>CM038673.1:340814777-341382277 GCA_021605145.1 Aegilops bicornis | reverse complement strand
CCGCCCGCCCGCCGTTGCCCCCTCCCAAGCAACCCCTCCCTCCTTATAAGCAGCCACCCCCCCTCGACCCACCCATAGCCCATCGCCGACCCACCACCACCAGGCCCCGCCATGGCCTTGGCCCGAACCGCCACTTCGCCATGTCGCCCACGCCATGTAACCGTCTTGTGCCGTCGCCGACCCGCCGCCTCCCGAGCCCACAGGCCAGGCCGGAGCCACTTGGCGACCTGCCATGCGGAATGCCGCGCGCCCCCGGTCGGTTTTGTTTCAAAAACCGTCCGGTTTTCTTTTCTTTTCGTTGTTCGGTTTTTTAAAAACCTAGGTGATTTATTTTTTCTCTCGGTTTGAATTAGTGGTAAACGTTCACCGATCCGTTACGTTTTGTGACGTGTTCACCAATTAGTTTACGAGCAATTGACCGTTAATTTAGCGTTCGTCGTTTTTCTTTTAAATCGGTTTAATCCGTTATTTTTGATCTCGATTTGGATCCAATCTTGAATCAGTTTATATTCTCGCTCGTTTATGAATCGGTGATTCAAGCACGGAGTTTCGTTTGAAAACGCCGTTCGACTAATCAACTTAAACAAGGTTTTGCTACTGTAAAATTTGACCTGATTTCAAATTGCTAGAACCGAGTTGTTTTCTTTCGACGTTTGACTTTCGTTGTTTTATTTGATTCGATTCTTTTTACGCCTTGAGGTTCTTAAGTTGAACTTTACGGTCAGATCTTCTATTCGAGATTTACATGCATTAGATGAGTACTTATTGTATGCTTGTTGTTTATACTGCGTTAGATCACCGGTCTTGCCGCTTGTTACTTGAGTCTCTAGGTTTAGCGGATCGTCGTGAAGGCAAGTAACACTTGATCATACCTTTTCTACTACCCAGGTTTATGAATTAGATCTATTCCTCAAACACTTGCATGAGTCGGATCTAATTAAATTGTTGGATGGGAAGTAGATTGAGGAAGTCCCTATTACTGTTTACTTATGAAACCTTGGGAGTTACTTCTCGTTTGCTTATTATGCCATGCTATGCTAGTGAGGCGTGGATTGGGTGAGTGAATATCCATGACAGATGTGAGATTGTTATTAATGGTTTATTTAAGGTGGCAACTTAAATACACATGCAGGTGGATTGAGGCACACAGGGAACCAGTGTTATGCATTTTTGGAAATCGGGGTACCGTGTGATCTTCCTATGGACCGCCACCAGGCTCAAAGGGATCATAAGATTATTCAAACTAGAAACTTCCGTGTGCAGCCACAAGCCATTATGGGCTCTGGCATGGTTGAGTAAGTCGTCACGAACTCTTATAGTGGTGGACTAGCGGATGTAGGGGATGTAGGTGTACGGTCCACCCATCGTAAGGTGCTAAGCGCTTACGAAAGGCTGTGTCTTGGTCATCCGTCTCTCAAACACCATGTAGTCGAGAAACCAAGCGGAGGCGATCGAGGTCTTGTGGGGAAAAGTCGCCAAACCTCTGCGAGTGTATAAACTAATCATGATTAGCCGTGTCCCCGGTTATGGACATTTTGAGTATCTAGTACTTGAATATCGTGTGAATCTCAACATGTTACTTCTAATTAATATTATTGGGTTTAATGAGTACTTTTAATTGGGATTGAGAATGCTGTCAACCATTCTCAATGTTTAACAACCACCATGATAGTTAAACAAATTTATTCCTTTGAAGTAGGGAAAAACTGGCTTTATGCAAAAACTGTAACCGTAGAGCTTTTCCACCAGCCATATATGCATGTAGTATAGGCTTATTGCTTCATTGCTCTCTATGTGTTACATTGCCAGCATATTCCATGTCTTTGACCGTTTTCGGGCTGCAACTTTCATCTTGCGGACTTTTAGACTGACGAGTAAGGTGTTTAGGTGCATTGGTTCTATACTCGATGATGCCGATGGAGTTGATGGACTCACTTATCTTCCAAGTCTTCGCTGTTATCGTATTAGATGGCCTTAAGCCATATTTATTGTAATAAGTCCTCTTTTGGACAACGCTGTAATAAGTGTGTGATTGCTACTCTGCTATAAATCCTTGAAATCTCTTTTGTGTGGTGTCGGCATTACTGATCTAGGGATGGCCTTTGAGCACGAAGACTTGATCCATTGGTCAGGTCGCTTCTGAGAGATAATGTCGAAACACCTTGTTGGCCAGCTGTAGAACCACGACCATTAAGTTAAAACCATAGATCACTACTCTCTTCTCATTTTCTAACTCCTCATCTTTTCTACTCTTTTAGGATGAAGGGCCTTGAAGATCAAGTACACCCAACTTGGACGAAGGCACACCTTTTGGATTTCACTTGAAGGAAGTCACCAAGTACACGAACATTGGACTACCAAGTTTCATAGGGACTTTCAGCCACTCTGCTGAAGAGGGTATTTGGAAGATTCAAGCTCACATTCAGGAAGGTCATTAGCCCCAATCACCAAGCCTATAGATAGTGTTTTGATTGCACCAACACAGGTCTCGGAAAGAGCATGGCAGCTCACATCACCATGGGGCGCATTGGAGAAGTTTATCAAGAAGACCTCAAAGACACCATCTATCAGTTGCGGATGCGAGATGAACAATGGGAGATAGTCGGCGCCAAGAAGGATAGATCCATTGCAGCTTTTATCCGGAGTTAAACCAGCACATTCGGCGCCGGAGAACCGGATGTGCAATGATATGCTTTCGAGTTAAAGAATGCGAAGGAAGGATCGCCGAACTTGAAGAGGAACTAAAGTCTACAAGCAAGGACTATATGGGCCGAGATCGTAGCTCTAGCAAGACACAATAACGATCTTAAGTATGAGATTGAAGAACTCAAGAAGAAATTGGCGCTCAAAAATGAAGACCCATCGCGGTTATCCAGCGACTACATCAACATCGGCGACACCGATTAGGATCCAAGTGAACCCGACTTTGAAGATGAAGCGGGAGGCGGACATCATGGAGTCTTCCACCGGTTCAAATTAGTAGATGACCCCACATATTAGTAGTATTTCCTCCATGTAACAATTAGTACCGCACTTTTACGATAGTTAGATCGTTTATGTAAGCCCTTTGTTTGAATTGAATGAAGTGATTTTGTGTGAATTTGATCATATACATTTGGGTAGTGTTTCTCCTTAGACCCCACTCTATTCTTAATTTCTCGTCTTTTCTAAACCCATCGAGATGCCTCCGAGAGCAGCGACCCGGATTTGTTTTCCGCGAGAGATCACCCGATTGATTCAGCGAGAACACTTTGATCCAAACACTGAGTGCGAGAATCAAGGCAACAACAACAACAACAACCCCATCGCCACCACCACCACTGCGGATCATTTGACCGTTTCTTAAAATTTGAATCCGCATGATGTTTTCCGATAACACCGGCCGATAGTAGCGAGATGATTGGCTCAAAGTAAGGTAGGAAGGAGTTGATCACTGCGGGATGTGCGGATGGAGAGAAGGTGAAATGCTGCGCACACCAACGAAGGACCAGCGGCGACATGGTGGGAAAATTTCACAGCCACTTACCCTATAGACAACATCACATGGGATCGATTTCAGCAAGCTTTCCGCTGCCCATGTTTGGCCGGGGAGCTATGGCTATGAAGAAGCGTGAGTTTTGCAACTTCGCCAGAAGGAAGAATGTTGGCGGTATGTGGATGATTTTAGTAAGTTAGCACGTTATGCCCCGGATGGCGTTGCTACCGATGCATCTAAGCAGGAGAAGTTTACGGAAGGCCTGAATGATGAGTTAAGCATGCGATTGATGGTAGCAAGTTTCAATAACTACCGAGGAGTTAGTAGACCGTGCCCTCATGATTGAAGGAAAGCAACAGACAAATTGAGAATCGCAAGAGAAGTATGGGCCGAAGTATAACTCTGGAGCCAATGAAGCCCGTTATACCCCTAAGCGGGGAGTTCGATTTGACATACCCACGGAGGTAATTAGCACAACCATAATGGCACCAAGAATGGGAGCAGGAATGGAGGAAGCAATGGAGCGAACCGCACCACACCATCAACCCCAACCAAGAAAGACCTAAGCCATGTCACTGTTTCAAGTGTTCCAAGCCGGGCATTATGCAAATGACTGTCCAGGAAGGCCAAGGTGGCAATGGAAGCTCTGGAAAAAGCCCAACCCTTTCAATAGGGGACAAGTGAACCACATTGATGTGGAGGAGGTTGAAGATCAGCCCGATGCGATGTCGGTAAGTTTTTGGTTAAGTCATTTCTTGCACTAGTTCTTTTTCGATACTGGGTGCATCGCATTCATACATATCAAAGGGATTTGTAGAAAGTATAGTCTACCTACTGGATTCTTAAAACCCCTTTGCTAGTAAGCTCACCGGAGGCGGAGTATATGGCGAGACAAGGATGTTTTCAAGTGCCATTAAGTATAGGAAGGCATGTGTTCTGAAGCGGATTTGATCATTTTGGAATCTCAAGGATTGGATGTGATATTAGGCATGGATTGGCTGTCGATGTATGGAGGAAACATCGATTCCATAAGTAAAGGCGATTTTTCTCACAACACGAAGGAAGAAAGGATTAAGTATGTATCACGGCATGAGCCGAGGAGAGCTCATGTAAATTGCCTGCTCGAGGGTGAGTGCGAGGAAGAGGAATTGCCAATAGTAAAGGATTACCCTGATGTATTTCCTAAGGAATTGCAGAATGCCACGGATAGAGACATTGAGTTTTTGATTGAGCTTTTGCGAGAACAGGCCCAATATCGGCGACCATCTGGGATGCCGCTTGCGAGTTTGGCGGAAATCAAGAAGTAGATTAAGGAGCTATTGGATAAAGGTTTTATACGCCCAAGTTCTTCGCCTTGGGGATCACCCTTACTGTTAGTGGAGAAGAAGGATGGATCGTTAAGGATGGTTGTTGATTATCGTGGATTGAATGAAGTAACAATCAAGAACAAGTACCCACTACCAATGATAAATGATCTTTTTGATCGTTTGCAAGGAGCTAAAGTGTTTTCCAAGATCGATTTGCGATCGAGGATACCATCGATTAAAAATTCGAGAGCGGGACATACCTAAGACAGCATTTACCACGAGATATGGGTACATGTAGGTACACGTTATGTCATTTGGGTGACTAGCAGCGCTTTTGCCTATTTCATGAACACGATGAACAAAGTGTTTATGGAGTTTTTGGATAAGTTAGGTAAATGGTGTTCATAGATGATATTTTGATTTTCTCGAAGAATGAAGAGGAACATAAGGAACATTTGCGATTGGTTTTGGAGAAACTAAGGGAACATCGATTATATGCAAATTCAGCAAATGTGAGTTTTGGCTAAAGGAAGTTGAATTTCTTGGACATGTTATATCAGGAGAAGGAATAGCAGTTGACCTCACAAAGGTTGAGACCCGTAACCAAATGGGAAGCACCAACGGCAGGTTGGAGATTCGAAGTTTCCTTGGACTCGTAGGATACTACGAAGATTCATTGAGAATTTCTCAAGAATTGCCAAGCCTATGACGGAATTGTTGAAGAAGGATACCAAGTTCATATGGGCGAGGGTTGTGAGGCAAGTTTTTGAGAGCTAGTTACCTCACCGGTGTTAATTTTGCCGGATCGGACCAAGGATTATGAGGTGTATTGCGGCGCTTCACGTCGAGGACTTGGAGGCGATGCTTATGCAGGAAGGAAGAGTTGTTTCATATGCTTCACGACAGCTTAAGCCTCATGAGTTGAATTATGCCACATGATTTGGAGTTAAGCGGCCGTTGTACATGCATTGAAGACACGGAGACATTTTCTCATTGGAAATCATTGTGAGGTGTACACGGATCACAAGAGTTTTAAGTACATCTTCTGTGAAGGAATTAAATCTCGAGACATCGCGGATGGCGGAGCTTAATAAGGATTATGACATGAGATTGCATTATCACCCGGAAGGCTAACGTTGTGGCAGATGCATTGAGCCGTAAGAGCCACGTCAATACCCTAATGATCGGAGGAATACCCAAGGAGTTAGCCGAGGATCTTGAGAGCTATGTTTAGAAATAGTTCAGAGGCTTTGTGGCAGCATTGGAGATTCAGTCTCGTTGATGGACAAAATCGTAGAAGCTCAAAAGGCGGAACAAGGAAGTTGCCTCTATAAAGGAGAAAATGAGCGAAGGAAAAAGCTAAGGGATTTAGTGAGGATGAGCACGATACCCTATGGTTTTGAGGACCGTGTGTATGTGCCAAATGACCGGAGATTAGGAAGTTGATTTTGCAAGAAGCACATGATTCCCCATACTCGATTCAACCTGGAAATACCCAGATGTATTTGCATTTGAAGAATACTTTACGGTGGACGGAATGAAAGAAAGATATTGCGAGTATCGCAGCGATTTGCGATGTATGTCGAGAGTGAAGGCGTAACATCGGAAGCGGCGAGTTGTTGCAACCATTGCCGATACCCGAATGGAAGTGGGATAAACTAGGCATGGATTTTATCACAGGTTTGCCAAAGACTCGTTCGGGCTATTACTCGATTTGGGTTATAGTCGACCCGTTTGTGAAGGTAGCTCATTTCATTCGATCAAGACTACCTATAGCGGTGCTAAGTTGGCAAAGATATACATGACCAGAATTGTGTGTTTTACACGGAGTTCGAAATGTATCGTATCAGATAGAGGAACTCAATTTACCTCAAAGTTTTGGAACCGGTTGCACGAAACATTGGGAACAGGCTGGAATTGATACTGACTTTTCACCCTGAGAGCAGATGGACGGGCGAGAGAGTCAATCAGATTTTGGAGGATATCTTTGAAGCTTGTGCACTAGATTATGGATCTAGTTGGGATGATAACTTCGCCCGTATGCAGAGTTTTCTTATAACAACGATTACCAAACCAACTTGAAGATGGCACCTTCGAGGCTTTATGCGGAAGGAGGTGCAGGACACCGTTATCATGGGGCGGGGAGACCATCGATTGTTTGGATCAGATTTGATTAAGAGTGCGAGCAGAAGGTTAATTTGATTCGCGATAGGCTCAAAGGTAGCCAGTCCAGACGGAAAAGAGCTATCTGCGGATTGAGCATAAGCGATAGAATATGAAGTTGGAGACAGAGTTTATCTTAGAGTATCCCGCTTGAGGAGTTAAGCGTTTTGGAGTTAAAGGAAAGTTAGCCCCACGTTTTTGTTGGACATTATAAGATTTTTGCAGCGCATGGGAGAAGTTGCTTATAAACTGGAATTGCGGAGGGGTATCGAGGAGTTCATGATGTATTCCATATTTCTCAGTTGAAGAAATGTCACGCTGAGATGGCGGAAGTACCATTAAGAGATACGATGCCGCTTGAAGCAATTCAGATTTGCAGAATGATTTGACATATGAGGAGAAACCAGTCAAGATTCTCGATTATGCCCGGCAGAGTTACTCATGATAAGGTTATCAAGTTTTGCAAGGTTGATTGGAGCCATCACACTTTGAGGATGAAGCCACACAGGAAAGAGAAGAAGATTTGCTCAAGGATCACCCTCACCGATTTTCTAGCCAACCCGAATCTCGAGGCGAGATTCATCTTAAGAGGTAGGTTTGTAACATCCCAAATTTTCAATTTGGAATGTTATACATTAAGTCATCATGCATATCATATTTTCTTGCATTTTCCGATCCTAGAAAATTTCACGCAACTCAAGGACCCTCGGAGAAGTTGGAAATTTCATTATTTTCATTTTGGGTTTTCTCAAATTTTGAAAATAGGATCGGTCGGATTTATTTGTATTTATCTTCAAATATTTTTCCGATAAAAATAAGAGAGAATAATATGACTTTCCAAAAATTTTAGGAAAAATGAAGATTTAATAAATAAATCAAGTTTAGGATTTTTCGGAGTTTATTTGCTTTAGGAAAAAAATGCGCATTTTAAAAATTAGCATTTAGCCCGTATTAAAGTTCATTTTGTTGACTCATTTTTTTTGGAGACGGGAAAAATTTATTTTATTAAATTTGGAGTTCGTTTAGATTTATTTTAATTCGTTTTTGTTTTTTTTTAAAAATAAAAAAAACTACTTCCAGCGCCCGCTTTGAGCAGAACCCGGCCCGCCAGCCGTGAGGCGCCCCTCGCGCTCCCACTTGGGAGGAGTCCCCGCCGCCGCTTGAGACAAGCTCGGCCCACGCCGCCATTGGTGCCCCCTCCCAAGCAACCCTCCTCCTTATAAGCCATGCCACCCCCTCGACCCACCCCGCCGACCCGTCATGCCACCAGAGCCCTTGGCCTTGCAACACTTGCATGTGTGTCGTCGCCCGGCCTTGCCGCCGGCTTGTCGCCCGTCATCCACCGCCGCCTCATGAGCCCACCCAGACCCAGCGAGCCAGAGCCCGTCGGCGACCTCGCCAGGTAGCCCGTCGCCACACCCCCGGTCGGTTTTGTTTCAAAAACCGTCCGGTTTTCTTCTTTCGTTGTTCGGTTTTTAAAAACCCTAGGTGATTTATTTTTTCTCTCGGTTTAGTTAATTAGTGAGCGTTCACCCGATCCGTTCGTTTTAACGAACGTGTTCACCGATTAGTTTCGATAATGAGCGACCGTTCGTTTAAGCGTTAAATCGTTTTTTCTTTTAAATCGGATTTAATCCGTTATTTTTTCGATCTCGATTTGAGATCCAATCTTGAATCAGTTTATCTTCTCGCTCGTTTATCGGAATCAGGTCATTCAAACGCCTGGAGTTTCGTTTCGAAACCGCCGTTCCGACTAATCAACTTAAACAAGGTTCTGCTACTGTAAAATTTGACCTAGTTTCAAATTGGTAGAACTGAGTTGTTTTCTTTCGACGTTTGACTTTCGTTGTTTTATTTGATTCGATTCTTTTCGCAACCAGGGTTCTTAAGTTGAACTTTCTGGTCAGATCTTCTATTCGAGATTTACCGTGCATTAGATGAGTACTTATTGTATGCTTGTTGTTTGTCTGCGTTAGATCACCCGAGTGCGCCGCTTGTTACTTGAGTCTCTAGGTTTCGGATCGTCGGCAAGGCAAGTAACACTTGATCATACCTTTTCTACTACCCGATTTATGCATTAGATCTATTCCTCAAACACTTGCATGATTAGGATCTAATTAAATTGTGGGATGGGAAGTAGATTGAGGTAGTACCTATTACTGTTTTACTTATGAAACCTTGGGAGTTACTTCTCGTTTGCTTATTATGCCATGCTATGCTAGTAGGCGTGGATTGGGTGAGTGAATATCCATGACAGATGTGAGATTGTTATTAATGGTTTTATTTAAGGTGGCAACTTAAATACACATGCAGGTGGATTGAGGCACTGGGGAACCCAGTGTTGTCTGCATTTTTTGGAAATCCGGGGTACCGTGTGATCTTCCTATGGACCGCCACCAGGGCTGAAAGGGATCATAAGATTATTCAAACTATAAACTTCCGTGTGCGAGGCACAAGCCATTATGGGCTCTGGCATAGTTGAGTAAGTCGTGCGAACTCTTATAGTGGTGGACTAGCGGATGTAGGGGATGTAGGTGTGCGGTCCACCCATCGTAAGGTGCTAAGCGCTTACGAAAGGCTGTGTCTCGGTCATCCGTCTCTCAAACACCATGTAGTCACGAGAAACCAAGCGGGCGATCGAGTCTTGTGGGGAAAAGTCATAAACCTCTGCAGAGTGTATAAACTAATCATGATTAGCCGTGTCCCCGGTTATGGACATTTTGAGTATCTAGTACTTGAATATCGTGTGAATATCAACATGTTACTTCTAATTAATATTATTGGGTTTAATGAGTACTTTTAATTGGGATTGAGAATGTTGTCAACCATTCTCAATGTTTAACAACCACCATGATAGTTAAACAAATTTATTCCTTTGAAGTAGGGAAAAACTGGCTTTATGCAAAAAGCATAACGTAGAGCTTTTCCACCAGCCATATATGCATGTAGTATAGGCTTATTGCTTCATTGCTCTCTATGTGTTACATTGCGGCATATTCCATGTCTTGACCCGTTTTGAGGCTGCAACTTTCATGTTGCTGCGAACTTTTTGAACGACAGTAAGGTGTTTAGGTCGTGGTTCTATACTCGGTGATGCCGATGGAGTTGATGGACTCACTTATCTTCCAAGTCTTCCATTTGTTATCGTATTAGATGGCCTTAAGCCATATTTATTGTAATAAGTCCTCTTTTGGACAACCACATAATAAGTGTGTGATTGCTACTCTGCTATAAATCCTTGAAATGCGTGTGGTGTCGGCATTCTTGATCCGAGGATGACGCCTTTGAGCACGAAGACTTGATCCATTGAATTCGGGTCGCTACACTCTAAACCTTTGTTCCTTGTTGGCGGACCTCTCTTTGGACATGTGCTTTCTGAGGTGTCTCTCTCCGTTGCAAGCAATCACACACTAGCTATCTTCGTGTATCTCCTCGCCTCGCTTTTCCATCTCGGAGATGCATGCTTGATATGTTCGAATAAGAAACGAAAAAACACACACTCTCTCTAATTTATCGTTTGTTGTCACTTTCTCTTTCACACACATACTCCTTTTTGCACACTTCCTCATTCTCCTTCACACGCACTTGATCTGTCTTGACTGAGGCACTCTCCTCGGTCCAAAGCATATAGATTTATTGAAAAGTCAAACGTCACAAAGTTTGACCATGTATGTGGAGAAAAATAATTACATCTAGTACAACAAACATATACCATTAGATTCACCATGAGATGTAGTTTTGTATGATGTATCTTTGGTATTGTAGATATAAATAACATTTGCGTAAACCTGATCAAAGTTTCCAAAGTTTTACTTCTAAAAAATTTACATGCACTGCATTATCGAGCGGATGGAATATTGTAACACCCACGATGCGACTATATCTCCCACGTGTCGAAGCACGACTTAGAGGCATAACCGCATGGTGGTTTTGTCGCAAGAAGGGTCATCTTCACACAATCCCATGTAATGAACAAGAATGGGATAAAGGGTTGGCTTACTATCGCCACTTCACACAAGTACTTAAATAAATCATACATCATTCAGAGTGCACACATATAGTCCGACTACGGACGAAGCCAAAAGAAAAGAAGATAACCCAACTGCTAGATCCCCGATCGTCCCAACTGGGCTCCACTACTGATCAACATGAACGAAACATAGCAACAACTAAGATCTTCGTTGAGCTCCCATCTGAGCTCGGTTGCATCATCTGCACTGGTATCATCGGCACCTGCAACTGTTGTGATAGTATCTGGTGAGTCACGAGGACTCAGCAATCTCAAAACCCGCGAGATCAAGACTATTTAAGCTTATGGGTAAGGAATGGATAACTGGTGAGGTTGCAGCAACGACTAAGCATGATATGGTGGCTAACATACGCAAATAAGAGCGAGAAGAGAAGCAAAGGAACGGTCGTGAAGCTAGCAATGATCAAGAAGTGATCCTAAACTCCTACTTACGTCAAACATAACCCAAAACCGTGTTCACTTCCCGGACTCCGCCGAAAAGAGACCATCACGGCCACACACGCGGTTGATGCGTTTTAAATTCGGATCTGGTGTCAAGTTATCTACAACTGGACATTAACAAATTCCCATCTGCCTATAACCGCAGGCACGACTTTCGAAAGATTATACCCTGCAGGGGTGTCCCAACTTAGCCCATGATAAGCTCTCGCGATCAACGAAGGATATTCCTTCTCCCGGGAAGACCCGATCGCTCGGAATCCGGTTTACAAGACATTTCGACAATGGTAAAACAAGACCAGCAAAGCCGCCCGATGCTTGTGACAATCCCGATAGGAGCTGCACATATCTCGTTCTCGTGGCAACACCGGATAAGTCAAGCTATTTAGTAAAACCAACCCTCGAGTTTCCCCAAGGTGGCCCCAGAAAGTTGCTCTTTCGGACCAACACTTAGACAAGCACTGGCCCGGGGGGGGCTAAAATAAAGATGACCCTTGAGTCTGCAGAACCCTAGGGAAAAAGGCTTAGGTAGGCAAATGGTAAAACCAAGGTTGGGCCTTGCTGGAGGAGTTTTATTCAAAGCGAACTGTCAAGGGGGTCCCATAAATCACCCAACCGCGTAAGGAGCATAAAATCCGGGAACGTAACACCGGTATGACGGAAACTAGGACGTCAAGAGTGGAACAAAACACCAGGCATAAGGCCGAGTCTTCCACCCTTTACCAAGTATATAGATGCATTAATTAAATAAGAGATATTGTGATATCCCAACATAATCATGTCCATCATGGAGCAATCTTCAACTTCACCTGCAACTAACAATGCTAGAAGAGGGGCTGAGCAAAAGCGGTAACATAGCCAAGCAACGGTTTGCTAGGAAGGGTGAAAAAGGTTAGAGGTCGACATGGCAATATGGGAGGCACGGTAATCAAGTGATAGGTAGCGGCATAGCGATAGAACGAAGCAACTAGCAAGCAAAGATAGAAGTGATATCAAGGGTAATGGTCATCTTGCCTGAGATCCCGATAGGAAGAAGAATGAGTCCATGAATAAGACAAACAGACGTAGTCGAACGAATCCTCACAACTCCGGAACGAAACCGAAGCTAACGAGAGAAGCAAACCGGAAAGAAGCAAACAATATGGTAAACACACAAGCATAATCATGGCATGATGCACAATCAAGTATGATGCATGTCCGTTTAATGAGGCATGGCATGGCAAGGTGAAGCAAACAACACTACAATTTAAATGGAGCTCAATATGCAACGAGTTGCATATTGACGAAACACCACATCAATTATTTAGTTCTCTCTCGGTTATGAACACAATAATATTAAATGTTGTTAAGCATGGCAAGAGGTGAAGCATAAATAAACTAACTATTTAGGCAAGTTTAAGTGAGGCCGGAACAACAAACAACAATTCCGGAAATCCCCATGTCATTTAGCAATTTAACGCAAACAACAATTTTAAACATTTTAATGTTGTTATCATGATGCGGATGACATGTGCAAGTTTTATGCAATTTTTATAAAAATGTTGACATGGGCATGTTATGAAGCATTTGTCACCATGGCGGAACGAAACGGGTGCCATGGCAACGAATCCAAAAATGATGCCACGGCAACATTTCGATCCCGGTAACTCGATTGAGATACCGATGCAAAAGAGAAGTGTGCGGATGTGTGGAACACGCAAGAGATGGGGAGTGATCCCGGATACCGGATGTCCCACATGACGGCGGCATGGCAAACGAGGAACGAGCAAAGACAAACGGGCACAGTGCAAACACGAGCATCTCATACAACACACATTCATACACGGGCGGTCGTCTCGTCGTTATACCTTTGAAGCGTGCGTGCATTTCGAATGGTCGAAGTTTCGTAGAGGGAAGTAGACGTTCTCGCGACGGTAGTGGAAGTAGTGGTACACGTTGTCTTGTCGAATCAACGGCGGCGGTAGTTGCACACTTGATGGTCTTCGGCACTACACTTGACGGTCTTCGGCGAATCCAACATCTTCGGGCATAAAGGTACTTGCAAAAAACCGAGATGGTCTTGACGATCCGGTGAGTCGATGTGGTTCGGGGCGGTCTTGGTCTTGATGGTCCTTGAGTCCAACAATTACTAGGTGGTCTTGTCGCACACAGGGTTACAGCCTCGAGCGGCAACTCGAGAAGTAGAGCAGCGGTTTGGAGGCGACGGAACCTTGGCCGGAGCAGGAGGCGGGGCACCTGGTCCAGGCAGCGGCAAGGAGGCCGGCACGAGAGAAGGCCGAGCAAGCTGCTCGTTCCCGAGGCCCGTCGTTGGAGGTGCAGCAGAGGAGGAGCGCGGGCATCACGGCGACGGCAACAGAGCAGCCGCGGGAGGCCGAGGGGAGCGGCGAGGTGCGGACACGGGCAGAGGAGAAACCCGTCGAGGAAGGAGAGGGCGCGCTGGATGAGGCAGAGGAGGGGCACGGCCGCAGGCGCCGGAGGGCCGCCGGAGTTGGCCGTCCCGGTGGTGTTGCGGAGGCCGGGCGCGGGGCCGGCAGGGGCGTGGTCGCGGGGCTCGCTGGTCGCGCGAGGGGGTGGAGGCGCGAGGCGACGGGGTCGCGCGCGAGGGAGAAAGAAGGGCGAGGTGGAGGCGCACCGGAGGGGAAGGGGAAGATCGAGGAGAGGGGGCGAGGGGATCGGGCGCAGGGAGCTCGTCTCCCTGGCTCGATACGTGCGTGTGCGTGTGCGTGAGAGTGGTGGCGCAGGAGGATGGAGGGAGTGATCGGGTGAGGGAAGGGGCTGCGAGGGGATCAGGCTAGGGTTAGGAAGGAGGCTGGGCTTTGGGAGGCCGGCCCAGTGGAGAAAGAAGGGGCCAGAGGCCTGGCTGGGCTCTCTCTCTCTCCCTCATATTCTTTGTAGCAGAAAAGAATTAGAGATAAGAAAAGAAGAGAGGGTTATGGAAAGAGTTTGCGCATGCGGACAATTTTCCCGAACTCACAAAAATGAGCTCGATCCAGGAAAAATAGAAGTGGGCATGACCGAAAGATTTAAATTCAAAACCATTTGATTTAAATTCAAATGATTTGAATAGGAAGTGAGGGTTAGGAAGGTCCCAAAATGTTCGGATTTTTGGTGGAGCTCCTAATATGATGAAAGAATATATGGCAAGGTTGGAGACCAATAATTAAGATAACAAAGGCATTGGGATAATTTGCAAGTGTGTTATGGTGATTTCCAAATAAATGGAATAATTTTATTATAGCTCCCTAATAATAGTAGGAGACTTGAATATGTTTTAAAGAGAAATCACCATGTGAATATCCCTCGATTTAAATGGACCAAAGATCCATACAATTTATTTAGAAGAGTTATAAAAATTAAATGACATGCTGGCATGATGACATGATGCAATGCAAAAATAAAAGAGCAAGCACAAAAGAAACACACGGCGAAACTCGGAATAACTGGAAGTCTTCTGGAGCGTCGGTCTCGGGGCGTTACAACACTCCACCACTACAAGAGGATCTCGTCCCGAGATCTAGGATGGCACCGGAGAGAAACGGAAGAGGAAGAGAAGAGGTAAAACTAAGTTGCTTCTTCGACAAAAGAGTGAAACCAAAGAGCCTTGAGAGGTTGAAAAGCTATAAATGACGAGTACAATGAACAAGAAGGAATTGGAACCACTCTGGTTGAAACGAGACGCAAGACTTGATAAGGTGAAAAGAACTTGAATGGAGGACACGACACGCCGGTTAAATGGATAAGCACGAAAAGAACACGATCTTGACAAAACAAGATGATGAGTGAAGAGAGCAACATCACAATGCCTCCGGAAGAAAGAATAGAAGATAGATCCTCGGAATAAGAGAACGGAGAAGGAAATGATGACTTCTGCCACAAAAGAACTTGGAAAGCACCCTTCCAAGAAGGTTAAAACGGGGTTGTTGGAAAACCAACAACGAAGCGAATAAGCTTGTAGTGGGCTTATGAAAACATCTCAAAACTATGAGGTGACAACCGGCCACTAACTGAAACAATTGCTTGCTTGAGATCAACGAAGAGATGAAAACTTCTTTTAATGAGAGAATAGGAGGAAACTTGGATTATCGATAAGCACCACAATTAGCAACATTCCTTGGGGAAAGCTTTTGGTGAAATATGACACAAGATAAATCCAACGAAGAGATTAATGGATTTAAAATACCTCATTCTTGACAACATATGAATCACGAAACATGAATGGAAATTGTCAAGAATGATATAACACCACCTCAAAAGATAAGGTAGAAAGAATTGCACTTTGGAATGCAAGATGAAGAATGCTTGAACGCCTCAAAACAAAACATGTGTTGAGCACCATGTTTAATTTTTGAGTATAGCTTGGCGGGTCATATCTTCGGGAGAAATCTTGAAGAACAATTGAAGAATGAAAAGAATCCTTGACGAACCACCGTGTAGAGCCTCCATGGAGAACTCCGGTAATAAAAGGATGATAAAAAGAAAGGGAAGTTGAAAACACAAGGTGAAGCCTTGCGGTGATTTAGATGAAGCTTCGCGATGATATAACCGAGAAAACTTGGAACTCCAGAAAAGGAAAAGATGAAACACTAGAGCCGAGAATTACTTCATCATGAACAATCTCTGGAAGAAAAGAATTGAATTACCTCAAGGAAATAAGAATAAGATTTATTGTATGCTTATCCTTCATCAAATTAAATTGATGACAAGCAATGGAATTGGCATACTACTTATTCTCGTAGAAAGAATTAAGAGAGATATAGCGTAAACTTGAGAAGGTATAGATGGAACCACCGGTGGGATTTGGAAACAACGAATATTTGATATGATAATAAAGGAAGTGAAATCTTGAACGAACCATCGTAAGAATTGAAAATGAAAGTAGCAAAGGCACAAATCACCGGGAAGAATGGGAAAACGAATGAAGATACTTGAGGGAATTTAGATACATGAGAACGAAGATATCATGAACTGATTAGAGGATATTTGAACGATGCACCGCAAGAATTTGAGAACGAGAGCTGAAAGCTGAGAATGAATAATTCTGAGACGATTGGCTCCGGAGAATGAAACTGAAGAGACTCCTGAATTGCACTAGATGGGTGAAAAGAATTCTCACAATCAAAACCAATTATGAAAGGATGGCATCAAGCTAGAACCATGAATCTCTGGAAGAACGGGTAAGGATTTAAGAAGAACTCTTCTTCGGTCTTCACATGCTGAGAATGATGATGAGAACCACCATGAGTTGTTGAGGCACTCCGGAATGACAATTTGAAAGGTTGAACCAACAATGAAAAGAATTTGAAAGATCTTGGAGAAGAACATATGACTGATGATAATTCATTCTTACATCAAACTTCAAAATGAATTTGGGAATAGCTCCGGGAAAATTAGAAGAGTCAGGTAAGATCCTGGAAAAAGACCTGTGGGTTAGGGCCCACTCAAAAGGAAACACCATTGAACGATTTTAAAAGAGAGATTGCACCGGTTGAATTAAATGGCTTGAATGAGATAATAATCTCCAAATAGCTTGAACGGATCTTGAATGAAAAGACGAGCCTCCTGAGATATATTCAACACTCGAGAACGAAGGAATATCGAGAAGTGAATGATTAAGAGGTGCACCGGCATGAGAAAGCACTTGAAATGAGAAAAAGAATATGATCAACACCGAAAGCTTGAAATTAATCCACCGGAGAAGAAAAAAGAACGCAGAATGATGAACTTGAAGCTCCGTTAGCATCTTCACGAGGGATCGCCGGATCAGAACATTGATTGAAAAGAGTGAAGAGACTTCACATGAATAAATGGATACTTGATTAGAATATACGAGTCCTTGAAAAAAAAAAGGGTAGGAGGGCGGGAAAACAAAGGCAACTTGCGGCAGATGGAATGAATACCGTTGAGAAAACTTAGAATTGATTTTGCGGATTTTGAAATGATAGGATCCACTTGAAGAGAAGCACGCCGGTTGGAAAAGAATTAACATGATAACCTCAGTGATCAAGAAGGATTAGCACTCTCATAGAAATATGAGAACACCATTTAGGGAAAGTATGGATCAACATTTGACTTCGAAGCAACTTGAATAACACAAATAAAACAAAACAAAGGATTTGGCTTGCAGAATAAGCCGGAACAAACATATGATAGAGATTTCGTCCGAAGTTTTCGTGGTGGGGCCCACACGGGCTCGATCGTCTGACACCATCATGTACAAGGCAAGGCACATGACATAATGGCGTCCCGAACTAGCATAGCCAAGGGTTCTTTAAGACACAACGAGACCACTGTAAAAACGACCGTGGAAAGGCGGACCACTAGACGTCGAACCCCAATCTCATATCATGCATCTGTCGAAAGGATATTCTATGAGCTACTTGAATTCCCACCTATAAAACTCCCGAAACTTTCTGGTTATGCAATCTGGTGTTGGGGATACTGGGGAAGCAATATATATATCACCCAAAACTAACAATCCCTACATCCAAGCTGTATCCATCCGTCAACACATAACCAAGAAACCTTCGGAAATCGTGTACCTCAACCTTCGAAAAGCATCCGTTATACTAGCTATGGCAATACTCCCGAACTCCCCAAAGATCTTGGGTGACGCCGAGGTTATCTCACCAACAAGCGCATAAAAGAGATTTTCGATGTCGGCAAAACTCGGTATTCCGTAAGCTGCAACGATAAAATTATGACGACAACACCTCGGAGCTCAACTCCCGGGACACTACCACAACCCCTAAATGTCGAGGCACCAAGAACAATGTTCTCGTCATAAGAATATCAGAACGATCCCAAGATACCCGCGTGATCCTAAAAAAAAATTTAGTGAAATTTGAGGAGAGGAAAGACAAAACATCTACGTCAGGAGACCTCACCAGAGTGACGAAGGGACTGAGGAGTAAAAAGAATCCTACTCTCCGATATATATAATCCTAAGACTCAAAACTTTTTTTTCTAGACTCAACAACGCCAGCAAACAATCAAGCAGGGGGCTCCCAAGTCGGGGATGGCTCTGATTACCAACTTGTGACACCCATGATGCGGCTATATCTCCCACGTGTCGAAGCACGACTTAGAGGCATAACCGCATGGTGGTTTTGTCGCAAGAAGGGTCATCTTCACACAATCCCATGTAATGAACAAGAATGGGATAAAGGGTTGGCTTACAATCGCCACTTCACACAAGTACTTAAATAAATCATACATCATTCAGAGTGCACACATATAGTCCGACTACGGACGAAGCCAAAAGAAAAGAAGATAACCCAACTACTAGATCCCCGATCGTCCCAACTGGGCTCCACTACTGATCAACATGAACGAAACATAGAAACAACTAAGATCTTCGTTGAGCTCCCATCTGAGCTCGGTTGCATCATCTGCACTGGTATCATCGGCACCTGCAACTGTTGTGATAGTATCTGGTGAGTCACGAGGACTCGACAATCTCAAAACCCGCGAGATCAAGACTATTTAAGCTTATGGGTAAGGAATGGATAAGTGGTGAGGTTGCGAGAACGACTAAGCATGATATGGTGGCTAACATACGCAAATAAGAGCGAGAAGAGAAGCAAAGGAACGGTCGTGAAGCTAGCAATGATCAAGAAGTGATCCTAAACTCCTACTTACGTCAAACATAACCCAAAACCGTGTTCACTTCCCGGACTCCATGAAAAGAGACCATCACGGCCACACACGCGGTTGATGCGTTTTAAATTCGGATCCGTGTCAAGTTATCTACAACCGGACATTAACAAATTCCCATCGCCTATAACCGCAGTAACGACTTTCGAAAGATTATACCATGCAGGGTGTCCCAACTTAGCCCATGATAAGCTCTCGCGATCAACGAAGGATATTCCTTCTCCCAGAAGACCCGATCGGACTCGGAATCCGGTTTACAAGACATTTCGACAATGGTAAAACAAGACCAGCAAAGCCGCCCGATGCGCCGACAATCCCGATAGGAGCTGCACATATCTCGTTCTCAGGGCAACACCGGATAAGTCAAGCTACGAGTAAAACCAACCCTCGAGTTTCCCCAAGGTGGCCCCGCAGGTTGCTCGGTTCGGACCAACACTTAGACAAGCACTGGCCCGGGGGGGGCTAAAATAAAGATGACCCTTGAGTCTGCAGAACCCTAGGGAAAAAGGCTTAGGTAGGCAAATGGTAAAACCAAGGTTGGGCCTTGCTGGAGGAGTTTTATTCAAAGCGAACTGTCAAGGGGGTCCCATAAATCACCCAACCGCGTAAGGAACGCAAAATCCGGGAACGTAACACCGGTATGACGGAAACTAGGACGTCAAGAGTGGAACAAAACACCAGGCATAAGGCCGAGTCTTCCACCCTTTACCAAGTATATAGATGCATTAATTAAATAAGAGATATTGTGATATCCCAACATAATCATGTCCATCATGGAGCAATCTTCAACTTCACCTGCAACTAACAATGCTATAAGAGGGGCTGAGCAAAAGCGGTAACATAGCCAAGCAACGGTTTGCTAGGAAGGGTGAAAAAAGGTTAGAGGCTGACATGGCAATATGGGAGGCACGGTAATCAAGTGATAGGTAGCGCGGCATAGCGATAGAACGAAGCAACTAGCAAGCAAAGATAGAAGTGATATCAAGGGTAATGGTCATCTTGCCTGAGATCCCGATAGGAAGAAGAACGAGTCCATGAATAAGACAAACAGACGTAGTCGAACGAATCCTCACAACTCCGGAATGAAACCGAAGCTAACGAGAGAAGCAAACCGGAAAGAAGCAAACAATATGGTAAACACACAAGCATAATCATGGCATGATGCACAATCAAGTATGATGCATGTCCGGTTTAATGAGGCATGGCATGGCAAGGTGAAGCAAACAACACTACAATTTAAATGGAGCTCAATATGCAACGAGTTACATATTGACGAAACACCACATCAATTATTTAGTTCTCTCTCGGTTATGAACACAATAATATTAAATGTTGTTAAGCATGGCAATAGGTGAAGCATAAATAAACTAACTATTTAGGCAAGTTTAAGTGAGGCCGGAACAACAAACAACAATTAAAATCCCCATGTCATTTAGCAATTTAACGCAAACAACAATTTTAAACATTTTAATGTTGTTATCATGATGCGGATGACATGTGCAAGTTTTATGCAATTTTTATGAAAATGTTGACATGAGCATGTTATGAAGCATTTGTCACCATGGCGGAACGAAACGGGTGCCATGGCAACGAATCCAAAAATGATGCCACGGCAACATTTCGATCCCGGTAACTCGATTGAGATACCGATGCAAAAGAGAAGTGTGCGGATGTGTTGAACACGCAAGAGATGGGGAGTGATTCCGGATACCGGATGTCCCACATGACGGCGGCATGGCAAACGAGGAACGAGCAAAGACAAACGGGCACAGTGCAAACACGAGCATCTCATACAACACACATTCATACACGGGCGGTCGTCTCGTCGTTATACCTTTGAAGCGTGCGTGCATTTCGGAGCGGGTCGAGTTTCGTAGAGGGAAGTAGACGTTCTCGCGACGGTAGTGGAAGTAGTGGTACACGTTGTCTTGTCGAATCAACGGCGGCGGTAGTTGCACACTTGACGGTCTTCGGCGAATCCAACATCTTCGGGCATAAAGGTACTTGCAAAAAACCGAGATGGTCTTGACGATCCGGTGAGTCGATGTGGTTCGGGGCGGTCTTGGTCTTGATGGTCCTTGAGTCCAACAATTACTAGGTGGTCTTGTCGCACACAGGGTTACAGCCTCGAGCGGCAACTCGAGAAGTAGAGCAGCGGTTTGGAGGCGACGGAACCTTGGCCGGAGCAGGAGGCGGGGCACCTGGTCCAGGCAGCGGCAAGGAGGCCGGCACGAGAGAAGGCCGAGCAAGCTGCTCGTTCCGAGGCCCGTCGTTGGAGGTGCAGCAGAGGAGGAGCGCGGGCATCACGGCGACGGCAACAGAGCAGCCGCGGGAGGCCGAGGGGAGCGGCGAGGTGCGGACACGGGCAGAGGAGAAACCCGTCGAGGAAGGAGAGGGCGCGCTGGATGAGGCAGAGGAGGGGCACGGCCGCAGGCGACGGAGGGCCGCCGGAGTTGGCCGTCCCGGTGGTGTTGCGGAGGCCGGGCGCGGGGCCGGCAGGGTCGTGGTCGCGGGGCTCGCTGGTCGCGCGAGGGGGTGGAGGCGCGAGGCGACGGGGTCGCGCGCGAGGGAGACAGAAGGGCGAGGTGGAGGCGCACCAGAGGGGAAGGGGAAGATCGAGGAGAGGGGGCGAGGGGATCGGGCGCAGGGAGCTCGTCTCCCTGGCTCGATGCGTGCGTGTGCGTGTGCGTGAGAGTGGTGGCGCAGGAGGATGGAGGGGAGTGATCGGGTGAGGGGAAGGGGCTGCGAGGGGATCAGGCTAGGGTTAGGAAGGGAGGCTGGGCTTTGGGAGGCCGGCCCAGTGGAGAAAGAAGTGGCCAGAGGCCTGGCTGGGCTCTCTCTCTCTCTCTCTCCCTCATATTCTTTAGCAGAAAAGAATTAGAGAGAAGAAAAGAAGAGAGGGTTAGGGAAAGAGTTTGCGCATGCGGACAATTTTCCCGGACTCATAAAAATGAGCTTGATCCAAGAAAAATAGAAGTGGGCATGACCGAAAGATTTAAATTCAAAACCATTTGATTTAAATTCAAATGATTTGAATAGGAAGTGAGGGTTAGGAAGGTCCCAAAATGTTCGGATTTTTGGTGGAGCTCCGGAATATGATGAAAGAATATATGGCAAGGTTGGAGACCAATAATTAAGATAACAAAGGCATTGGGATAATTTGCAAGTGTGTTATGGTGATTTCCAAATAAATGGAATAATTTTATTATAGCTCCCTAATAATAGTAGGAGACTTGAATATGTTTTAAAGAGAAATCACCATGTGAATATCCCTCGATTTAAATGGACCAAAGATCCATACAATTTATTTAGAAGAGTTATAAAAATTAAATGGCATGCTGGCATGATGACATGATGCAATGCAAAAATAAAAGAGCAAGCACAAAAGAAACACACGGCGAAACTCGGAATAATTGGAAGTCTTCTGGAGCGTCGGTCTCGGGGCGTTACAAATATCTCTTTCCCCCTCTTAGCTATCTTACGCACCACTCAGCCTTATCATGGCTCCTCAATCTCGCTCAAACTTTATTGGTCAGTTTGGTTCGTAACCTGACCCTCATGCCTTGATGGTCGGTACTGCCTGGTGTGGATGTGAGATGTAAAATATTTCTGCCTGGCCAGGCTTGTGTGGTGCTGAAGCGTTTGGTTCATGCCTGGGCCAGGGAAAGCATCAACGTCCCATCAATCAATCCATGCATCAATTATTTGATGCTAATATCCATCCATGTTCTTTGTTAGCCTCGTGGCGAGATGACCGAGCACGGCCAGCGTTGAATCGATCGCTGGGCGGGCTACTTGCGGTGTCTAGAGTTCACCAAAGCTAATTAAAGTGCAAGGGAACCCGGGCCAGCGGGCTTTCTTTTCACAGGTAGCAACCAAACAAGCGTGCATGAAATCCAGCCACAACCCGGGCCGGGAAAAAGATGCTCAGGGCGCAAGCCAAAGCGGCCTTATATCTCCCTGGTTCGCACATACACATGTCTCGCTCGCGCTATACATATAGACCCATCCAACACTCTCCGCCCTTGTTCTCTCTCCATGTGACACGCACCCCCCCTAAGTACCATAATCCCTCACTCCATCATAGGCGCAAGCACTCCCCCCTCCTAAGTATGATTATCTCTTACTAGCCATCGGGAACACACGTATTGTCTCCTTCCATACATACGTCTATCTCAATATCTCTCGGGGCATCTTCTATCGCGCACACACCTTGTCACTCGATCTCCCACCCATGTAGTCCCATCACGATCTCCTCTCTATGACAAACATACACTCTCTCCTCCCCATGTCTGCATTTTCTCCGTATGTCTCTCTCGACCTCTCTCCCTTGTTTGTCAGACCCCTCTTGGCCACGTGCTAGGGGTCTTGCTCTCTCGGTTCCAAACAACCACACACTATCTCCTCACCTTGCCTTCGTTGTCAAAGATGCATGTGTGATATGTTTGCATAAGACACGCATGCTTTTTCTCTACTTTTATCTTGTGTTGTCCATGTCTCTTTCACACACGCACACACACTTTTTCCACTCTCTCTCTCTCTCTCTCTCTCTCTCTCTAGTTAGGGACTCTGCCACGTCCATAAGCATATGGATGCTTTGAAAAGTCAAATCTCAGAAAAGTTTGACCAGGTATATGTGGAGGAAAACATTCACATCTGGATCGATCAATAGATTCATCACAACATGTACTTACTTCATACTATCATTTATCTTTGGTATTGTAGATATACGTAATTTCTTTATAAACTTGGTCAAAGTTTCAAAAGTTCGACTTAGAAAAATGTTGGAACTACATTATCGAACGGAGGGAGTAGCTCTTTCTCTCTCTCTCTCTGCTATCTCTCACGGGCCTCCCCTCTCACTCGAAATGTCTATACCGATGGATTATACGCTCATTGTGTCAGTGTATAGCTCCATATATTGTTTAGTTGACCGGTCAACCAATCCACATGCTGCCTTGTCAGCTCATGTTCTGTATCTTCGTGTGCTGGCCCATGTGGCAGTGGGTGAAAAATAAGTGAACTAGAGGCCCATCTGACACGCGGTGAAGTAAACAAAGTTGAAACCACTCGGGGTAGCACCCCGCATGCTAGTAAATTGAGGGCGCATTGAGGACAAACTTCTTGCACGCGAAGGACGCACTCGCGCACAATTCACCACTGCGCGACGACATGCACACAAGGACGCACTCGCGCACACCCAACACACAACACACACCAGCACACTTGTACACCGGCATCGCCGCTGGTTGAGATGGACAGCGAGGCAGCCAACAAGCGGAGGCAGCTCGAGCCAAAACCGCATCTGGCGAGCCTGGACTTCATCAGCAGCCTCCCCGATGACATGCTGCTCGTCATCATCGGCCTCCTCCCCACCAAATCTGCCATGCGGACTGCCCTGCTCTCCCAGCGGTGGCCCCCCTCTGGCGTTGCGTCCCCCTCAACCTCACCGTCAACAGCTGCCTCTGCGACGGGGATCGCATGGCCGCAGTCTCGAAGATCCTTTCATCGCCCCCTGGGCCAGCCAGACGCCTTGACATCCGCATGTTCTGTACCAACTGCAAGGTCCAACCAAAGTTCGATGAGTGGTTCTTATCCCCCGCCCTAGATCAGCTCGAGGAGCTCAACTTTGAAGCTGGACGATGTCGCTCTCTGCCGCAGTCCGCGCTCCGCCTCACGCCAAAGCTGCGCCGGGCCAGCTTTAGCTCCTGCTATCTTCCCCAAATTAATGACGCGCCCACCCTTCTTCTCCCTCAACTCAAGCAGCTCGACCTCTTCGACGTTGTCATCTCGAAGAAGGCTATGGAGCACCTGCTCCGCAGCTGTCATCAAGGCTCGAGTACCTTCGTCTTGAGCAGATCCACGGGTTCATTAGCCTCCACATCGCCTCGACGAATCTCCGATGGATTTATGTGTCTTGCTGGCTCCGCAACAAGACATTATTTGGGAAGAGATCACTCCAGCTGTTCCACGTTATGGTCATTGAGAATGCGCCTTTCCTTGAGAGATTGCTTGTATCGGATCTAGAAGGTCCAACAAAAATCAGGGTCATTGGCCTTGCACCAAATTGACAGCGTTGGTGTACTCGTCTGCCAAATTCTCTGAACTCTTTATTGGATCCGTAATCGTTCAGGTACAGCACTCATCTTCTTCTTCGTCTTCTTGAAATTCACATTTTATATTTCTTCTTGATGTATTTACGACCGTCTTCTAGAAAATGATTCCCACAAGCTTGACCCACCATGCGCATGCGGTGAAGATCTTAGCACTAAAATCTATCGGCCCCAATCTGGATCAAGTTGTTGGATTCCTTACATGCTTTCCGTTACGCGGAGAAGCTACTCATCGAGGTGAAACTTCTTTCCTACAAGTAAACGGTAATCACAACGTAGCTCAATTTTTTCGTAATTTTCCCAAATTACGATGACAAGTGTAGTGTTCAAAATCGCATCTACGCCTTTGCACCGAAAAGAAATGTTTTTAGTATTTTTTCTCACGTGATCACCTGCATCGCTTTTATGTCAGACTACTATAGTAGCCTAGGCTAGTCATTGTGGAAAGTAACTTAGACTACTCCCGTAACTCTATGGTTACCCTAAGAGCAAGTACTACCTACATCTGGTTTACTCTTCCAATTTTGTAGTATCAAAATTTGACCATAGATTTAATCGACAAAATGTTAATGCATGTCACTAAGAACTATATCGTTGGATTCGTATTTGAACATAATTTCAAATGGTGTAATTTTTAGTGACATGCATTGGCATTTTCTTAGGTAAATCTATGGTCAAAATTTTATACTATATACGAGGTAGTATTCCCTCCGTCCCAAAATTCTTGTCTTACATTTGTTTAGATACGGATGTATTTGACACTAAAATGTAACTAGATACATCCGTATTTAGACAAATTTAAGACAAGAATTTTGGGACGGAGGAAGTACAAAAGTGGGCTATGTAGGCCAAAACATATGCCAAATTTACTTGTGATGCATTTGGCATCGATGCCCCTCCATTGCTCACCTGCTGCCCCAATCTGGATCACCTACTTTGCTCCAGTGCCAAATTAACTCACGCAATGAAAAAACACTGCGTGGGAGAGAGAGAGGACTGAGGCAATAAAAAAGCACTTGTTTGGGAGAGTGAGAGGCTGGTGTAGTTGGTTTGATTGATTTGTTTATACATGTGGGTGCATGTGCACAGTGTGCCAACTCTCTCACATCGCGAGAGCGGTGCCAAAATCTTTGATTTGACATGGATGCGTATTATGTGGCATACTTTTTGCGAAATATGGCATCGGCCACATAGTGGAAGACAACAAATGCCCAAGCTCTTCACGTGCTCCTAGTTAAATGAGAGGAAACAGAGAGAGAGAGAGAGAGAGAGAGAGAGAGAGAGAGAGAGAGAGTGAAAAAGTATCACTAACCAGCCAACCCTATCGTATGAGCGAATGATATTGGTACCTCTTGATGACACGGCAATCTTATGCAGCCAGCTGCTCTAATATGTTCTCTTCTTTTCTAGATAAAAAAAGAACCGAAAGTGAAAAATGTGCTGCACTATAACAATCTCATCGAATGCCTTGATCTCCATCTTACAGAAATTGATTTGATCGACTACCGAGGCAGCACATCTGAGATTAAATTGGCCAGGTTCTTTGTTACGGAGGCAAGTGTGCTCAAGGTAATGAGGTTTGGCGTTCTCTGGCGCAACAATGAATGGCATGCTGATCACCGCATAGCGTCTAAGCCTAAATGACAAAGTCTCATGAAGCTGAATTTGTTTTTGAAACATCAAGTGGCCAGAGACTCAAAAATTTATTTGCCCATTAGTGACTTGTGAGGGCGGTGGATTTTAGTTTGTACAATAATGCTGCATCCACCTAAAGTAACGAAAGTTCTTATGTAAACTTCCTAGTAATTCCCTCTTCGTAGGTGCAGCATTAATCCTAACATTTGTAATATCAGTTTAAAACTTGTAATATTGCCGTGTCCTATTCCTGCGTTTTCAAAATCCTGCGAATCAAACAGGTCCTGAGTTGGTGATGATGTTGTGCCTCCCATCTTTCACCAATAGCCGTCAGATCTAGATCTGACGCATACAAACCAAGCTTCTCCATTTTTGCAAAAAGATGCCCGCACTTGTTCCCTATTTACAAACAACTCCTTGTCTCTCACAATCAGCCTTATCTCCTCCCGCCACATCTAGAAGGCCGTGGAAAAATCTGGTAGCGATGGCGCTGCGAGCCATCCACCCCAATCTTGGTGTTCGTGCAATGCACGGGCATCTACGCACGGAAATTATGTCAAGCAGGGCTAGTTGTAAGCAGGCTAGCTCTACGAGCCATGATGATAGTGATTTAGACGGTGATCTTGACTATGGTATGCCGAACACGGCGCCTATACTCAGTGTCATCTCCGTAGCAGGTCTTGTCACTTCAACGTGTGGAGCAAAGACGTAATAATTTGACCAACAGGTAGTACAGTGCTAGTACTCCTACTACTACATTGGTAGTACTACTACTAGTACTAGTAGCACCACCGTCTGGATTTAGGAATACTACCACGTCCATCTGGATTTTAGTATTTGACTAGCAATATCTAGTAATGCATGTCACAAAAAATGTACTACTCCCTCTGTAAATAAATACATGGTATTTTATTCCTATCGGCGAGAGAACTTAATGTTTTTTTGCTAACTACAGTACTAATAGGATTACATGCAATGAACTAAACATGGCATGTCATGTTCGGTAGTCTCAAGTCATTGAAAGCATGCACGACCCACATATCTCATTGGTTGATATGTCATGAAATAAGAAACAAGGAGGGAGTTAATGCACCGTGCCTAAGTATTTTGGGATTATTTGGTTTTCGTAAGGTGACTTAGGCTGGTCATAGTGGGGAGTAACTTAGACTAGTGTCATGCATATGACACTAGTCTAAGTTACTATCTTCATAATGCAAAGTAACATAATAGTAGTATCATAGATGACTTCATTTATTAGTTCATAGACTCATCTTCTCTTGGAAAGCGATATGTTATAGTAACATATTATGTTACCACCTCTCATTAATTATTTGTCACATAAGCAAAAAAAATCGAAGTGCACTATGTTACTAGCTAAGTTACTCCCACTATGACTAGCCTTGCACAACATTTTTGTTTACATGCATTAACATTTTATTAGTTAAAACAAAGGTCAAAACTTGGCGCAAAATGCAAAGGGAAACAATAAACCGGTAAACATCAAACTTCTCTCGTTTATCCCCAACTAGAGGTCCGGTGAGATGACTATATTGCACCTGCACGGAGGGGGACGCAGCTTCATTGACTTACGGCAACTGCCTTTGGGTGAATGACACGTGGGCCTAGGGGTGGCTGGCCCACCTATCATACACCCAAAGGCAGGTCTGAAAGGGCCGAGGAGTAATGCAATCCCTCGCACCCACGCACGCTAACCAAGGGCAAGAGTGATCACTCGAATCGCAAGATCAGTTGACTAGAAGCTAAGCTAGACCCATGGAGGCGATGAGCGCGAGCATCAGCCGGCTGTGCCAGATGGTCCACGATGTCGGCCTGCGGCCCGGCACCGAGGAATGTCTCCAGGTAGTATTGCTTGAGGCCGCCAGGGCGAGGGTCCGCTTGGACGACAGCTTCGTCTCCTTGTTCGACGAGGTCCTCGTCGGTTTCCTCGACAAGTTCACCATCGTCAAGAAGCTTGCGAACGACTTTGACGTAAGCCTCCACCCGACGTCCACCTCGGCAGCCACCCTCAACAGCCACTATGGTGACAACCTCTTTGACGCACTGGTGGCCTTGCGAATGCCCGCCGTCGCACAGGAGAATGTCCACCTCGAGGTCGCGCTCGCCGCGCAGCGCCTGGCGCAGCAAGACACCATCGACATAATCACCCACGTCTACGCGCAAATCGTCCACAAGGACTATTACATGCAAGAGGAGCATGATAGGACGCTGGCCTTCTTGGACCGCAGGGCAACCTTGGACGGCACTGTTCAGAAGCACGTTGAGCTTGCCGCCAACGCCGCTGCTCCTCACACGTCGGTTGGTGACCCGACACACTAGGGCGTGAGGATGTCGTTGATGGATCCGTATGTATTTTTATCTTTCCGTCAAATCCATGTAGTAGTATATGATACTATAGTAATTATCTTACCTTTCGCATCAACATCATAATTTTCATGCGTACTCCATGCATGAACGGCACCAGAACCAAACTTCTCATTACACTAGGCAAAATCGTTATTTTCTATCTATCGGTCGCGCCATGGAGCAGAACCAAATTTTACAAGTTACGAGTTCAAAAGGAAAAGCCTGCCGTGTCCGCGTCACACCCCCACACGGTTGGTCCGACACGCTTCTCAAGCGGGATTGCGTGCCTTGTTGCATTTTCACTTACAAGTGGGACCGCAGTTGAGCAAACCGACTATCGGCAAACCCCCACCCCGCCCACCGCGCGATGGCTGAAAAAACAGGAGGGATAAGAGATGGTTGTAGCATGGACTCCAAGAAAATTGGTGTCGGATGGGACTCGTGTGGGTGGCGTGTGCTATACTGCTAGACGTGAATGCTAGTTATGGCCCATGCCGCCCCACTATATCGAGCCTATATCGAGGTACGTAGAACAAATTTCCTGCAGTCCGTGCTCAGCCCTCCTCTATCT
Source organism: Aegilops bicornis (assembly GCA_021605145.1). Lineage (NCBI taxonomy): Eukaryota > Viridiplantae > Streptophyta > Magnoliopsida > Poales > Poaceae > Aegilops > Aegilops bicornis. The sequence goes on along the minus strand of CM038673.1, from coordinate 341,352,528 downwards.
CTTTTCTCAGCCAGCCAGCGGACGCACGGAGCCCATCGTCTGTTTGCTCACATGCGGCCCCACATGTCAGGGAAAACGCAAGAGGACCCACTGAACCTGCTTATCTTTCACCGCGACGTGCTGGTGATGAAAAACAAATCCAATAAAGATCTTCGGTGGCTGCTTTTGGAGTTACTCAAGAGTAGTAAGATTCTATTTACAGTTTAACCCAAGATGCACATCTCGTGGCTTGAACAACCACTCTATTTTCTTTCATGACACGACCTGGATGCTGGATGTCCCACGTGTCGGCAAAAGGAGGAAGAACCCGACCAAATCTTTGGTTGTGCTCTTGGATTAGACTAGTTGTGCTAACTTAAAATTTTTATTGTGTACTCCCTCCGTTCCAAAATACTTGACTTCCATTTGTCCAAAAATGAATGTACCTATATACTAAAACATGTCTAGATACATATATATTTTGACAAATAGAAGGCATGTATTGTGCAACGGAGGGAGTAGAATGGATGCAAGTTTTTGTATTGGGAAGAAGAGTACATCCATATATTGATAGAGCGCAATTTAGTAGATGTTCTATGACTTTTAGCTAGCACAGAGGCTAGAGATGATATTAGTGCACTTGTTGATACTCCGACTAGAATAGAGGCTAGACATGAGACTAGATGTGAGGAAGCAACGTCTACTTCTTTACACTCAAAGAAGAAAGAAGCACGCAAGATCGAGCCTCCATGATCAACAATGAATGCATCGAGAAGGCACTAATCCAACTTACAGGAGTAGTAAAATGTATTCTTGTGGTTCTTATTTTCTTTGGTCTTGCTTTTCTAGTCAAAATTATCGTTGGAGTTCGTGCAAAACGGAGGTCCGTTTGGGGTCGTGCGTTGGAGTTGGCCTTATAAGTGGGACCGCAGTTAAGGAAACCGACTATCGGCAAACCCACACCTCGCCCGCCGCGCGATGGCTGAAGTTAGAGAAACGACGAGGTTGAAGAGATTGCTCTAGCACGGACTCCAAGAAATAATATGGTGTCAGATGGATGTTGTGGTGGTGGTGTGTGCCGTACTCCTGGACGTGGATGCTTGTTCTGGCCCATGCCACCCTACTACTCCTACACTTACTCCTACTACTATATAGTACTAGTATCGAGGATTTGAGGTGCTGGTTACGTACAGCGAACACATTAACATATGGCTACAGTAAAAACACCCGCCCGACGCGCGAAGCATGTGAAGCTAGTACAAATAGTGTACTACTATTGTTGATTGGCCTCATCTGATAACCTGTTGCAATGCACGTACAATTATGTATTCGGAAAATATTTTTTGCCTCATCTCACCACTCACTCAGAGAAGTGACTCGAAAGCCATTCATAAATTTAGTAAGTTTATCACAGGCATATCATTTTATTACATACAACGGGTCATCAACCCACATCGACAACGAGGATACATTATAAATACTAAAGTTTTCACCACACAACAAATAACAAGCAATTAAATGAACTTCAACTCAACCATTCCTCGGCGTTGGAAACGCTTGCTTTGAACCACAAATGATTCTCTGGGATGGGCCATCCATTGTCGATCTGGAGACCAACGCAGGACTATTCATCCAGGCTGAAGCGGCCTACTATATCAGTACCAGGGTAGGGAACCACCCAAATGTCCGAGGTATAGACACAGTTGCTTCTCATTAATGGTACTAGTAACGTTGTGTGAACAATAGTTGGATCACCTTTCACCATCATCGGATAGTTTTGTCCAAGGAAGAGCGAGTTTTCTCCAAGACTATCAATTCTGTACCAGGGAGAAGGAGTTGGCGCTACCATACTGGTATTCATCCCGAATACCATGCAAGGGGTGTTGGAATAGGTTCGGAGAGTGCGACCGTGGGAGACTACACCTGCTTCCTTAGTAGTAACATCATCAGTGGGTTGTATACACACAAGAAGAGGTGATCCATCGGAATTAGTTGCCAGGCGCCACAGAGTATATGGGCGTTGCTCGTCCTCATGCTCGTGATCATCACCATCGTCATCTCCCCCTTGGTTATAAAAATTTTCAAGTATAGGTGGTGGGATGTTCACAGGACCTTGGAAACACAACAAGAAGGTTAATTAGTAAAGGGTACTTGCTAACCCGCATGCATGTGGATGAAACAATTATAATTACGGTGGAAGACAAATGTACCAAAACTACGAGGATCCCATGCAAAAACAGTGCCATGAGTGGTGGCAGCAAACACAAGGCCCTCATATTGAATTGCATCACAATACTCATCCGTGTAGAGAAACTGATTTTTGAGCAATATCCATCGAGTCAAACCACCAAGGACGGCAACAAGCTTGTCAAAGATAGCAACAACTTCATAGTTGTTGTAATTCCAAGAGCGGTTGGGAACTCGCCAAATTGCTATCTTCCGTAGAAGACAGTCACCATGATCGTATTTGAGCGTCGCATTACAATACCGGTGTGCTCAACCTCTGGGCAGTCTGCTAAGATTTTTGGAAGTGGAACCCGGTCACGAGTGTACATATTCACAAGTTCCCACTCGCAGTTGGACCCAATGTAAACTACCCAATCTCCATTTGCGCCCGCCCAAGCCTTGCCCTCAAGCGATGGCATCTTAACATCATACATATCATTATCAAGCGGCATCAACTTGCACAGGGCGAGACCTTCGTCATGCTGGTGCCAGTCATCAGGGTCACGACGAAGAAGATAGGGGAGATCAAACCGCTCCTTGACTCTTGGGTTCCTTGTAATGATGTTATTAGTTGAGTTGAGAATGGGCTTGAATGAACCTACCATGCTAACCGAGCTGATGACATCGCACCGATCAATGAGTTCCTCCACCACGTCATCTTTCAGATCGGGGCAAGAATAACGAGGTCGTTTCCGGCCTGTTCCCTCCATGGAGAAGACGATCGAACAATGGCAGAAGAAAGGGTGAAGGGCTGAAGGAAAATGGAGGAGGGAGAGGAGGAGCGTGCGACAGCAGTTCCAAATCGAGAGGGAAAGGCGAAGAGCCGGTGGACGGTTGCGAGTTTGCCACGGTTCACGAAGAGGTGCCCCGGCCTACACGTCCGTTCGGAAATACTCCTCCTACTCGCCGTCGTCTCACTGATATGTTGGAACGGGACCACATGTCAACGAAACATGGTGTGTAATTTCTCGTGCAAAATGCGATCTGGCTGCGTTGGCCCGAGGTGCCGCATTAGTTATCGACCTTCATTTTTTTAATGGCATGCCGATCAGTTTTGAAGCACGACTAACTGCATCAGATGCGAGAAAATATAAACTACTCTACCACTACTCCACCTCCAGTACTAGTAGTATAAAAAAGATATATAGGCTGGAGCTTCAGCGCTTTCTTGCTAAGGGCTGCCCACTTGCTTCTCACACTACCACCCTCTCTCCAGATCTAAAAAAGACGACCCCTCTCTCCCTCCTCACCGGTGGTCACAGATCCGCCGAAGAAAAGGACGTGCAGTGTTGACGCACTCGTCGTCGGCGAGCGAGGTCACGCACCGACGACAAGGCCATCCTCTCAGAACTAGCACCCGCGCGGGATGGCCTCCGCCCCAAGCTCGCTGCCGTAGTGTGTGCGGAGGACGACGACCACGAGCGAAGCCACTTCCCGCTGACCCTCAGGTATGCTACCTCTTTTCGAACCATAACCTTGTTCTATTGCCCCATCTGCCACGTCGTTGTTTGTGTATCTTTTCCACTCCACCATCTTCCCAATTTTCTATCCTCTACTCTGCTGGCCATGCGCATTTAAAACCATAATTTGCACTATTAAAGGAAACCCTACTTCATGCAGACTAATCCATGTCTGGGTTGAATAAGGAAAGGAAGGGAGATTGTACTGTCCAAGAGAGTAGGCATCGAACCCGCATCTAGGTTGAAAAGGGAAAAATCAGTAGCTAAGGAACGAGTCTCGTGTCTCTTGGTTGAAGAAGGGTAGAAAGGCATGACAACACAATAGAGAATGACCAGGTCGATCGGTTTGTTGTCCTCGCATAGGAAAAAGGTGGCTAAAGAGAACAAAAATGGGACGTAATCCACATATGCTGCCTGGATATTTGTTGCTCCGGGCAACCATACCTCCCTCACCACTCTGCGCCCGTGGAGGTACATCGTACTGGTGCGCCTTGTCCTAATGGGCCTCCCATGCTCTTATTGCCACTTTTTTCTTTGTTAGTATAACGCCAAAGATTCAAGTCAAGCAATGCTACTTCTAAAGTGATGCCACATTTAACTAATGCCGCTCTCGGTCTAATGCCACCGATAAATTTAAGCAATGCCATTTAATGTCACTTTGGATTATTTCGGGGTTAGCTATTGATTGTGGATGTATTAAAGATTTTTCAGCTAAGGCATTCTAATCTTTGTTGCACAGCCAGTATACCAACGATGAAACTTGTTACTACCTTCAGATTTTTGCACTGTTAATGCTTATAGATTACATACCTCACTTTCATGATAAGTTATTTTTTTGTACAGTGTCACCAAAATGCCAAGGCGCCGATGTCATTTTATTTTGGTTAAACTGCACAGGAATTCTGAAGACAAGAGGAAAGGTCAAGAGTGGGGACCTCCTCCTCCGGCTGTTCTCTTGATTCGTTCGATCGAGTTTTTATGTTTGATCGATTATCAAGATTGGTGTCGGTGTCAAAACCGGCGGATCTCGGGTAGGGGGTCCCGAACTGTGCGTCTAGGCGGATGGTAACAGGAGACCAGGGACACGATGTTTTTACCCAGGTTCGGGCCCTCTCGATGGAGGTAAAACCCTACTCCTGCTTGATTGATATTGATGATATGGGTAGTACAAGAGTAGATCTACCACGAGATCGAGAGGCTAAACCCTAGAAGCTAGCCTATGGTATGATTGTTGTTAGTCTCTGGGACGAAAACCCTCCGGTTTATATAGGCATCGAAGAGGGTTAGGGTTACACAGAGTCGGTTACAATGGTAGGAGATCTACATATCCGTATCGCCAAGCTTGCCTTCCACGCCAAGGAAAGTCCTATCCGGACACGGGACGAAGTCTTCAATCTTGTATCTTCATAGTCCAGGAGTCCGGCTGAAGATGATAGTTCGTCTATCCGGACACCCTCTAGTCCGGGACTCCCTCAGTAGCCCCTGAACCAGGCTTCAATGACGACGAGTCCGGCGTGCATATTGTCTTCGGCATTGCAAGGAGGGTTCCTCCTCCGAATACTTCATAGAAGATTTTGAACACAAGGATATTGTCCGCTCTGCAAAATAAGCTCCACATACCACCGTTAGAGAATAATATTTACACAAATTCAATCTGCCGGCGTATTCCGTGGCGTGACATCACACCACGGCCAAGCCTTTATTCGAATCGTTTTTACTGTCCCACCTCAGCGCGTTTAGCGAGGCGGTTTCCTTGGCCCGTCTTGTCAAAGCAGAGATCGTGTCCCCTTATTCCGGGATTTTCATCAATACGGGCGTGGGTAACCCAACCGTGCCCGTTGCACATCTCCTCTATCGAAGGCGAGTCCCAAACGGTCACGGGGAAGGCTCTTGGTATTCAACCTCTTTATAAAGAGACCAAGGCTCCACTCCCTTCTTTCAATCTCAATCGAATCCGCCCCTTGCCTCGAGTTCCAACACCCAAAGCTCCAGATTCAGGCGCTTCGGACCTTCGATGATGTCCGGCTCTGACCTGCAAGGCCATTGGATGCCTTCCTTCGTTACGGAAGAAGACATACTAAAGCTAAGAAACGCCAGGTATCTAACCAGCGAAATTTCGCATAGGTTGCCTGCCCAAGGGCAGGTTATTCCCACTCCCAAGCCTGGTGAAAGCGTGGTGTTCGCGTCTCACTTCCTTCGGGGGCTAAGCTTCCTGACGGACCCCTTCGTGAGGGGGCTTATGTTTTATTATGGGTTGGAATTTCACGATTTGGATCCAGAGTCCATCCTCCACATCTCATCGTTCATTGTCGTGTGCGAAGCCTTCCTCCATATTACCCCTCACTTCGGATTGTGGATCAAGACCTTCAAAGTGGAGCTGAAGATGATCAAGGGGCAATAGGCAGAGTGCGGAGGGGCTGTTATAAGCAAGAATGCTGATGCTCCGTGGCCCGAGGGCTCTTTCCAAGAGGAGCTCAGCTTATGGCAACAAGAGTGGTTTTATATCATAGCTCCCAGGGGCACCAAATGGGTGGCGGCACCTGCCTTTCGCTCGGGTCCTCCACCGCGGCTAGCGCCATGGATCAATAAAGGGCTTGACTGGGGGTCGTCCAAGGACGTGCCCTTGTTGCAGGGCCGCATTCGAGACCTCCTAGAGAGAGAGAGATCACTCTGGTCGTAGTAGCGCATGTTATGCTGATTCATCGCATCCTGCCCTGCAGACGTCGCCCCCTCCGCATGTGGGAATTTAACCCGGAGGGACCACGAGCTCTCCAACATTTTATGGGCGCGACGCCCATGGAGATGTGCAAGCTTTTCTTCGGATCACAAGAGATGTGTCCGGACTTGACCGAGGACGCAGGTCTGAGCTGCAATCGCCCGGATACTCAAGTAAGTAGCCCTGTACTCGGACACGCTATCCCATATTTATCACGAACTTGCCCTTTAAAAGAGTTGTCCCTTGAACAGGAGTGGATAGCGAAAGAAAAGTTGATCAGGTGTCCGGCCCCCCTCCCTGAGACCACGTCGGATCCCGTGTTAACCAGGATGCTGGAGGTTGCGCCTTCGGAAGATGGTGAAGGGGGGAACAAGGGAGCTACCTCTTCCGTGAAGGAGGCTGCCAGGAAAGGAGGGATCGAGAATCCCTCCATCCAAGGGAAGAAGAGGACCGCCTCTGAAGACCCGGAGACCATGGTCTCAAAGCGGGGGAAGAAATCTTCGTCAGAGGGTCCTGCGCCGAGAGATGCCTCGGCCGCATTATACCCCCGAGGGGATCAGCCCTCCACCGAGCCATAAGTAAAAAGGGGAGTTTTTTATTAAAATAAAGGATATCCCTGCCCTATTTCTGATGAAGATAACCGAAGTTTTACCTTGTAGTTCGGATCTCAGCCCTTCTCAGCAGAGCTCATCTTCGGGGGATCTTTGTCTGGAGATGATAGAGAGCGAAACGCCTCCCCATGTCGTACCGTCGTGCGAGGCGAGCGACCCTGAGGTGGAGGGTTTCTCCGAGTCCGGCGGGGCCGGAAGGCAGTCATATTTGCCCTCAAAGTCCTCCGCGTCCGACCTTCAAAAAAGGCCGTCAGACGAGTCCGGCACCATCTGGTGTACGGTCGGAGGAGCTGAAAGATCTGCTCGGGCGAGCGTCTATCTCAGAAGATCATCGTGTGTTAATGGGTACGGTGATTGAAAGGATTTCATCCGCTGAGAGCGGATTGCACGAAGCCGTCAGAAGTTTACTGACAGGTTTTGAGGTACGCGAAACGTTGTACCTTTTGACAGTTCCGCATATAAAATGCGCCCTGTGTAGATAGTAGCCCCTGAGACTCGGTGTGTTGTCAAAAATGACAGCGCGCCGAGGATCATAATCCCAGGTATAATATGTCGCCCTCCCTATGTAGGTGGCGAAGTGTCCGGTGGCTAGCCGAACTGATGGATTTGCCGAACTAAAGCGGCAACTTGACGTGGCGGATGCCGACATCGCGCTTGTCAATAAGCGTCTTGACGAGTCACAAGGTATGTGATTTCTCCGCGGACACCTGGTAAGGGAGCTTGATGCCCGTGCCTTACAACATGCATGCTTGATGCAGATGGTGCCGCTGCCATGGAGAACCTTCAGGCGGAGCTCGCCCGAGCCAAGGAGCAGGAAAGAGAAAGTGATGCGGCTGCCTTAAGGGCGGCCGAAGAGCTAAAAGCTGAACAGGCTGCTCACTGCCGAGGCAAGAAGGAAATGGCCGAGATGGCCATGAAGTTGAAGAATGCTGCCGACCGCCGCAAGCTTCTTGAAAAGGAAGATCAAGCGGTGCAAGAGGACCTGAAGAGGGCCACTACCGAGGCCAAGGATGCTCGCTCTGCGATGAGAGCTATGAAGGAGGAGCTGCGTCAGGCCGGAGATATCGCGGCTGGAAGGCCCTTCCTGCTGCGGAGGAAGTTCACGGATCCTAAATATGCTCAGTTGGACCGGCTGTGGAGTTCGGAGGATGCTTATCTGGACTTGGCGGCAAGTGCCGCGGACGCGGCCGAACACTTCCGAGATCAAAAGGATCACGAAATGGAAAAGGTTTTTTGGTCGCAGTTCCATAATCCAGAGGGCCCTCTTCCATTAACCGATCGCCTGGCCGAATGGGCGGAGCTGAATAGGTTATCTGGACTTGCCATGAAGGATGTCGTGAGTCTTTTGTGGCCGAAAAGGCCCGAGCCGAAGAGTTGTTTTGGCTTGGTGCAGCAGTTCCTTGGTGCGGTGCCACATATCAATGAAATGAGGAGGTCAGTATCCATAGAGGGTGCGCGGATGGCTCTTGCCCGTGTCAAGACATACTGGGCGGAGATGAAGGCCACCGATGTTGCATCCCAAGATTCGGACGGAAGCCGAGTACCTGTCGAGCACTATTTTCAGGAAGTTCTGCAGGGCGCTCGTTTAATAGAGATGCAGTGCTCGAAGGATATTATGTTCGAATAACATGTATTTATTGTGAAACAATGTTTCGATGAAATATAAAAGCTTTTTATACTTGTGACTGCAAGAATTAAAATACCTCCTGTGCGACCGTTGATGTATATGTGTATATAACCTGAAAGATGGCAGTCTTCGGCTTCAGCCCCCACGCATATAATGCGGGGGTGTTTGCAAAAGGCGCATTTTCACACTTGATCCAACATCTTGGTCCTACAAAGGAGGTGGTAGTGCAGCAAACTAGGCAACCGGACTATAATGCTTTATCACTTTCACTTAGCCATAGGAGTTTGACAGTGGGGCTACTATATAGCCCCTAGGGGCACCGCGCTCACCCGAATTCGGGGCGCGTATGTGCCTGACCTGGAAATGGCCTTTCATCAATGCGGAGGAATCCTATAGATTCCAGCGGGTCATCGAGTGGTTGACCAGTCTCACGCTATATCATGACAGTCAGTTTTCGGCTTTCTCTACTGAGGTGCTCGCCTGGCCAAACCGGGGCACAATCGCAGTAGTTCTCCTGGTGCCGCGTTAGCCGATAGAGCGGAACGTAAGGCAGCAAAACACAGGAGCCGGGCAAACCCAACATTTGACCAAAGACATGATTCGAAGCTGATGCATATAAGGCCTAACTCGAGACGCTGAACACTCCCTAAGGTATTCGGTCTTTATGAAAACGGGCCGAACAACGCCCTGTGTAGTAAGCCCCTGGTATCCAGGTACGCGCAAAATTCTGACGTGGCCTATGCCAAAATGCCAGCCTCCTCCTCTGTTATAGTAAGAAACCAGGGGATGTGTATCAACAAGAGACAGTAAAAAAGGTTTATGCAGGGTCTTAATCTAAAAAGAATCCTTGCAACGGGTCCCTACTGCACATCTGCGCGTGTGTCTCCATTGTGCCGTATCCTGGACGGGTGTCGCACGGTGTTCATCTGTAAAAGAGAGGAACTTAGTTGAACAAGATCGTGCGAAAATGTACGTTATATTAAATAAACAAAGTACGTTTCAAAAAAAATGAATAAAATTGAGCTTAATTGTCTCTTGTTGTATATGCGCGGAGTCCCTAGTGCGGGGGTATGCGGCTGGTAAGCCCCTGTATGTTTACGTCGGACTCGTCTAACCGTGTCCGGGGTCTGAACGACCTGTTCAGGTACTTGGATTAGTGAAGACGGTTTAGTGTGTGGCCGTCGAGGCAGTCACACAATCTTCCGCGCTCGAGGAACACTCGATATTTCCCATTAAGGATATGATGCCTCATGGACCGAGCATTTTTAGTGTGAGGGATGCATAATGCGGTATTGCGTTAAAGTGGGCGAAAGCTTCACGCCCCAGTAGTGCCTGATAGCTACTTGTAAATGGGGCGAGGTGGAAGGTTAACTTTTCGCGGCGGAAGTTGTTGGGTGAGCCGAACACAACTTCTAGCAATAGAGAGCCCGTACAATGGGTATATCGGCCTGGCATTACCCCTTGAAAGGAAGTGTTGCTATGGCGAATTTTGGTTGGGTCTATCCCAATTTTGCGGATTGTGTTCTGATATAGCAGGTTTAGATCACTGCCGCCGTCCATTAGGACTTGTGTAAATTGGAGTCCGTCGATTATCGGATCTAATATCAAGGCAGTCCATCCAGCATTTTGGATACTTCTAGAGTAATCCTGATGGTCGAAGGTGATTGGTTTTGACAACCAATGGCGGGACTCCTCTGGGATAGGCCGTATGGCGCGTATATCTATGGGCGCCGTTCTGTTTTTCCCTTTTGTCACGCAAAGTGAGTTTACTGATTTGACTTCTTGTGGGAAATTCTTTTGTTGTTCGGTGCTCTGCTTGTGGGGTTCGTCATCGTCCTCGCTTGGTGTGTCGAGCCCCTTGTGTTCGGTGTTGAGTTTGCCGGACTGCTTGAAGACCCAACAATCTCTGTGGGTATGATTTGCAGGCTTCCCGGGGGTACTGTGGATTTGGCATACCTTGTCCAAGATTTTGTTTAAGTTAGATAGCTCATCCCTGTTATCCTTAGGGGGCAGTTTTTTTATGATTCTGCCGTGAGCTTTTGAATCCGGCGTTGACTGCCATGCTCTTCGGGCTGTTTCCCTTGGTTCGGCGCTGATCCTTGCTGCGTCGTGGTTTCCCGTTTCCATCCCTGACTTCGGATGTACTTGGGTCATTGATCGCATCTTGCCAGCCAGCTATCCTCTCCCAGCAAAAGCGGGTCATGAGGCTTGTTAATGCGGCCATTGTTCTTGGCTTTTCTTGGCCGAGGTGTCTGGCGAGCCATTCGTCTCGGACGTTGTGTTTGAAAGCTGATAAGGCTTCGGCGTCCGGATAGTCGACTATTTGGTTCTTTTTACTGAGGAATCCGTTCCAGAATTTTTGGGCTGACTCTCCGGGTTGTTGGGTTATGTGACTTAAATCGTCTGCATCCGGAGGTCGGACATAGGTCCCTTAAAAATTTGCCCGAAAAGCATCCTCGAGCTCTTCCCAACTTCCAATGGTGTTTTCGAGGAGGCTTTTGAGCCAATGCCGGGCTGGCCCTTTGAGCTTGAGGGGTAAGTATTTTATGGCGTGGAGGTCATCTCCTCTAGCCATGTGTATGTGGAGGATGTAATCCTCGATCCAAACTCCAGGGTCTGTTGTTTCGTCGTATGCCTCTATGTTTACGGGCTTGAATCCTGTTGGGAATTCATAATCCAGAACTTCGTCGGTGAAACATAGGGGGTGTGCGGCACCCCTGTATTTAGGTGTACCGTAGTATTCAGATACTTGATGTGTTGCATTGCTTACTAGAGCTTGCTTTCTTGGCCCGTAGATAGATCTAACTGAATCCGTGTGCGGATCGCGGGCCGGCTTGTGTGTGGCGCCGTTTGCTGCTCTATGTTTGCCATGGGGTCGTCTATCCGACCGAGTGGTCTCCTTGTTTTTTGATTGCGCGGGCTCTACGGCCTCCTCATCAAATTCGGGCAGTAGTTTTCGCTTCGGGTAGCTCTTTGTTCCGCGACTATCGCCGTATTTGTCTGTGGTGTTGAGTACTTTGCTCCATCTGATTCTGAGCGCATCTTCCGCTGTTTTGAGCTTCTGCTTCTGCTTTTTTAGGCTACGCGCAGTATCGACGAGCCTTTCGTGGAGGTTCTTCTGCTCCAGTAACTTGTCCGGCGTGAGATCGTCTGGACTGTTATCTTCGTTGGGGACGGGTTGTTTATCCAGATTGTCTTGTTCGGACGGTTGCTCGATAGCATGTTCGTCGTCCACCGGTTCGCCCTGCTCTATGGCTGGGTCTGCATGGCTGCTGTCTTTGTCGAGGCGGGACTTTGAGCGGCGCTTACGTCGCTGTTTTGACTGCTTTTCGAGGGAATGATCCCTCGTGATGTCTTGTTGTTCCTCATCGTCGCTTCCTTTAGGTGTGTCCACCGTGTATATATCGTCAGATGAGGTGGCTGTCCAGTGCCCTATAGGTGCTGGTTCATGTTTGTCTTCTACATCGTCGTCCATACCGTCGATGTCTTCGGAGTCGAAGTCAAGCACGTCGTTTAAACTTTTGACAGTGGCTATGAAGTGGGTGGTGGGTGGGCTTCGAATTTCTTCGTCGTCCGCATCCCAACCTTCCTGACCATAGTCCGGCCGGGGCTCTCCTGATAGAGAGAGAGAGTTTAGTGAATTCAAGATGTCACCAAAGGGCGAGTGCCGAAAGATGTCCGCGGCGGTGAGCTCCATGATCGACGCCCAGTCGGATTCGATTGGCAGGGGCGCGGAAGGTTCAGAGTCCAGAGAGGAGTCCGGCACCTTGGAGTCGCGAGCTTCGCAAAGGACAGGGTTGGTGTTCGGCTCGATCCCCGTAGAGATAGCAGCCCCCGAGGCGGTGTCCAGCCACCTGTCCTCAATCAGCGCAGTCGGCTCCGAGCTAAGGGTCGGAGCGGACACTGGTGCGGCCTCCAGGGCACTGTTCAGCGGCAGAGCTAGATCGTGCCCATCGTGACAGTGCGGCGCGCTTGGCTGTGGCTCGAACCCGTCGAAGATCAAGTCTCCGCGAGCGTCAGCCGTGTAGTTCAAACTTCCAAATCTGACTGATGGCTGGCGTAGCTTTCAATCTGCTCCAGATGGCTGCGAATTGGCCGCAGCAAAGCCGCCGAATCTGAAGATCTGTCCGGGAGAAAAGTCTCACCCTGGACCGCATCGTTGTTGATGATCGAAGGAGCCATCGGGCCTAAAGATGACGACACGGATGAACTCTCAATGAAAGCACCAATGTCGGTGTCAAAACCGCGGATCTCGGGTAGGGGGTCCCGGCGTATGCGTCTAGGCCGATGGTAACAGGAGACCGGGGACACGATGTTTTACCCAGGTTCGGGCCCTCTCGATGGAGGTAAAACCCTACTCCTGCTTGATTGATATTGATGATATGGGTAGTACAAGAGTAGATCTACCACGAGATCGTAGAGGCTAAACCCTAGAAGCTAGCCTATGGTATGATTGTTGTTCGCCCCTACGGACTAAAACCCTTCGGTTTATATAGGCAATCAAGAGGGTTAGGGTTACACAGAGTCGGTTACAATGGTAGGAGATCTACATATCCGTATCGCCAAGCTTTCCTTCCACGCCAAGGAAAGTCCTATCCGGACACGGGACGAAGTCTTCAATCTTGTATCTTCATAGTCCAGGAGTCCGGCCGAAGATGATAGTTCGGCTATCCGGACACCCCCTAGTCCGGGACTCCCTCAATTGGGATAGCAATTTTTAAGGCCCCCCCCCGAGTTCGAAATGATATTTACCTTGGAGGTACATGGTTGGCAATTTTTCTATACTATCATTAGTTAATAAGGCTAGTTACCTTCAGACTTTTGTATTTGGTTTAATGCTCATGCACAGCTAGTATACCAATGCTGAAACTTGTTACCTTTACATTTTGTATTGTTAATTCTTATAAAAACCTTCCAGTGCTAGAGTTTATTGAAATCTGTTCAGTAAAACCATTGTACTATACCCTGTAATAAACTAACTACTCTACTGTTGCACTAGTCACTTGATTAGTGTATATTTGTAGTATTCAAATGTTGTTGCATTAGCGTAGGGACATAAATAAAGTGTGGCAATCTTTCCCAGATATGTGCTCAAGAAAACCACTACCTGTTTTTCTAAATACTAGTCGTTTGGGTACTTTAAATTGAACCACAAAAACGTCTTGTATTAAGGAACAAAGGGTGTAGAGTTCACTCAAAATTATCCCGGTAAAGCTAGTCACACCTTTGTTAAAATTAATGTTCATTATGTTATCGGAGGAGGTCTGTATGTTTGTCTCTAATGCATGTCGACTACATACCTGACATCATGATGTAATGTTAAGTCATTTCCTTTTGTACAGTGTCACTGAATTGTCAAGGCGGTGATGGCATTTTATTTTAGTAGAACTGCACAAAAATTGCTTAAAAGAAGAGGAAAGGTCTTGAATGGCTCAGTTTTTCAGAAAAAACTATGTATGCCTTCCTGACATCAGCCGTTGTTGCTTTATTTATTCCTTCAAACAGGTGGTTAGAAACAGTCTTTCTACCTTTCCCATTAAGAAATTGGAATGCTTATATTTGTGAGTCTATGCTTCAACTAGTGCCACTTTTGGAGTAATCACACTTTCAATATCTATGCAAACAGGGATGCTCGATTTTAGTGGAACTGCACAAAAAGTCCAACTGGTTCAACATTAGGAGCATGTTTTTTTCCAAACCTTTATATCCAATTGGTGGCCTATGAGCTGTTCATTAGGAAGGTACATGGTTTGCTACTATCTTGCTACTCTTTATGTACTGTCATTAGATAGTAATACTAGTGGTTTGCATGTGAATTTATTGGCAGGGTGGACCTACATTGGAGGTGCAAGACATGATTCAATGATTGGATGTTCAATTTCGGTTGTATCGATTTCACCTCTTCCATCACTGCGAACATGGATATCCTTGGTCTGATGAAGAATGGGCGCTATATTTCTGCTCTGAACCAGCAAATCAATTCAGTACGAAATTGTCCAGGGCAAAACATAATCAGATCAGATTGTCCAAAGGCGTAACATGACAGATGCTAAGCGGAAGAGACATGTTTAAACCGAAAATACAAGGTGTGGTATATGTTTACTAGCTGCTTGATATTTGTGCGGGCAGAGATATCTGCCCGTTGCTATTTGGCAAACAAACAAAGTGTCCGCAATTTTGGTTGAACTGCACAAGAGAATAGTATAGTCACTGCATGCAGTGCCATTTAAAAATAGACAAAGAAAGATTGGATAGTCACTGCATGGACTGCAGAAAAGTAGTACTGTACTATTTATTGGCCAACACTAGGTGCTTCATTGCTTTGGTCGGATTATACAATGGGCATCATTTTGCCTAAGTTAAAGTTTGTATTCCGAAAATAGTCTCGCGGTGTGATCGAGAGAAGACCAAATCATATTGCAAAGGACGCTTTCTCCATCATGTGTGGTTCATTCTCATGGTTCCACTGTTGGTGAAACCACTTACGCTTGTAAGAGGAATTGTAGACTTCACAAACAAATTTGTCTTTCGATGCAGTAATGAATGTTGGCCAAGAGAAGCATCCATGTTAGTAGGAAGAACATATGTTTTTTCTAGATCTTTGCTTTTGGAGCTACATATTTGTATATGATCTGTGAATCATTGAGATGCATTAACATGTTGATCTTATGTATGGGAATCGTACTAGTTAGTTTTAGTTGCGACGCAAGATCCGAAGTGGCTGATCTTTGCTTTTGGAGCTACATATTTGTATATGATCCGTGAATCAGTGAGATGCATTAATATTACTTATTTCTGTTCGCTCGGTGTTTACAAGTTCTTGATCGATCACTAGCTAGCCTACAAATGCGCCTCTGGCAGTTTTATTTATGACGCAAGATGCAAAGTGGCAGTTTTTGAATAAAAATGCCTACCTCAAGAAACCGACAAGCTACACTATCGATCCTACACGGATAAAATGCCTACCTCTCAAGAAACCGACAAGCTACACTATCGATCCTACACGGATAAATAGCAGCTCACGCCGTACTACCTCCTTTCGTGTTTGCGTGGCTCAATTCAAGAAACGACCTACTCGATCCTACACGAATAAATAGCGGATCACGCACGTACTAGTACCTCCTTTCCGGTTTGCAGGGCTTAATTCAAACCTCTCACCAACCAAGGTACTCCCTCTGTCTGAGTTTATTAGTCCCGTGAGCAAAGCAGCAAGACCAAGGCATGGCAATAATTAACGGCATGTAGAAGTTTAAGCCTAACTAATTCCAGCGATTTAAGTGGCTGCATGCGTGCCCTCGGCTGTGACTCATTGCATGCTGCTTCGCGTACTGCCCGCGAGTGATTCTGAGTGCCTGCATGCAGCCATCCATAATTAAGGCAGCTAACTGATGCGAAAAAGATACGCTTTAATTGTTGCGGGCTTTTTAAATCCGTGGAATCATTATTGACAAGGAGGGAGATGATTCGAGTGAACTTGTTTGACCGCCATGCCGGCGTGCGACCCAGACGGTACGGGACGACACAATCATAATTTCAGTTTCTCTAGTTTTCCACGGCAAGCTGGCGTGCTAAGCCATTATGCATTGAATTCCAATGACCGTCGCGCTACCTTCCGCCTATAAGTACTGTTTCCTGGCCTTTTCCGGTGCCACCGTGACCCAACTCGCCATATCCTCATAAGCCCCCACCAGCCAGACGTCGCTCGCCACGTCCGCCATGCCGCCGCCCGTCCGTGGTAGGCGACGCCGGAGGCGGTCACCGTCGGAACTAGTGTTCGGGTTTTCACCGGAAGGCAGACGGAGGGAGGAGGCATTCTATCTGTCATTAGATGGCAATGCGGAGATCGAGGAGTTGTTGGGGCGCGACCGCATGGCGGAGGAGCAGGAGTTGATGGAGCGCGACTGCCTGGCGGAGGAGCAGCGTATCGCCGATTTGCGCCGGCCAATGACATGGAGCAGCAGCGCACCGACGCCTCGAAGTCGCGAGCAGAAGCGCCTTAATCGGGCCGACTACGTGGAGGCCGGGCGCCCAAAGAATAGCCCTGGAGGCTGTTGGGCACGCACGCGTTCGCGACACCGATTTTTACTACCAACTCGTCAAGTGGGTTTCCCGCTTGGAAGCCGAATCTTCGGTGGACCACGCCGGCATGGAAAGGGCCAACGCGCACAAGCAACACGCCCTATCGCACCTCTTCCAAGTCCGAGGCGAGGCACATGACGCCGGTGCCGGCGTTTAGCGTCTACCACAGATGGCGGCCGACATCGTCTAGTTTGCTAAGAGTAAGTTAGTACTTGTATGCTACTAGAGTATTAGTGGGAGTTGATAGTTAACTTGGCTATGATGGTTGTCAACGTGGAAGTTTAGTACTCTATATGTGGATCAGACCTGTTACTTTGCTCTGAATGTTGAACTCTCCATTTGAACGTATGGAATGGGATGTTATTTTTTTAAATGGGTTGTATTTGTCCTCCACGGGTTTAGAGGCTGACTTGTGGGCCTAGCAAGTTGACGCGTACACAATAAGGAGATGATTGTACGTGGAGAGGACGACAGCAGGGACCCGTCAAGGTCATGGCAGTACGCAAGCAAGTGCCTCTTTATTTCAAGCCAATAAAAAATGGCTCCTCCTAGTGGATTTCAGACATCTGCGTCCCATGCCATTGTCAACGTAGTCAATAAAAGAGAATTGCACAACAAGCGGCTGACACCAGGGACCCAGCAGCTCGCCTAGTTATTTTTGTTTTGGGTTAATTTGATAAATGCCACTCCAAATCTAGTGTATCCGAGAAATTCCACTGCAATTTTCAAACTTTGAAAAATGCCATTTCATGCCATTTCTAGTGGCATTTTTCGAAGTCTAGAGTGGCGTTTTTCAAAGTTTGGAAACTGCAGCGACGTTTTTCAAAGTTTGCAAAAATTGCAGTGGCATTTTTCAAAGTTTGGAAATTGCAGTGACATTTTTATGAATTGCCATAATTGGAGTGGCATTTATCTAATTTGTTTTTGAGACGGAAGCAAGGTGTCAACTGGGTTGTGCGGGGCACTCTTGCCTATCTAGACAGCCTTTTCTTTTATGTTTACCATAGACCAGCCCAGTAGTTTTTTTTCTTTCTGAAAATGGCTAGCCTAGTTTTTTTTGTGATTTGTCAAGTAAGTCGCTTTATTAGTCCTGTTGGGTGCAAATATTTCAAGACGGGGAGAGCTTCATTCGGCTGGCCGAGAAAATGACCTATCAGTAATGAGAAATGGGCTGTACATTTTTAAAACACATCAAACCGACAATTAGTTTTAAATATCTTTTTTTCATTTCGAGATTTTAAATTGCATTGATTTTTATGTGTGGACAATTTATTGGATTTTATATTGATATACATTCATTTTTAAAATCAGTCTGAATGTGACTCAAAATTTCGGGATTAAAAACAGTTCAGACCGCACCGACATATGCAAAATTTCGTATAATTTTTTAACCGTGGCCACAATATGGGCTGTAATGCTAACAAAAAGAATATGGGCTCCAAAAAACCCGTAAGAATTAGCAAATGGGCTGTAAATTATTTGAAATAATGGCAGTTGGGCTGTATGCTATTTTCCATAGATTTGAGGCTTTCCACAGATGTCATGTATACTGTTGGATGTCCATCCAATGGCCGTCGTGCTTCTTCAATCTCTCCTCTTCCTGCTCCAGCCGCTCAAACAAGCGCCGGTGGGACTGCCTACGCCCTCCTCCCCGCGGCCGGCTGTGCTGCCGCGCAGGCCTCACCGCCCCACCGTACTCCCATCGCTAGCCTAGCCATCCCTCTACTCACCCACACCTGCTGTTATTCTCCGTGACGGCGGGCAGACGATAAACCCTCGTACAGTCGTACTCCCCTCCACGTGGGAAACAAAAAAAACTGCCGAGTCTTCCCTGCCTCCGGGTCGTTCCCTTCCTAGGCCTCGCCGTCGTCCACCGCCCTGGTGCTCTCGGCGTGGCGTGGTCAACGTGGTCAACGACCGACATGCATCTGAAGTGGGATCATGCGTGGAGAGGCCGACAGTGGGTCCATGGCCGCACGCAAGGAAATGCCTCCTTATTACGTGCAAAATAATGATTCCTCCACCTAACATCCGGGACCCACCGAAAGGGTCTCTCAGATTTCGCGAAAAACGCATCACCGACAGCTCGGACCCACTCAGCTATATCTTCGCATCGCAAGGAAGTGCCTCCTTATTACGCACAAAAAATGAATACTCCCCGCTAACCGGGACCCAAAGATAGTGGGCCTACTAAGTTGACGGGACGAAGGGCTTTGTCAACTTAGTCAATATGCATGATTCTAGCTCGACCGACCGTACGATGTCCATCCAACGGCCGTAGTGCTTCTTCAACCTCTGGTCTTCTTGCTCCAGCCGCCCAAAGCAGCGCCGGTCGTGCCGCCTGCTCCTGCCTCCCATGGCCGGCTGTGCTGCCACAGGGGCCTCACCGCCCCCATACTACTCCCACCGCTGGCCAAGCCATCCCTCCACTCCACTCACCCACACCCCCTGTTATTCTGCGGCAACGGCAGCGTAGCTGAACCAGTGAACCCTTTTACTCCTCTCCGCGTGGGCATTCACTACCACGTCTTCCCCGGCTCCGCGTCGTCCCCTTCCTAGGCCTCGCCGTCGTCCACTGCCGTGGTGCTCTCGGCGCGGCGTGGTCAATGTGGTCAACGACCGAATTCCATCGGAAGAATACTATATGTGGAGAGGCTAACGGCTGGGTCCACGGCAGCCGCCAGGAAGTGCCTCCTTATTACGCGAAAAATAATTATTCCTCCACCTGACAGCAGGGACCCACCAGACGCCCACCAGTATTTTGCAAAAAAAAAAACGTTTGCCCCTGACTGCTAGGACCCATCCGATGGGCCACCGTATTTTGCGAAAAAACCTTCCCCCTGCTGCCAGTTCGGACCCACCGGAAGTGCCTCCTTATTACGCACAAAAAAATGAATACCCCTTGCTAGCTGGGCCCCACCTTGGTGGGAGGCTGACTTGTGGGCCTACTAAGTTGATGGGGACGGAGGGCTTTGTCAACTTAGTCAATATAAACGATTCTAGCTCCAAAGGACCGTACGATGTCCATCCAACGGCCGTAGTGCTTCTTCAACCTCTGGTCTTCTTGCTCCAGCCGCCCAAAGCAGCGCCGGTCGTGCCGCATGCTCCTGCCTCCCGTGGACGGATGTGTTGCCGCGGAGGCCTCACCGCCCCCTACTATTCCCATCGCTGGCCAGGCCCTGCGGCGACGACAACCTCACACCGCAGCCAAACCAGTGAACCCTCGTACTCCTCTCCGCGCGGGCTTCCACTGCCGCGTCTTCCCCGGCTCCGCGTCGTCCCCTTCCTAGGCCTCGTCGTCGTCCACCCCCCTGGTGCTCTCGGCGCGGCGTGGTCAACGTGGTCAAGGAACGACTTCCATCGGACGTGGACTGTACGTGGAGAGGTCGATACCGGGTCCACGGCCGCAGAAGGAAGTGCCTCCTTATTACGCGGAAAATAATGATTCCTCCACCGACAATTTGGGACCCACCGGACGGCCTTGTATTTTGCAAAAACGTTTCCCCATTGCTGGGACCCACCAGTACATCTTCGCACGCAAGGAAGTGTGTCCGGCAAAAATATGATTCGCCCCACCGCTGGGACCCACCAGTACATCTTCGCACGCAAGGAAGTGCGTCCGCAAAAAACCGATTCGCCCCGATTGCTGGGACCCACCAGCTACATCTTCGCACGCATGGAAGTGCACGGCGGTCGGGACCCACCTGGTCAAAGCGTGCGTGGCGTTGTCATTCTGGTCGCGAGCGTATGCGTACATATATCTTGGTGGATGTAGAGGCGCGCACGTGTCGTAGTAGAGGCGCGCGTAGCATGTACACGTACGTGCAGCGACCAGGGTGCAAGAAAGAAAATACGGCCACGTATATGTACATACGGGCGGGGTCTCAAACGCCTACTCGCGCATACATACGGCGAGGGCTCGTGTACATGGTTGGGTCGGAACGGAGAAACAGCGTCGTCGTCGTGTTCATGGGGAGGAAACAGAATGCGTCGTGTTCATGGGGAGGCAACGGAATGCGTCGTGTTCATGGGGAGGCAACGGAATGCGTCGTGTTCATCGGGAGGCAATGGAATACGTGGGAGCCAACCGGCTGGGTCGTAACGGAATGCATGGTCGTGTTCACGGGAGGGCTTGGACGGAACAGGCAATGGAAACGAGGCCTGGCGTACCGCAGAACAGAGGAAACGAACCTCCTATGGTCAAAATGGGGTCCTGTTGATCGGGAGGGGTGTGGCGTACCGCAAAACGGAGGAAACGGACCTCCTATGATCGAAACGGGGGTCCTGTTGGTCGGGAGGGGTGTGTCGTACCGCAAAACAAACGAAACGAACCTCCTACGGTCGAAATGGGGGTCCTGTTCATCCGGAGGGGTGTGGCGTACCGCAAAACGGGACTCCATGGGATACTGTTCATCTCCACCGTCGACCTCCTCCAGCCTCCACGGGCTACCATTGACCTCCTCCAGCCTCCACGGGCTCCTGTTCATCCAGCCTCCACCGCCGCTACTCCACCAGCCTCTTGTTCAACCACCCCTCCACGGGCACCCCTCCACGGTCTCTGTTCATCCAGCCCTCCACACCACGGGTCCTCTTCAACCACCCCTCCACGGGCACCCCTCCACCGCTTCATCGCTCATCCAGCCCTCCACACCACGGGTCCTGTTCATCCAGAGGCAACGCGCCACCGCTCCTTTGTTCATCCAACCCCCCCCTAACGTTCACCGTTCATCCAATCGATCGGCTTCAGTTAGCAGCAGTAGCGAAGGAATCGCTCGATCGGGTTCAGTTAACATCCATCGATGGATCGCTCGGGTTCAGTAACGCGTAGCTTGTAGTGCAATCGCTCGGGTTCAGTTAGAGCCCAACGCCTCGCTCGGGTTCAGTTAGAGCCAACGCCTCGCACACGCAGCAGCGTCACGTGTACGAGAGAAACGCGCATCGCTCGGCCCCCGACCTCCCGCTGTAACCGGGAACTCCTTGAAATTCCCCCCCCCTCGCTTCTACCATGGTTTTTTCCGTCATGGACGGCCCAATGTCATGCAGCTGCATCTCCAGCCCGCCCAGGATGAAAAGCCCATTTTTTGTCATGATTTTTTGTTATAGAAGTAGGAGCCCACCACATCTATGATGATACCGGGTTTTGTCACAATTATCGTCATAGAAGTGTCATATGTATGACAGAAAAAAAATTCGTTCGGCCCAAAATGTCATGGATGTGTCTTTTTTTGTAGTGACACTCTCTCCTCCCCATGTCTGCATTTTCTCCGTACATCTCTCTCGACCTCTCTCCCTTGTTTGTCAAACCCCTCTTGGCCACGTGCTAGGGGTCTTTCTCTCTTGGTTGAAAACAACCACACACTATCTCCTCACCTTGCTTCCGCTGTCGAAGATGCATGTGTGATATGTTTGCATAAGACACACACAATTTTTCTCTACTTTTATCATGTGTTGTCCATGTCTTTTTCACACACGCACACACACTTTTTTCAGTCACTCTTTCTATTTCACACACACTCCCTCTAGTTAGGCACCCTCTCACGTCCATAATCAGATGGATGTTTTGAAAAGTCAAACCTCAAAAAAGTTAGACCAGGTATATGTGGAGAAAAACATTTACATCTGGAACGATCATTAGATTCATCACAACATGTACTTACTTCATACTATCATTTATCTTTGGTATTGTAGATATAAGTAATTTCCTTATAAACTTGGTCAAAGTTCCAAATTTTGAATTTTAAAAAAATGTTGGCACTACATTATCGAACGGAGGGAGTAGCTCTCTCTCTGCTAGATCTCACGGGCCTCCCCTCTCACTCGAACTCTTTATACCGACGGATTGTATGCTCACTATGTCAGCATATAGCTCGGTATATTTTTTAGTTGACCGGTCAACCAGTCCACGCGCTGCCTTGTCAGCTCGTGTTCTCTATCTTCGTGTGCTGGCCCATGTGGCAGTGGGTGAAAATAAGTAAACTAGAGGCCCATCTGACATGTGGTGAAGTAAACAAAGTTGAAACCACTCGGGGTAGCACCCCGCACGCTAGTAAATTGAAGGCGCATTGAGGACACACTTCTTCCGCGTGAAGGACGCACTCGCGCACAATTCACCATTGTGCGGCGGCATGCACAGAAGGACGCACTCGCGCACACCCAGCAGACCAGCACACAACACACACCACCACACAACACACACCAGCACACAAAACACCAGCGTCGCCGCCGGTTGAGATGGACGGCAAGGCAGCCAACAAGCGGAGGCGTCTCGAGCCAAAACTGCATCCGGCGAGCCTGGACTTCATCAGCAGCCTCCCCAATGACATGCTGCTTGTCATCATCGGCCTCCTTCCCAGCAAATCTTCCGTGCGGACTACCCTGCTGTCCTGGCGGTGGAGCCCCCTCTGGCGCCGCATCCCCCTCAACCTCACCACCGACAGCTGCCTCTGCGACGGGGATTGCAAACGCATGGCCGCAGTCTCCAAGATCCTTTTATCGCACCCTGGGCCAGCCAGACACCTTGACATCCGCATGTCTGGTACCAATTGCAAGGTCCAAGCCAAGTTCAACGAATGGTCCTTATCCCCCGCCCTAGATCAGCTCGAGGAGTTCAGCTTTGACGCTCGACAATGTCGCTCTCTGCCGCCGTCCGCGCTCTGCCTCACACCAACGTTGCGCCGCGCCAGCTTCAGCTTCTTCTATCTTCCCTAGATTAATGCCGCACCCGCCCTTCTTCTCCCTCAACTCAAGCAGCTCGACCTCTTCGACGTTGGCATCTCGAAGCAGGCTATGGAGCACCTGCTCTGGAGCTGTACTGCACTCGAGTTCCGTAGATCCACGGGTTCATTAGCCTCCACATCACCTCGACGTATCTCCGATGGATTTATGTGTCTTGCTGGCCCTGCAACAAGACATCAATTGGGAAGAGATCACTCCAGCTGTTCCATGTTATGGTCATTGAGAATGCACCTTTCCTTGAGAGATTGCTTGTATGTGATCTAGAAGGTCCAACAAAAATTAGGGTCATTGACGCACCAAAATTGACAGTGTTGGTGTACTCGTCTGCCAAATTCTTCAAACTCTTTATTGGATCTGTAATCATTCAGGTACAACACTCATCTTCTTCTCCGTCTTCTTGAAATTCACATTTTTAAATTTCTTCTTGATGTATTTACGACCGTCTTCCAGGAAATGATTCCCACAAGCTTGACCTAGTCTATGTGCAAGGTGAAGATCTTGGCAATAAAATCTATCGGCCCCAATCTGGATCAAGTTGTTGGATTCCTTACATGCTTTCCGTGCACGGAGAAGCTACTCATCAAGGTGAAACTTCTTTCCTATTAGTAAACGGTAATCACAACGTAGCTCAATTTTTTTTCATAATTTTCCCAAATTACGATGACAAGTGTAGTGTTCAAAACTGCATCTACGCACTACACCAAAAGAAATGTTTTTAGTATTTTTTCTCACGTGATCATCACCTGCATCGTTTTGTTGTTGTACTAATATAGTAGCCTAGGCTAGTCATAGTGGAAAGTAACTTACACTAGTAACTCTATGGTTACCCTAAGAGCAAGTACTACCTCCGTACTGGTTTACTCTTCCTATTTTGTAGTATCAAAATTAGACCATAGATTTAACTAACAAAATGTTAATGCATGTCACTAAAAATTATATCGTTGGATTCATATTTGCACATAATTTTAAATGGTATAATTTTTGGTGACATGCAGCGGCATTTACGTAGGTAAATCTATGGTCAAAATTTTACACTAAATACGAGGTAGTACAAAAGTGAGCTATAACGGCCCTCCACTATGTAGGCCAAAACACGTGCCAAATTCACTTATGATGCATTTGGCATCGATGCCCCTCCATTGCTCACCAAGTGCCCCAATCTGGATCACCTACTTTGCTCCGGTGCCAAATTAACTCACGCAATGAAAAAACACTTGTGTGGGAAAGAGAGGACTGAGGAAATAAAAACACTTGTTTGGAAGAGTGAGAGGTTGGTGTAGTTGGTTTGATTGATTTGTTTATACATGTGGGTCTGTGTGCACTATGGTGCCAACTCTCACGCATCGCGAGAGCGGTGGCAAAATCTTTTTATTGGACATCGATGCGTATTATGTGGCATACTTTTGAGAAATATGGCATCGGCCACATAGTGGAAGGCAACAAATGCCCAACCTCTTCAAGTGCTCCTAGGTAAATGAGAGGAAAGAGAAAAAAAAAGAGAGAGAGAGAGAGAGAGAGAGAGAGAGAGAGTGAAAAAATATCACTAGCCAGCCAACCCTATCGTATGAGCGAATGATATTGGTACCTCTTGATTTTTTTGCGGGTGAATAAACACAAATGATATTGGTACCTCCTGATGACACGACAATCTTATACAACCAACTGCTCTAATATGTTCACTTCTTTTGTAGATAAAAAAAGACCCGAAAGTGAAAAATGTGCTGCACTATAACAATCTCATCGAATGCCTTGATCTCCATCTTATAGAAATTGATTTGATCAACTACCAAGGCAGCACATCTGAGATTAAATTGGCCAAGTTCTTTGTTCTAAAGGCAAGTGTGCTCAAGGTAATGAGGTTTGGCGTTCTCTGGAGCAACAATGAAAGGTGTTCTGATCGCTGCAAACGTCTAAGCGTAAATGATAAAGTCTCCGGAGAAGCTGAATTTGTTTTTGAAACATCAGGTGGCCAGAGACTCGAAAATTTATTTGCCCATTAGTGACTTGTCAGGGCGGTGGATTTTATTTTGTACGATAATGCTGCATCCACCTAAAGTAATGAAAGTTCTTACGTCCTAGTAATTCTCTCTTCGTAGGCGCAACATTACTCCTAACATTTGTAATATCAGTTTGAAACTTGTAATATTGTCGTGTCTTATTCCTACGTTTTCAAAATCCTGCGAATCAAAGAGGCCCTGAGTTGGTGATGATGTTGTGCCTGCCATATTTCACCAATAGCCGTTGGATATAGATCTGATGCATACAAACCAAACTTCTCTAGTTTTGCAACAAGATGCCCACACTTGTTCCCTATTTACAAACAACTCCTTGTCTCTCACAATCAGCTTATCTCCTCCCCACCACATCTAGAAGGCCATGGAAAAATATAGCGCGATGGCCGCTGCCGGCGCCGTCCACCCCCAATCTTGGTGTTCCGTGCAACGCACGGGCATCTACGCACGGGAAATTATATCAAACACGGCTAGTTGTAAGTAGGCTAGCTCTACAGCCACGATGATAGTGACTGCAGATGGTGAGGCTGACTATGCTATGCCAAACACGGCGCCTATACTCAGACGTCATCTCCGGTGCAAGGTCTTCACATTGGTAGTACTACTACTAGTACTAGGACCACCATCTGGATTTAGTAGTACTACGACGTCCATCTGGATTTAGTATTTGACTAGCAATATCTAGTAATGCATGTCACAAAAATGTACTACTCCCTCTGTAAATAAGGGTGTGTTTGGTTTGTGCCCAAGGTTGCCCCATCAAATCATTGGCTAGCCAGAATTTTGGTTGAGGTTTTGGTTGCCCATGATTTGGCCAACATTGGCAAGAAAAATGAACTAGAGTTGGCTAGAGTTCATTGGCATGCCAAAAAATTGGCAACCATCAAAACAAAGACCAATATTTGGGTCATGACCAAATTTTTGCTAAGGTGCACTTTGGACATAATCCAAACACACCCTAAATACATGGTGTATTGTTTTATTCCTTCCGGTAGATTCAAATCTAAAGTCTCATCAATCAGACTACTATTGTACTCACCGAGCGCTGAGCTTTGTAAGCTACCAACAAAAAATTGCAATCAAAGACTACTATTGTATTCCCTCTGTACTGGTGCATTACTCACGTCACCAAAACCAAATAGTAATCCCAAAACTTTTAGGCGCGGTGCATTAACTACCCACCTCGTTCCATGTTTTTTGCCATGAAAAAGAAATCACCCAATACGAGACGTGGGGTGCGTATGCATCCAATGACTTCAGACTACTCCCTCCGTCTAGGTGTATAAGTCATCTTAGAGCAAGTGAAAAATAGGAGTGTGCTCTCATGCAAGAGCTTAGCTATATGCGGATTCCTAGGCCGATATACAAAAAATATGAATAAAGAGAGAGAGAAGATGAGAAAAAGTAGTACTCTTATAGCCAGCCTTATAGCTAACCTTATTTTATGAGTGGCTACAAGTGATGGCTCTATATGACATGGCAACATGATATAGCCAGCAGCTGGCTATACTATTAACCATGCTCTTAGGTTGTGCACCGTGACCAAGACGAAGGGGAAAGCAAGAGAACTTAATGTCTTTTTGCTAATTAATAGGATTACATGCAATCACCTAACCAGTGCATGTCAAGTTTGGTAGTCTCAAGTCATTGAAAGCATGCACGGCCCACATCTCTCATTGGTTGATATGTGACGAAATAAGAAACAAGGAGGGAGTTAATGTACCATGCCTAAGTGTAGGACCTTGAGAAGAAGTGTCTAGAGGGGGGGGGGGGTGATTAGACACTAAGTACCAAAGTTGCAGTTTTTAAGATCTTTAAGTTTAAGTGGAGTTTAGGCACAAGTTTAACATTCACAATACATAGCAAGCAAGCATGCAAAGAGTATATGAGCAGCGGAAAGTAAAGCATGCAACTTTGGTACTTAGTGTCTAATCACCCCCCCCTCTAGACACCTCTTCTCAAGGTCCTACAAGTGGTATCAGAGCTTTGGTCTCCATTGCCTTGGTTTAATCACCATTGGAGGAAGATGGATGAGTCTACTTTGGGGAGTCTTAGACATCGAGTGCCTATTATTGATGGAGAGTATTTTCATGAGTGGAAAAATGAGATGCTTGTAATCTTCAATCAATATCATCTAACAAGTACATTGCTAGCCCTTGTGCACCTCATGTTGATCCTATGCATCCTACCCATGATGAGTCAATTGACATGATTAGGAATCTTAGAACTGCCGAACTTATCATTAGAGGATTGCTTAGAAACTTGATTGGATGTTTGCCTACTCTTAAATGTGCCTACACTATATGGAAATTTCTTGAGGAACGCTTTCCAAATTATTCCTTGAACAATCTTGATGAAATTCTCCATAAGTCTATTGCTTTGAGTAAGATGAGTACTAGTGATCCTATGTTTGGTGATCGTTTATTTGAGCTTACAAACCTTGTGCGTGCCAAAGGAGATGTTGGAATTATTAGTGATATTATTTCCGAAGCTATAAAAATTCATAAGCAAGATCATTGTCAAACTCACTCTAACGAATCACCCACTCTAGGATTTGATCCACCACATGACGATGTTGAACATGGATACTATGACGAGGATGATGATAGTGACTTCGATCTTGATGATGCAATGAGACATTTTGGTCTTATGGCAAATCTTGAGGATATATGTCAGGTGGAAAGGAATGGGTTCTTGATAGTGGATGTACCGATCACATGACCGGAGATAAAGACATGTTTCGTGAGCTTGCTGAAAATGATAGTCCTCGAAAGTATGTCACTTTCGGTGACAACTCAAAAGGTAAGGTGGTTGGCCTCGGTAAGGTGGCCATATCACATGATAGCTCCATAAAAATGTCATGCTCGTTGAATCTCTTGGATACAACTTACTTTCGATATCTAGACTTGCTGATTTTGGTTTCAATGTCCTATTCTTTGAAGTAGATTGCCAAGTGTTTCGTCGAGACAATCATAAAATGGTCTTTACCGGTGTGCGTGAGGTGATCTATACATTGTTGATTTCACTAAAAAGGCCCAACCTAAAACTTGCTTCATTGCTAAATCCTCAAAAGGTTGGTTATGGCATAGACGACTAGGTCATGTTGGTATGCGAAACCTTGACAAGCTTATTAAAGGAAATCATATCCTTGGAGTTAACGATGTCATATTTGATAAGGATAGACTTTGTAATGCTTGTGAAGCAGTTAAACAGGTTGGAGGAAGGCATCCCGTGAAGAACATCATGACCACAAGGAGGCCACTCGAGCTACTTCACATGGATCTCTTTGGTCCCAACTCCTACAAGAGTCTCGGTGGAAATTCTTTTTGTCTAGTTATAGTTGATGATTTTTCAAGATTTACGTGGGTGTTCTTTCTCGATGATAAATCGCAGGTCCAAAAGATCTTCAAAAACTTCGCTAGGAAGGCCCAAAATCAATTTGAAGTGAAGATCAAGAAGGTTCGCAGCGACAACGGAACGGAGTTCAAGAACGCAAATGTGGACACCTTTCTTGACGAAGAAGGGA
Organism: Aegilops bicornis; assembly: GCA_021605145.1. Lineage (NCBI taxonomy): Eukaryota > Viridiplantae > Streptophyta > Magnoliopsida > Poales > Poaceae > Aegilops > Aegilops bicornis. The sequence continues at coordinate 341,323,557 of CM038673.1, read as the reverse complement.
TTTCACACGAGTTCTTGGCTACGTACACACCTCAACAAAACGGATTTGTTGAGAGGAAGAACCGGACGCTCATCGAAATGGCGAGAACGATGCTTGATGAATACAAGACTCCGAAGCACTTTTGGGCAGAAGCGGTTGAGACAGCTTGTCATGCAACAAATCGCTTGTATCTTCACAAGCTACTCGGCAAGACAAAGATACGAGCTCCTCACCGGTAACAAACCCCAAGTTGGATACTTTCGAGTATTCGGCTCAAGGTGCTACATTCTTGATAAGCATCGTCGTTCTAAATTTGCTCCTAAGTCTCATGAAGGTTTCCTACTAGGTTATGGCACAAACTCTCACACTTACCGTGGCTACAACAATTTCACCCGAAAGGTTGAAGAGACAGTAGATGTGAAGTTTGATGAATCTAACGGCTCGCAAGTAGAGCAATTGCCAATTGATGTAGGAGACAAAGATCCTTCGGAAGCAATCCAAGACTTGTCTATTGGCAAGGTCCGTCCAAGGGAGGTGAAGGAGAGTACCTCGTCCGTACAAGTGGAAGCTTCTACTTCACGACAAGGTGAACCAAGAGTTGATACGGAAGCATCCACAAGTGGGACGCACCAAGATGAAGAAAACGAGGAAGTGCATCAAGATGAATGTCAACAACCTCCTTCTCCACCACGACAAGAGAACGACAACGCCAACAATGAAGAAGGCCAAGAACAAGAACAAGATGAAGAAGAAGTTCAACCAAGAAACAAGCAAAAGCTTTCACGAGTTTGAGAAAGAATTGATAAAGACCATCCCGTCGAGGAAATCTACAATGATATTCAAACCGGGAGAATCACTCGCTCTAAAACTCGTTTAGCTAACTTTTGTGTAAACTATTCTTTCATCTCTAGCATTGAACCTATGAAGGTCGAAGAAGCATTGGAAGATCCGGATTGGATAAATGCTATGCATGAGAGCTACACAACTTTGAGAGGAACCAAGTTTGGACATTAGTTGAGAAGCCCGACAACAACCACACCATCATCAACACCAAATGGGTGTTTCGCAACAAGCAAGATGAAGATGGACAAGTAGTTCGCAACAAAGCACGTCTCGTCGCCCAAGGCTACACACAAGTCGAAGGTATGGACTATGGTGAGACTTACACTCCCGTTTCTAGACTTGAGTCCATTCGCATCTTACTTGCCTATTCTAATCATCATGATATCACCTTGTACCAAATGGACATTAAAAGTGCTTTTCTAAATGGTGAAATAGAGGAGGAAGTTTATGTTAAGCAACCTCCCAGTTTTGTCAATCCTAAGAAACCAAATCATGTTTACAAACTTCACAGAGCTCTTTATGGTCTTAAACAAGCTCCTAGAGCTTGGTATAAATGCTTGACCAAGTTCCTTATTGAAAAAGGCTTTGAAATTGGGAAAATTGATTCTACTCTTTTTACTAAAAGGGTTAATGGAGAATTATTTGTGTGCCAAATCTATGTTGATGATATTATATTTGGTTCAACTAACCCTCATTTTAGTGAAAAGTTTGGGAAGCTAATGTCGGAGAAGTTTGAGATGTCTATGATGAGTGAACTCAAATTCTCTCTTGGGTTGCAAATCAAGCAACCTAAGGAAGGTACCTTTGTTTCTCAAACGAAGTACACCAAGGACTTATTCAAGAAGTTCAATATGCAAGAATGCAAAGGTATGTCTACACCCATGCCTACTAGTGGACATCTTGACTTGACCAAAGATGGTGAACCGGTTGATCAAAAGGTTTATTGCTCTATGATTGGTTCATTGTTATATCTATGTGCTTCACATCCCGATATCATGCTGAGTGTGTGCATGTGTGCACGATATCAAGCTGCTCCTAAAGAATGTCATCTTAAGGCCGTGAAAAGGATAGTGAGATACTTAATCCATACACCAAATTTTGGCATTTGGTATCCTAAGAGGGCCTCTTTCGATCTTGTTGGCTACTCCGACTCGGACTATGCCGGAGACAAGGTTGATAGAAAGTCCACTTCGGGTACTTGTCAATTTCTTGGGAGATCTCTTGTGTCTTGGTCCTCCAAGAAACACAACTCGGTATCCTTATCCACCGCCGAAGCGGAATACATTGCCGCTGGTTCATGTTGTGCTCAATTACTTTGGATGACCCAAACTCTTAAAGATTATGGGATATATGTGAGACATGTTCCATTGCTTTGTGACAATGGAAGTTCTATCAAAATTGGTCATAATCCCGTGCAACATTCTCGAACTAAGCATATTGAAGTTCGTCATCATTTCATTCGAGATCATGTTGCTAAGGGTGACATTGATCTTAAGCATGTTCGCACCGAAAAGCAATTAGCGGATATATTCACTAAACCTCTTGATGAGAAAGTGTTTTACAGGTTGAGAGGAGAATTGAACATCATTGATGCTTCAAACTTGGAGTAGAAACTCCATTGGATACATGCAAGACATGAGCTTATGACTAATCCTTGATATATCTCTTATGATGAAAATCTTATGTCTTGGATATATTTGCAACTTGCATGTTATCTAACCCATGTAGGTACTTAGTGGAATCAAATTCCATGATATTGTAATCTACTCACATCTTGAGCAATCTCTACATCACCAAGTTTCTACACTATGGTGGTTGAAGACAAGGAAGCACGGAACCACTCAAACATATCCTTTGACAAATTCTATGTTGAGCTTCATGATTGTCATTTTTGAATACACAAGTGCACTTCCTTGCAAGAACTAACCCATGTAGGAAGATGAACTCAAATTCCAAGTGGTGCTCCCAACTCTTGATGAACTACATCAACCTTGAGCAACCCACACAAGTTCAACTACATGGACAACACCACCAACCAAGGTATGTTATTCCATCTTAGAGAAGCTTTACTCCAAGTCATGAGCTAAAGCAACTCGACAAGATGTGAATACATCAAGATGCTTAAACAAAAAATGGCAACCCCATTTTGAGCTTAAACGATGAGTATGACCTATGATCAAGTGATCTCACTTGACTCCTAAGTCAATATACTCTAACATAGGTGACTTTGTCGCCGACCATCTCTAGATGAAGTTCTCTTGTGTTCTTTTCAGTGTTTTTGCATTTACCTCATGCATATTTGTTTCCCCTTTCAAAACAAAAAAAAACTTCACCTAAATTCCTTTTTTGTTTGCTCTGCATTTTTCTGCATCCAATTCATTGCATATCTTTCAGTAAATTCCTTGCAAATCTTTGTGAGATCTTACTAGTCTAGTGAGCTGAGGTGACAAGTGTTTTCTCTGTGATGAACTCGGTTTCACCGATTTGTTGTTTTCGGTCCATCCGAATCCTTTTGGTACAACCGAAGCATTCCACTCGGTGCCACCGATTTCACAACAGGAAAAACAGTTTGCCACTTATTTTGTGTTTCTTCTGATCTAGCTCCACTCAATGAATCTTGTCCTCTACAAGCATCACATTTTTATCTTTGCTTTGTGCTGTGCCTCAAGGACCAAACCCATTCGACAGATTCCAGAAAACCCTTCTTGGAAATTGATGTCAAAGGGGGAGAGAGAGATCACATCAAAGCTTATCATTTAGAGAGAGATCACATCAGAGAAAGAGTATATCACCTCCTTAGGTGGAGAGAGAGATCCTCAGGGAGAGAGAGATCTCCAGGGGGAGAGAATACTTAAGTAGAAAGTATTTCTCAAGGATCCCAGATGCTTGGTGTTCAAGAGGAGAGATGCCACATGTCTTACTAAGGGGAAAGGCATGTCCATATGTGCTTATTTGCATTAACTTGCATTAGCTCTGTTCATCATTTATGTCTTTCAGCTCCGATTTTCTATTCCCTATCTTCTCCCAGTATCCCATGCTAGATTTAGGGGGAGCAAGACATCTAATCCAATGTTGTACTTAGTACTCACTCTCTACATGTCATCCCAGTCTTGGTATTCTTGTGGTTTCTTCTGTTTGCTCTGGCTAGTAGATGTATTTGTGTTATCTAACCTTGTTTACGCATGTTCATTCTATCCTAAGCCTACTCAAGACTACAAGGTAAGTATATGCATCACAATCATGTGTATGAGGAACTCTTGCTGATGTACATACTGTTTGCAAGAAAGACTCATGAGTATGAATGTATTTTCTTTAATATTCTTTGCTCTGATGCATATGGCCAAGATACATGTAACACATTGCCTACTCTATCATGGTTATGCTCTCACATGCTTCTATATTCCATATTCACATGATTGCATACATGTAGGGGAGCCTATGCTTGTTACATGTCTTTCCAAAGCTTTACTTGCTATTCTCTATATCTTTATCTAAAGCTTTGATGTATGTTGTCATCAATTACCAAAAAGGGGGAGATTGAAAGCACAAGTGCTCCCTAGGTGGTTTTGGTAATTAATGTCAATATATCTCTTGTTGGACTAACACTTTTATCTAGTATGTTTCAGATAAGTTCAACAATGGAGTGGCATGGACTAACGGATGTGGGAACTCCTTCAAGATGCTAAGGACAAAGAATTGGCTCAAGCTTCAAGTTCAAGACTCTTCATTTTACATTTTAGTGATCCAAGATCACATTGAGTCTATAGGAAAAGCCAATACTATCAAGAAGGGATGAGGTGTTGCTTAATGAGTTTCTTGCTCCGCAGTGCTTAGTGATATGCTCCAAAACCCTCAACTACTTTCCCACTTCCACACAAATGACCTAAACCTAAAGCCAAAATCGGTCACACCGATTCTTTCCATCCGGCGCCACCAAGTTCAGATGTCTTAGCCATTGCCACAAACCTTAGGCAAATCGGTCTCACCTATACTTTTGCAAGAAGAATTGTAGACATCACAAACAAATTTGTCTTTCACTCTGTACTGAATGTTGGCCAAGAGAAGCATCCATGTTAGTAGGAAGAGTAGTTGGTGAAACCACTTACGTTTGCAAGAGGAATTGTAGACTTCACAAACAAATTTGTCATTCACCCTGTACTGAATGTTAGCCAAGAGAAGCATCCATGTTAGTAGGAAGAACAAATGTTTTTTCTAGATCTTTGCTTTTGGAGCTACATATTTGTATATGATCTGTGAATCATTGAGATGCATTAACATGTTGATCTTATGTATGGGAATCGTACTAGTTGGTTTTGAATTTGGGCTACTAATGTGAACATATTTACAATGCCAGGCCTGTGAGTCTCGTGTGAACATTTCGAACGGATCGGCTCTTACTGATGTGCACCATCACCCAACTCGCCCTATCCTCATAAGCCCCCACCAGCCCGACGTCACTCACCACTTATCCTCGCTCTCGCCACGTTTGCCATGCCCCCGCCCGTCCGCGATAGGCGACACCGGAGGCGGTCACAACCGGAACTAGTGTTTGGTTTTTCACCGGAAGACAGACGGAGGGAGAAGGCATTCTCTCGGTCTTTAGATGGCAATGCGGAGTATGAGGAGTTGTTGGAGCGCGACCGCTTGGCGGAGGAGCAGCGTATTGCCGATTTGCGCCGCCAGCGGGACATAGAGCAGTACCTTACCGACGCTCTGGGTCGCGACCAGAGCGCCCGCAATTGGGACAACTACGTGGAGGCCGGCGCCCGGAAAATAGCCCTGGAGGCTGTCGGGCAAGCACGCGTTGGCGACGCCGAATTTTACTACCAGCTCGTCAAGTGGGTTTCCTGCTTAGAAGCCGAAGCTTCGGTGGACCACGCCGGCATGGAAAGGGCCAACGCGCGCGAGCAATGCGCCCTATCACACCTCTGGCAAGTCCAAGGCGAGGCGGAGGACGCTCGTGCCGGCGTTTAGTGTGTACCGCAGATGGCCGCCGGCATTGTCTAGTTAGCTAAGGGTAAGTTAGTACTTGTACACTACTAGAGTAGTAGTGGTAGTAGATAGTTAACTTGTCTATGATGGTTGTCAACGTGGAAGTTTAGTACTCTATCACTACTAGGGAAAACCCTAGCAGTAGCGCGTGTTTAGAGCCTATCAGTAGCACGGGATGTGGCGCTACTAGTAAGGCGCTAAAGCTAAAGGTTAGCAGTAGCATGGGTTGGACAACACTACTGCTATATCGACTTAGTAGCAGCGCCTTGTAGTATGAGCGCTACTGGTAATTAGTAGTAGTGCATCTCCTGGAACGTGCTACTACTATTATTCCGTATTTCTTTTTTATTTCATGTTGTATTCATACACCTTTATACAAGTTTTCATGCCGCAGCAATTTAGAGAATGATTTTACATCATAATGAGTAATTACATCACCGGGAGAAAGAACCGTGGACTAGTTTCAAGTGGATGGACATCCACTTGAAACTAATCCGCGGTTCTTTCACACAATGACCTAATATATCATCATCATATCATTAACAACTTATCATCATAACACATCATTGTCATATAACACCTCCTCATGATCATCGTTTTCATCAACGAGACATGACATACAAGTTGGTCACTAGACATAATCACAACTACTCATCATCATCAACTCTCATAAACATATTGTACCTCATAGGACCAATTACATTATCTTAGGACCTACTACCTTAGCATATGATCATGAGTATTAGCTAGGACCTACTACCTTCTCCTAGGTAAAATAGCATAAAACAAGATAGCCCCTGACTCTCCATTATGGAGAATGGAGATTATCCTGTCTCCAATTCTTGCCTTTCACACAATCTTGCTTCCAAGAACCTCCTTACGACTGTCCATACATTTTTTTTCCAATATTTGATTACCATGTGTTCACCTGTTTTGGAAATCTGATATGAACAGTTGAGACTCATAGGATGACCTAGCTGTATGTTCAAAACATCAAGGCGACCATTTTGATACATCAAATGAGGCACACCATCCATCGGGATGTTCTGTTGAAAAACATAGTAATAACTTCATAGTTAGCAATGTAGTTCAATTTTAGAAGTATGCAAAAGATGCACGGATGTCGTAATAGTAAAAAATCTTACCAGGATATCTCCATGGAAGTTATCGTGGTTCAACACGTGCACTAGTGGCACGTATTGACCATAATTTGGAGGAGTTCGATAAAAGGCATTGTAATTCTCAAGATCGATTACAATATGCGACCGGATGACTTTTCTCCCGATAAGTTAACTCGGAGGCGTTCGGTGTAGTTGGTTACATCTACCATCTTCCACACATTCTTTGAAGAATGAAAGTAAGCTATCAATGGAAATAAGCTGTCAACTATTTTGAAATAAACAATATAAATTACTTAACAACTATGTTTGAGAAGCTCACATAGGGGAAGAATTGGAAGCATATCAACAAGGACCCAAATGTCCAAATTGTCTTTGGCGGTGTCAGGATCACCAAGATCCATGGTGAGAAGCATACCCTCATAAAACCATACATCTCGCAAAGTGCTTCCCAATTCTTGCAACCAAAATGGGTTACACTCTCAGAATTGTACAGATTTACTTCAAAATCCATACCATGATGGGTCCTTTCGTGAATTTTCATCGTTCCCATACTTTCATGGTCTTCAAAACCCACCCTCTCCAAGACATAGCATCTTGCATAGCATGGGATAAGCTAGTCGAATTGCAAAAGATGAAAAGTACATGTAGAAATAGTTGAAGTCGTGCTTAATTACGAAAAAACACTTGTTGTCATTGCGTACCGTTTCAACATCGAAGGTCTCCTCGAGCTTAATGCTGAAGCGCCGATCTTCGTCCAGGTCAAGGAACCTGTCGCACATACCTCGGTCGTCGTGGCACCAGTCGCACTCCCCCGGGAGACTTTCGTCGTCCGAGTTTGACATTTCCTATGTTCATAATTCAAAGATTAAACTTGTACAATTAAATATATGTATACAAAAACTAAATTAGAACATTATTATTCATCACAGGTTGACTATCGGTTGTCGAGTCTTTTCTTGAAAACTCTCAGCTCACGTGGTGTATACATTCGACGATGGTCGCTCGTCCTTTCGTCCCCGAGTGCATTACACCAAAATGTCTAGCACACGGGAACGAAGGAGAACCGACCCACACGACAACAGTCGGGATTCTTCATCCTCTCATATATGGTGGAGACTCTCCCTCACTGATTCCTCTCTGACATTTGCGACCGTCGGTGATGCTCGTTACTCCTCCTTCCCCTAGTGCATAACAAAGGTCTAGCACAAGGAGAAGAAGGAGAAACGACCCCCACGACAACAGTCGGGATTCTTCGTCCTCTCATATATGGTGGAGCCTTGACAGACTTAAAGTCAGCCTGAAATATCGTTTAATTATCTTTCTAGAAAATCCAGGCCACTCGATATTTCCTACATATTCTAGCACAAGTCATGCCAAAATTCACGGAAAAATCCAGCATGACCTTTGCTAAAAAAGGACATATCGAGCGCCTGAAATTTGACGGAACGGAAATTAATCAACACTCCGGCAAAACATAGGCCACTCGGAGGTGTAACCTGAACATGACCGGCCATTTGGGCAACCACATATCCTATTTGAGCAACACAAGATATACATGTTTTTATCTACATCATATCTTATAGGACTCATATTGACATGGAGATTTGGCTGGTCTCACCTTATCTTTTAAGTGTGGTAGCACACTAGACCATTCCGATCGATGGATTTGCTAGAAGGCCTCCAAACCCTAACCTTTTCTTGCTAGCCTCTTCGAATCTCGAGGACGAGATTCATTTTAAGTGTGGTAGGTTTGTAACATCCCAAAATTCTAAATTTTTGGAATGTTATATTAAATAAATAACTATGCTTGTTGTCTGATTGATTGTTTGACTGATTGAGTGAAATTGATGTGGAATATGAAACTTTTGAAAGTTGAATGAGTGGGAATGAAATGACTTTCCCAAACTTTCCCCTTGGCTTTTTGGATCCCAATGAATTGAGTGCATTCCAACACCAAACCCTAGAGTGAAGATGACATGACTTCTTCCATTTGGAATGAAAAGGGTTTTGGAAAAAAGATTTGAATTTCATTAGGAATATTTCAAAATTCAAAACTTTATGCAACTCAATGATTTTCATGAGGGAAGATAAAATGACTTCTTCAATTATATGAAATATGAGTTGGAAGTTAAAAGAACCAAATTGAAAGTCATTGGAAAGTATTTTGAAACCCCCTTTCAAATTTGGAATTATTTGGACTTTATTCAAATTATTTTTCCTCCTAAAAATAAATAAATGGATAGGGGTAAAATGATTCCCTTCAATGAAAAAATTAGGACAAAATAAATTTGAAGTCATTTTGGTATTTTTAAAAATGATTTTATTGGATTTTATTAGGGTAGAAACACCTTTTGTTTTATTTGAATTTTGTGTATTTTATATGAACTTGAAAAATAGTTCATGTTGTAGGAAATCTTTTTCTGATCATTTTGGTATATATATGTCCTATATAAAATATTTATATTTTAAAAGATATACTCTGTTTTGTTTTATTTTAAAATAATAAAATTTTAAAAAGAGAAACCCCCTCAGCGCCAGCCAGGCCCCCCTGCCCCAACCCTTCACCAAATGCCCACCAGTGCCCAGAGGCCAGCCCAATGAGCCGACCGAGCCGCCTCACCTCCTCGCCTTGAAACCCATCCGGTCGGCCAACCGACGCCCGCACCTCCTCTCTCCCCGAATGGTGGTCCCCACCTGTCTTCCTCACAAGACGCCACCCGCCAAGGCCGCGCTCGAAACCTCATGATCCCGGGATCCGCCCGATCCTCACCGGATCTTCCCTCCTCCAAGCCGAGGCGCCCCTATAAATACCCCCCCACCGACCCGTTTCCCCCTCGCCCCCTGTGACCTCTCCCTCTCGCCGTGCATGCCCGCCGGAGCACCCGAGCGCCGCCGCCGCCATTAGCTCCACTCCGACCCACCCCGGCCACCCCGATCTCGCCCGACTCCACAAAACCAACCCCCTCGCCCGTCTGCACCCGCCGGAGACCTCCGCCGACGCCCCCGACCACCGGAGCCACTGAGCACTTTCGCCGCCCGAGCTCGCCCGTCACCGCCTCGATAAGTCGCCGGAGTTCCCCTCGCCGTTAGATCCCGATCGAGCGGTTAGGATTAGATCCCAAGGGGTAGGTTCATTAAAATAAACGGTTCAGTCGGTTAGTTCGGTTTATTTTAGCTAGGGTTTTATTTAGATCGGCCCGACTGCTTAATCCCTAGGCACGATTTAGTTATCTTACTTGGCGCTAGATAGGCCCATTAAGCTACCATTTTTCTTTTTAACTTTTTTTCGTTTCTGTTTTTAACAGAATAGTTTCAGTTTTGTAAAATCCATATCTTTTAATATACTTAGTATTTTTAAGTGATTCTTTTTTTGTTGGGTTGCAAATTTTCTATAGTTTCTGTAGAATATATATTTAGCTATGTTAAAATTAATTATAATTGCTTTAATTTAGTTTTAGTCAGAATAGTAAATCTGTTATAACATGAGCTAGGAAAATTATTTTTATGATTCTTTTTGTCACAACTTTGTTTTGACATTTGCCTAACCGTAGGAATTAATTTGGGCATTTTGGATTAATAAAAAATAGTTTCTAGCAGAATCATGTTATTCTTAATTAATTAACTAGCTACTGTTTTCCTATTATTTTAATTAGCAAATAAATTTATTTTTCACATGTGATTGATTATTCTAGGTTAGTTTCTGTCACTTTAGAGCATGAACTTTTATTTATATTAAATAAAACTTTTATTTTATTTTTCCTACAAAAATTTGCATTAGGCCTAATAGGAGTTTCATAATAGCTTTTAAATTGAATCTTTTTGCTCCTAGTTGCATAATGCATTCTTTTCTGTTAAGTTAACAAAGACCCATGCTTAGGTTATGTTAAGAAAATTTTGCTATATAAAATCTATTTTTAGTCGTTGCTTTAAGTAGGAAAACTTTGAGTTGGAATTCTTCTAGTTTTCTTTTGGGTTTTGATTCGTTTGTTTTGGTGTGTTATATTACTATGCTATTGTGTTATGTGATCATATGCTATGTGCTTATTATAGTTATTGTTTGCCTCGGTAGAATTTCCGAGTCTTGAAGCTTGCTACTACTGAATCCCTAGTTTTCAAGATCGCCAACAAGGCAAGTTCACTTTGACCATGCTTTCATACCTATGTTTTATTGCATTTAGTGGCATCCTTGCAACCACCCCTCGATAGTGTTATTGAATCCTTGTAGTTGAGTAGTATGCATGAGGTAGGAACCCATCACCCTGTTACCAAGCCCGGGACGTTATTTATTTTAATGCTACGCTATAGTAGACGGGGTTTGGTATGAGTGCTCGAGAGTGGTGTGAGAAGGAGGGCTCTACGTCAATAACGACAACTCCATGACGGCATCTGCAAGGACTGCATCTTCAAGGCCTCAAGACTTCAAGACTCGAGACAAGAATTCAATACACACTCTTGGGTGAAGGACGGTTGACGGCACCTGGAGAAACCAAAGTGGTTGGCAGGATGCATGGAGAAGCGCCATGACATCTTGCGGAAAGCTTCACCTGCACTCAAAGAGACGGAAGAATACTTCATGCCGGAAGCTTACCTGTGCAAACCGCAAGTCATTATGGGCTCTGGCTTGGTTGACCTTAGTTGTGACTCTGGCTGGGGCGGTACTAGCAGATGTAGAACTACGGTAGGATGGGATGAGTCTTGGACAGTGGTCGAGGAACTCTTCTAAGACCATGTTTTGGTCATCTTGTTCTCAAACACCTGAAGTGCGAGAACGTAAATAGAGGATCGAATCTTGCGGGTAAAGTGTACAAACCTCTGCAGAGGTTATAACCTAATCGATTAGCCGTGTCCCGATTACGGACAATTTGAGCCTCTGGACTTGGATCTATCTCGAACTCTCAACACCGGATGATAACATAATTGTGGGCAACTTCTGATGAATTTGGGCTATGAGACATCGGTTGGAGGAAACATGTCATGATAGAAAACTCTATAGTACAGACTTCATTTATTCCTTTGATGTAGGGAAAATAAAACCAGCTTTTACGCATAAACAAAACTCGAATCTGAGCCACAAAGCCATATTGCATATAGTATAGTTTTACCATCCGCTTTTCTCATGTTGTGATCTTGCGGTACATTCAATGTAATCGACCTACACGGCTGCAACGTATTATGTTGCAGATATTTCCTCGACAGTAAGAGTTACGATACAGGTTACGGTCTACACTCAACCTGCCGATGGCGTTGATGGGACTCCACACCCGACTATTTGTTTCCGCTTGTGACTTATGAGGTATATATCATTTTACGTTATTTATACATGTGATTGCACTTTGATATATACATTGATGTCACGTGTGTGCCAAGATACTGATCCGAGGATGGCATGTACAGAGATACGAGGCTTGACCGTCTGAGGTCGGGTCGCTACAGAACCATAGCTACACCTCTTGATCGGCGTAATGCCATAGCATCAATTGGGGGCTTGGTCGAATCCGAACCATAGCTACGCCTCTTGATCGGCATAATGCCACAATGTCATTTGGTGGCTTGGTTGTGTCCGAACCATGGTCACACCTCTTGATCGGCTCAAAGCCTCGCCTACAACGGTTTTTATTTGCCTTTGTTTGAGTTTTGTTCTCTTTTTGATAAAGATATTTTGTTGCTTTTTAAAACCGGCGTTAACAGTCCGGTTCGACTGTCAACTACAAATTGACGGTACACGATCAAATCATAATCCGGAGACTATCCGCCCGGTCTGATTTTCAATTAAAATCTTATTATGGAGTAAACCAGTGTTTATCATAACCCGAAATGGTTTATATTATAAACCGGCCTTATATCAACAGGAGTTGTTTTCTCCTCCGAGATTTGGGTTATAAGCCCCACTACAAGGTTGGCCAGCCAACATCATGCCTAAAGGTTGCAGGTATTATATGTTTCCATATTTGGTTATATTTCGCAACCTAGGTTGTAATCCTTGGTCATATATATCTATGGGTATCTTGACCTGCCAGGCGGTAAACCGCCAGGGCGCTTTGAACTTTTTATCTGCAGGAACAGCTTAAATAAATGGCTATGGATTATAAATATCATATCTTAAATATGTCGGATTAAGCAAGCATCAGTTGCAGATAAATATGCACGAAGGCATACCAGATCAAGTATTTTAACTAGCCTATTACAAGGCGTTCCAGTGCCCAAAAGGATAAGTGTTTTCTCAAATACATGTCGCACCATGTAGAAGACTAAGCCGGCTCCGGTTCATGATTATTCACCAGCTTGACCTGACAGTTGCGGATCATCTCGCACCGGTTCAACTTCTTCCCTACCCAGTGGCTGGAAATCAACAGTTTCCTAGTCGATCCCAGTTAGGGCTTGGAATATAGCTTCATCACTTATCAGCATAGACGGTTCAATGTCAGGGGCATAAGTGTGCTTATGAATTGGCGGGATAAGGTTCTGAGCTTCTGGAATTGGTGCAGCAACCCGTTTATGCTTATCATCATAGCTGGCTTGATAGTATGAAACGTCTGCTTCTTCAACCAATTGACAAGCCAATGGGCGTACTTCCCGGTTTATGATCCGGAGATCATCTTCGCCAAATTCGGTTCTGTCTTCCTTGAAGCTGGGATAGCCTTGGGCCGCTTCAACTGGGTCAAAGTCAGGAACCCATGCTTTTTCCCGGGTTAGTGTGGCCAAAGCGCCCGTTCTAGCAGCAGACTTTTTTAGCTCGTCAACCCGGGCAGGAAGCATAGATAACCTCTATAGAATATCCTTGGTCAAGGTGGGAGGCGGGTTATTGTGTGAAGCTGTGTAGATGATCCGCTGTGCGCCGGTATACAGCTGCTCTATCAAAGTATATGATGCCTTCAATTTCTTCTGAACATCAGATCCCAAGTTGCCAATACGAGTTCCTGTATCATCACAAGGATTAGTAAACTGGCAAAATATAGGCATGGATATATGGAAATCCTAAGTCAAAGAGCTTACCGAACATAGCGACGGTCATGGCATGCACCTGCCGCTTCACGTTGGTCAGCTCATCAGCCACCGGTTTAAGAGCGGCTTCTGCTTTTTCAGCCCTTTGCACCAAAGCGGATTTGTCAATCTCCCATTCCGCCCGCTCTTGGTTGAAGCCCTCTTTCAGTTTCTCCATAGCACCTAATGCGCTGGTCAACTCTTCCTTCGCCTTGGAGGTTTCAGCTTGTTGCAATTTAAGGTTCTCTTGCAGGTCGGCGGTTTGGCTCTCTTTCTTGCTCAGCTCGGCCTACCAGGAGATAATTAATATGATAAGGTGACAGTACATATTTGAAGTACCAAGCACATAACAAGTTATGCCCTCGGTACTTGGGGGCTAATGTATATTTGCTCTTCATCATACATTTTCTACAGAAGTCCCAAGCATAATACAAGTATTCAACTAGGCACTTGGGGGCTAATGGATGTTTGCTCAAAAAATGCTGACATGGGATTTTCTTTTACAAAGTCCCGGTTCATCTTTATAAAGTTAAACCGGCCCTTGGGGGCTACTTCAGTGAAGTTAAGATGCATTATGGCTCACATTCAGTACTTACTAAAAGTCCCGGTTTAAATCAGTATCTTAAACCGTCACTTGGGGGCTATTGGAGTTGATAAGCTACAAATCAATACAAGAAGAGAAGCATATAGGAAGTTACCTCATTTTTTTCCTTCATCATATTGACCAGGCCAGCTTCATAGTCGCGGCTGGTGTACAGATGGTTCAGATAGCCAGAATGGAGGTCTTGAGCATTCAGAGCGGCGTACGTTAACAAATCGGCATTCCATTTGCCTTTGCCTATTGTAGAGAATTCCTCTTTGGCAGTATGTTTTGACAAAGCAACAGGATTGCCCGGTTCAGTATGGCCACCGCCAATAATCAGAACATCATCATCCTTTTCCTCAGCAGCTCGTACTAGGGTCACCGGTTTGTCAGTATTCTTTGCTGGACTTGCCGGTTTGTCACTCCGGATATAACTGGTCGGCTGGTCAGCATGGCCTGTGGTATCAACTTCTGCCTGCTCAGCAACGAAGTCGTGGTCTTGAGGCGGTGGGTTATTTAGCATATCATCAAGGTTGGCCTCTTCAGGGTCTAAAGTTTTCTCCGGTTCAGCAGTTGTGTCTTCCTCTGTCGGTTTGTTCAGGCGAGCTTTCTTGCTTGGTCTGGGCTTAGCGCTGAGAAAGTAAACATGAAGGTCAGTATAGCATACAAAAATGCATATACAGGATAAAACAAGTGTATAACTTACCCGATAACTATTTTGAGGGGTAGAAGTTTTGTGGCTGACGACTCGCCGGAAGATGAGTGAGAAGTGCCCTGATAATTCGAATCAGGCGGATTAAGAGGTTGATGAAAGCAACCCCATTTGGGGCATGAAGTGTCAAGGGAATAAGAGACCTCTGATCGGCGTTTCCGAATCGGACTATTCGGTAAACCGGCGGAGGTAACTACCTGGCCGCTATGCCGGGTGGTGCGGTGAGCCTTGTGCTGTTATGTCTTCACAAGAAAGTTCGGATCCAAGTAAGCAAGAGGATGAGAAAATTTAACTTTCTGGTTTGCTCGACGGGTTTTTAGTGATTGCAAAGGGTTTGAATCGGAGGAAAGAATGATTACCTCTATAGCATTGGCGTGACTGACTTCAGCATCATCCTGACAATAATCATCATCAATAAGGCGTATGAAAAATGAACCAAGTGAGTCAAGTTCTACCTCAAATTCCGGGTTACCCACATCATCGTCAGCCGGTGGATTGGAGGATGCAGTGGTTCTCTTCCGGTTGGCAGGTTTTTTCACAGCTTTGGTCTTTTGGCGGGTTGGCTTCACCGGTTTGTCTTGCGGAGGTTTCTTGTTCCAGAACGGATCATCGCCCTGTCAAAAAATCATCACATTTTCAGAGGATATTAGGACAGAAGCAGTTTCAGATAGACAGATGGTATGATTCTTACAGCTGGCGGTTTGTTGATGGCGCAGAAAGGGAGTAGTCCGGTTTGAGCACAGATAGCCTCCGGTTCGTTCAACATCTTTTTTAGAGCCTCAGTGACTTCATCATCTGTAAGCTGAATATCAATGTGCCATTGAGCATCCTTCAAATCCCCTGTATACTCGCACATCAAACCGGGGCGTTGGCTTAAGGGAAAAATGCTCCAGGTTATCCAGCAGCGTGCAAAATCAACTCCTGTCAAACCGTTTGCCATAAAAGCCCTAAGCTTGGATAATTGAGGAGCATATTTGATTCTTTCTTTAGCAGTCAGCCTTTGAGGAAAAGGGTGTGTGTAGTTCAGACATTCAGGACGGTAACCCGACAGGGGGGTTTCATCAGCTGGAGAAGTGTCCTTGCAATAAAACCAGGTCTGGTTCCACTCTTTGGGAGGACTGTGGAGATTGGCATGAGGAAAGGTGACTTCTTTCCTTTTCTGAACCGCCATACCGCCCAGTTCTCTGTTGGGTCCGTCTTTGAATTCTGTGCGGCGGTTTAAGTGAAAGAAATCCCTGAATAGTTCTAATGTAGGTTCCTCTTGAAGGTAAACTTCACAAAAGACTTGGAAGTGGCAGATATTGGTTACAGAGTTAGGACCGATATCTTGTGGGCGCAGTTGAAAATTGGCCAGTACATCCCGGAAAAATTTGAACCGGGAGGGCTGAAACCCCAGCTTAAGTGATCAGCAAAAACAATAACTTCTCCGTCTTTAGGAGTAGGAGTACATTCCGGGCCAGGGACCCTCCAGTGAATGACATCTTTCTTACTTAAAGCGCCCGTTTTTACCAGGTTGTTCAATATTCTTCAGTCACTCGGGAAGGAACCCAATTGCATTCATACACTTGTTTGGCCATGGCAATGAAGATCTACAATATAATGATTGACGGTTTAAGATTTACATTGGACAGCTATACGGTGATACAAAGATGTAAGTATATTGCTAAACCGGGCTCAGCTATTTATAAACCGGAGTTTAACAGTGAAACAGTACACTAGTGAAGGCTCTGGCGGTTCAACAAGGGGACTAATGGTATGCACCGGGTTGTCATTTTTTCTAAAAAGTTAAACCGCCTAGTCTAACATTGAAGAGTCAAGACTACAGATGTGTAAGTGAAGGAAAAACAGATTTCACAAGTTGGTATTATAATTTTGGATCTGCCGCATATCAGAAAAGGACATATATTCAGATCCAGGAAGCAGTACCGAAGCATCGGATGAAGGTTCAGATGAGATCTTCTATTTAAATGAGATGCATAGATGGAAACAGAGGCTAAAGGCTATCATTATACAGAGCAGATGTTCAGGAGGTTATCAAGAACCATCATATGAACAAGGAACACTAAGGAACACCAAAGAACACCGAAACCCTAGAAGCAGATCTATGGTGGAAGAGCGGAAAGCTTATCGATGCTAATGGAAGAGCGGAGGAGCACCGCGGATCTCTGATACGCTCAGGGTGATGCAGCGGCCGGAGTTGAGGCAGAGACGACAGTCGACAGTGGCGGCGGAGCTCTGGAGGTTGAACAGCGCGAGGAAGACGATGACGCGAAGAGGCGCGAGGGGGAAAAGGTGAAAATGACCCCTCGTCCCTATTTATAAAGGCAAGGGATAGGTGTCAGGCGCGAAAATCAAGGATTCAGAAAATTGGAAATAAGGCAGAGTAGTTGCCTCGATTGTCGGAGACCCATTAATGAAAATGTGTCATACACAGTTTTTAATAACAGATGACGTCACGACGGTTTACCACGGTCGAGGAAGATGACGTCATGGCGGTTTACAAAATTATGTGAAGATGTTGATGACAAAGTTTTCTTGAGGACTGACACGAACCGGTTCAAATCAGTCTGGAGCCTAATGTTGGGGATATTACTACTGGGCGTAAACCGGCCAAGAGAGGTCGGGTTAACTTCATCAGTAGTCCATTATACTTGAAGCCCATGAAGACAGACGGTGACGCTATGTAAAGGCCCAGGGCCCAGTACCGGTTTAAGGCATGTAGCTATAAACCGGCACTGATATGTAACTTGCAATGTACGGTAGAAAGAGCGGAGACCGAGCCGGACACGTTTATGAGCCGGCCTCGGGACTCTATAAACCGACGGGCGTCAACCCATGTATATAAGGGGATGACCCGGCGGCGGTTCAGGACAACAGACAACAACTCGAGACTCAGGCAAAGCGTATTCGCTCCCTGGTCATCGAAACCCCATCAATTCCATCACAACTAGACGTAGGCTTTTACCTTCATCGTAAGGGGCTGAACTAGTATAAAAACTCTCTTGCGTCCCTTGTACGCTTTAACCCCTTTAAGCTAACCCGTAGCGATGGCTCCACGACTAAGTCCTTTCATGAGGACATCTGCCGTGACAAACCCATGACACCTGGGTTTAAACCTTTGAAAGCCGTGCCCCCAGTTATGTGGTAGATGAGAATTTTTAATATCCAGTTGTAGAGAACTTGACACCAGATCCGAAATAAAATACACCAACTGTGTGCACCATGACCGTATCTTTTCAAGTGAGTTCGAGAAGAGAACACGGTGGGGTTATGTTTGACTCGTAAGTAGTTTAGGATCACTTCTTGATCATTACTAGATTGCGACCGTTATGCATAGTTTCTCTTCTTATTCTTGTACTCATAAGTTAGCCACCATACAAATGCTTAGTGCTTGCTACAACCTCACCACTTATACATTCCATACCCATTAAGCTTTGCTAGTCTTGCTACCCATGGTAATGGGATTGCTGAGTCCTCGTGTCTCACAGATTAGTACACCAATAGGTGTAGGTACAGGTAATGTGATGATCTGACGCAAGAGCGATGCATGCTTGTTTTGGAGTTCTTCTGCTTCTTCTTCTTCGATCAAGGGATAGGTTCCGGGTCGGGGGCCTAGGATTAGCAGGGTGGATATCGTTCTTCTTTGTTGTTTGTTTTCATCCATAGTCGAATCCTACTCTCTTGTAGGATGATTGCTATGTATTGATGAACTGTTGTATTCATGTTGTAGCTTGTAGCGAGTGTAAGCCTTTATCTTGTATTCTCATCTAATTCAGTACATGGTATGTTGTAATGATATCCACCTTGCTATGCGCTCGAAATGTGGTTGTGCCCCAATCATGAGTTCATCACGTGATTGGGATAGAATCGCATCTTGGGCGCTACAGTTGGCCCCTCCTGCCTTTCCCTCCTCGTGAAAGGGGGGCGCCACCTCCCCTTGCCTTTCTCCCGTGCGCCTAGAAGGAAAGGGGGGTGCAGCCGGGCAGGGGCCAAGGGTGGTCTCCGGCCCACTTGGGCATGCCCTGGCTACCTCCCCACCCCTCAGACACCTATATATACATGAGGAGGCGGCGCCACACAACATACGACAATCTCTTAGCCGTGTGCGGCGTCCCTCTCCACACTTTCGTCCGTCGGTCATATTTTCGGAATGCTTAGGCGAAGCCCTACGGAGATAGCATCACCACCACCGTCACCATGCCGTCGTGCTACCGAAACTCATCTACTACTTCGCCCGTCTTGCTGGATCAAGAAGGAGAGGACCTCACCGAGCTGAACGTGTGCTGAACGCGGAAGTGTCGTATGTTCAGTACTTGATCGGTTGGATCACGAAGAAGTTCGACTACATCAACCGCGTTAATAAACGCTTCCACTTATGGTCTACAAGGGTACGTATACATACTCTCCCCTCTCGTTACTATGCATCTCCATGGATAGATCTTGCATGTGCGTAGACGTTTTTTTGTTTGCCATGCAACGTTTCCCAACAGTGGCATCAGAGCCAGGTCTATGCATAGATGATATGCACGAGTAGAACACAAAGGAGTTGTGGGCGCTGATGGTCATACTGCTTACCACCAACGTCTTATTTTGATTCGGCGGTATTGTGGGATGAAGCTGCCCGGACCAACCTTACATGTCCGCGCACATGAGACCGGTTCCACCGACTGACATACAACTTGTTTTGCATAAAGGTGGTTGGCGGGTGTCTGTTTCTCCTACTTTAGTTGAATCGAATTGGACTACGACCGGTCCTTGAAGAAGGCTAAACACCAAACTTGATAAATCACTATTCTGGTTTTGCATAGTTAAGAATGGTTCTTGCTAGAAGCCCGTAGCAGCCACGTAAAACTTGCAACAACAAAGTAGAGGATGTCTAACTTGTTTTTGTAGGGCATGTTGTGATGTGATATGGTCAAGATATGATGTGATATATGTTGTTGTATGAGATGATCATGTTTTGTAATATCGACAACTGGCAGGAACCTTAGGGTTGTCTTTTAATTATTGTATGAAATGCAAACGCCATGTAGTAGGTTTACTTTATCGCTATGCGTTAGAAATAGGTGTAGAAGCAATAGTTGGCGAGACGACCCTGACGCAACGTTGGAGATCAGGGTGTCAAGCCAGTGACGATGGAGATCATGTCGATGCTTTGGAGATGGAGATCAAAAGCACAAGATGATGATGGCCATATCATGTCACATGTTTTGATTGCATGTGGTGTTTATCCTTTATGCATCTTATTTTGCTTAGAACGGCAGTAACATTATAAGATGATCCCTTCACTAAATTTCAAGATTATAAGTGTTCTCCCCAAGTATGCACCATTGTCAAAGTTCGTCATTTCGAAGCACCTCGTGATGATCGGGTGTGATAGACTCTACGTTCACATACAACGGGTGTAAGATAGTTTTGCACATGCAGGATACTTGGGTTAAACTTGACGAGCCTAGCATGTACAGACATGGTCTTGGAACACTGGAGACCAAAAGGTCAAACGTGAGTCATATAGTAGATATGATCAACATAGAGATGTTCACCATTAATGACTACCCCATATCACGTGATGATCGGACATGGGTTAGTTGATTTGGATCATGTATCACTTAGATAACTTGAGGGATGTTAATTTAAGTGGGAGTTCATTAGTAATTGAACTTAATTTATCATGACCTTAGTCTTAATAGTTCTTGCATATGTATGTTGTAGATCAATAGCTCGCGATATAGCTCCCCTATTTTTGATATGTTCCTAGAGAAAACTAAGTTGAAAGATGATGGAAGCACTAATGCGGACTAGGTCCATGATCTAAGGATTATCCTCATTGCTGCACATAAGAATTATGTCCTTAATGCACCGCTAGGTGAAAAACCTATTGCAGGAGCTGGTGCAGACGTTATGAACGTTTGACAAGCTCGATATGATGACTACTTGATAGTTTAGTGCGCCATGCTTTACGGCTTAGAATCGGGGCTCCAAAGACGTTTTGAATGCCATGGAACATATGAGATGTTCCAAGAGTTGAAATTGGTATTTCAGGCTCATGCCCGTGTTGAGAGGTATGAGACCTCTGACAAGTACTTTGCCTACAAGATGGAGGAGAATAGCTCAGCCGGTGAGCATGTGCTCAGAATGTCTGGGTACTACAATCGCTTGAATGAAGTGTGAGTTAATCTTCCTGATAAGATAGTGATTGACAGAGTTCTCTAGCCACTATCACTAAGCTACTAGAGCTTCATGATGAACTATAAAATGCAAGGAATGACTAAAATAGTTTTCGAGCTCTTCGCGATGCTAAAATCGGCGGAGGTAGGAATCAAGAAAGAGCATCAAGTGTTGATGGTTAACAAGACCACCATTTTTAAGAAAAGGGTAAGGGTAAGAAAGGGAACTTCAAGAAGAACAAAAAGCAAGTTTCCGCTCCCGTGAAGAAGCTCGAAACTTGACCCAAGCCTAAAACTGAGTGCTTCTACTGCAAAGGAAATGGTCATTGGAAGCGGAACTACCTCAAATACTTGGCAGATAAGAAGGACGGTATAGTGAACAAAGGTATATTTGATAATGATGTGTACCTTACTGGTGTTTGTAGTAGCCCATAGGTATTTGATGCTGGTTCGGTTGCTAAGTGTAGAAACTCGAAACAGGAGTTGCAGAATAAACGGAGACTAGTTTAAAGGAGAGGTGATGATGTGTGTTGGAAGTGTTTCCAAGATTGATATGATCACCATTGGGATTACTATTGAGCCTAAATGTTATTTGGTGTATGCGTTGAGCATGAACATGATTAGATCATGTTTAATGCAAATAAGGTTATTCATTTAAGTCAGAGAATAATTGTTCTTCTGTTTACATGAATGAAACCTTCTATGGTCATACACCCAATGTAAATGGTTTATTGAATCTCGATCGTAGTGATACACATATTCATAATATTGATTTCAAAAGATGCAAAGTTGATAATGATAGTGCAACATACTTGTGGCACTGCCGTTTAGGTCATATTGGTGTAAAGCGCATGAAGAAACTCCATGCGGATGGACTTTTGGAATCATTTGATACTTGCGAACAATGCCTCATGGGTAAGATGACTAAGACTCCGTTCTCCGGAACAATGGAGCAAGCTAATGACTTGTTGGAAATAATACATACTGATGTATACGGTCCGATGAGTGTTGAGGCACGTGGCAGGTATCATTATTTTCTAACTTTTACAGATGATTTAAGTAGGTATGGGTATATCTACTTAATGAAACACAAGTCTGAAACATTTGAAAAGTTCAAATAATTTTCAGAGTGAAGTAGAGAATCATCGTAACAAGAAAATAAAGTTTCTACAATCTGATCGTGGAGGTAAATATTTGAGTTACAAGTTTGGCCTTCATTTAAAACAATGTGGAACTGTTTCACAACTCACGCCACTTGGAACACCACAGCGTAATGGTATGTCCGAATGTCGTAACCGTACTTTATCAGATATGGTACGTTTTATGATGTCTCTTACCAATTTTCCTTTATCATTTTGGGGTTATGCATTAGAGACAGCCGCATTCGCGTTAAAATAGGGCACCGTCTAAATCCATTGAGATGACACCATATGAACTATGGTTTGGCAAGAAACCTAAGTTGTCCTTCCTTAAAGTTTGGGGATGCGACACTTATGTCAAAAGGCTTCAGCCTGATAAGCTCGAACCCAAATCGGAGAAGTGCGTCTTCATAGGATACTGATACGTCTTCAACATATCTATAATTTTTATTGTTCCATGCTATTATATTATCTATTTTGGATGTTTTATATGCATTAATATGCTATTTCATATTATTTTTGGGACTAACTTATTAACCTAGAGCCCAATGCCAGTTTCTGTTTTTCCTTGTTTTTGAGTTTTAGAGAAAACGAATGTCAAATGCAGTCCAAACAGAATAAAACTTTCATGATGATTTTTCTTGGACCAGAAGACACCTAGAAGACTTGGGGAGAGGGCCAGAAAAGTTCCGAGGACTCCACAAGCCCTCAGGGCCCACCCTAGGGGGGCGCGCCCCCTGGCTTGTGGGCCCCCGGGAGTCCACCGACCTCCTTCTCAGCTCTATACATCCTAAAATATTCCATCACCACCAGAAGCGTCCACCAAAATACTTTTCCGCCGCCACAAGCCTCTATTCCCGCAAGATCCCATCTTGGGGCCTTTTTCGGCACCCTGCCGGAGGGGGATTCGATCATGGAGGGCATCTACATCAACTCTATTGCCCTTCCGACGAAGCGTGAGTAGTTTACCACAGACCTACGTGTCCATAGCTAATAGCTAGATGGCTTCTTCTCTCTCTTTAATCTTCAATACAATGTTCTCCTCGATATTCTTGGAGTTCTATCTGATGTAATATTCTTTTGCGCTGTGTTTGTTGAGATCCGATGAATTGTGGATTTATGATCAGATTATCTATGAATATTATTTGAGTCTTTTCTGAAATGTTTTATGCATGATTAAATATCTTTGTACTCCTCTTCAAATTATCGGTTTGGTCTGGCCAACTAGATTGATTCTTCTTGCAATGGGAGAGGTGCTTATTTCTGGGTTCAATCTTGCGGTGTCCTCACCCAATGGCATAGTAGGGGTAGCAAGGCACATATTGTATTGTTGCCATCAAGGATAAAAAGATAGGTTTTTCATTATATTGCTTGAGTTTATCCCGCTACATCAGGTCATCTTACTTAAGGAATTGCTCTGTTCTTATGAACTTAATACTCTAGATGCAGGAAGGAGTTGGTCGATGTGTGGAGTAATAGTAGTAGATGCAGAATCGTTTCGGTCTACTTGACACGGACGTGATGCCTATATTCATAATCATTGCCTTGGATATTTTCATAACTGTCACAGCCCTAGAGCTTGCTTGTAACCTAGTGGCATTGCATCCATGCATCATGTTTAATTTTCATGAAATTTGAAATGGGGATTGCCTAAACCCTAGCATTAAAGGAATTCAAATAGGCTCAACCAAAAATATTTTTCAGTGATTTCAAATGGCTTTAGAAAATGTTCATCATCTCTGGAATAATGCTTTAAACGAGAACCAGAGGTGCTGCACATTTTTCATGACATATTTGGTCACTGGATTATTTCATTAAGTATTTGCATTTGGGCATTTAAATGCTATAAAATATTTTAAATGCTCAAATAATCATAAACTTTAATGTTTCTTTGTTGGATATTTTCCAAACAGTAGGCCTGAAACAAGTTTCATGATTTTTGGGGTAGCATTAGTATTTTTAATAAAGCCCTGAAAATTACAGAAAATTAGAAAACTAAAACAAATAAAAAAAGAGAAGAGAGAGAATCTTACCTGGATTATCTGGCGCCCACCAACCGGCCCAGCCCAGTGACCCAGCCCACCACCGCCTGTCCTGTCGCCTTCCTCCTCAAGGCCAAGATGGCGAGGTGCGTGCCCGGCGCGCGTGGCCACACGCCGGCCACCTCCTCCCTGCCTGGCTGCCTCCTCCTCCCCCTGGACGCGTCCCCGAGCGCCACGCACCCCCCAGATCCCTCTCGCCCTCGCCCGTGGCCTCTCCCCTCCTCTGGCTCCCTCCCTCTCCCACCGAGCGGAGCTCGTCGCCGCCGCTCGCCACCACCGCGGCCACAGGGCCTCCCTCGCTCCCCCGACTAGCCCACAAGCTCCGCCACTCCATCCTCGCCCTCCCCGCCGTCACACGCGACCGGAGAAGCCCCGAGGCGCCGCCCGTTTTCCCTCCTCGGACCCATGATCGCCGCCCGATTAAATCGGCTCGGTGCCTCCCAGCTTCGCCGATGCCATCGCTGCACCGCCGTGAGCTCCTCTGTCGTTTCCCCCTCTCCCCTGACTCGCTTTCCTCCTCTAGCCACCGTTCCCTCCGCGGCCGAAGCTCGCCGCCGCCGTGCCTCTTCGCCGGCGTGGCTAGAGCCACAATGGCTCGAAGCCAACCCCACCTCTGTGCTCAGCGCAGCACCAGAGCCCGCAGCACCCTCCGCACCTCCTGCCGTGCCTCCTAGCAACGTGCCCGAACTCGCCCGAGCTCCGGCCGCCGCCAAACACGTCGCCGGCGCCGATTCCGGCCACCCCGACCCCGGCTAACTCCACCAAGAGCTTCGGCTCCTCCCCAGCTCCTCCTAGATGCCCTCCATGAGCCATTTGGTCGCCGGAATGGCAAAATTCACTTAACGCCGCCCAGCGTCATGCTCGCCCGGCTAAGCGGCAAGCCGGCGTGGACTTTGACCACGGGTGGGCCCTGGTTGACTCTCCTGAGTCAATGATGTGGGGCCCAAATCGTTAACTAAATAGGTTTAGTTTTAATTAAAATTTAGTTAAGCTAATTACTCGACACGCGGGACCCATCGAGGTTTGATCCGGACCATGTCTCGTTGACCACTAACGTCACATCGACGTCAGCCGACGTGATAATACTCTTTTGGGATTTAATTTAATTCAGGAACTTTCAGAAAATCCCCCACACGTCAAAGATGCAGAACTGTTAAACGGTAACTCCAAATTACATAATTTATATATGAAAATGATCAGAAAAATATGAAGAATCTGTTTATGGCACTTTCATGCATGATTAAACAAGTTAACCTCACTGAATAGGATGAATCATGATTAGGGCAATTTATGAAATAACATTTGGAGTTGGAATTTGTTCTTGTTTGAATTCCACTTCAATTAACTTGGCTAGATTTTGCATTAGGTGAATTCAGTACCTTAACATGACGTGTCATTCATGTGAATGTGCATTGCATTGATTGTGTTCTCTCTTGTTTGCCGGTATTTGTCCCCTCTCAGTAGACGACGATCCGACGATTGTTCGATGACACCGATGAAGAACTATATTATCTTCAGAAGTGCCAGGCAAGCAAAACCCCCTTGTCCATTCCGATATAATCCCACTCTCTCGCCCCTGCTCTATTTTACTGCATTAGGACAACAACGACTCATGTGTTACTTGCTGCGGTAGTTGAACCCCTTTATCCTCTGCATGACCTGTCATTCCACAGTAATTAGATGAAACCCACTAGCATGAGTAGGAGTTGTTTGAGCCATGTTGTGCCTACTCATTCATGCTTGTTGTCGTGCACTGCTCTTGCTTAGAGTTGAGTCAGTCCGATTCATCGGGAATGAATTGGAATGGTGTGTGAACATGTCCCATCGTGTGTGAGCTAAGTGTGTGAACACGATTAGGTAAAGGTAGCGGTGATAGGCCATGTAGGAGTACATGGTGGGTTGTCTCATTGCCGTCCTCGAGGAACTGAAGTTACGTGTTTGTGATCCATGAAACAGTTACTACCACGCATTGGGATCCTTAATTGACCCTCTTGGCTTCTTAACTACCCTTGTTCCCGGTCCGGGAGTTGCAAGTAGTTTACGGTGTTTGTAGTATCTTTGGGGGCCGCACGCATAATGCCGACCATAGGGGTGGGTTGTGTTGCGGTAGGCACCATGGCCCGGTGTACCGATTCGCCTGCTTTGGTGTCTCGGGAACCCTGTACACATCGTTCGGGGCTGTATGGGAAACCTCGGCCGGACTCCCTGCGGATGGAACCCGAATAGGCGATAAACCTGGACTTGGGACTTGTGTGTTTAGGTAGGCTGTGGCCGACACCCACGTTGGGCTTCCGCTTGAAGGTTGCCGAGTACATGTCGTGTAAATGGCGGTAAGTGGTGAGAGCGTGTGTGAAGAAGTACAGCCCTGCAGGGTTAACATGATCTATTCGAATAGCCGTCTCCACGGAGAAGGACTTCTGGGTTGCCTATATCAGTTCATAGACAAGTGAAAGTGGATACTCTAAAATGCGCAAGATAAGCGTGAGTGCTACGGATGGCGTTCTCGTAGGGAGACGGGAGCGGGTCCATAGTGGTGTATTGATATGTTGAATATGTGGACTCGTGTGCGCCACCTTAAAAGAGTTACTTGCAGTCGTAGTTCAGGATAGCCACCGAAGTCAAAGCTGGCTTGCTGCGCAGCTTAAACTCCACCACCCCTTTTGATAATGATGCATATGTAGCTAGTTCTGATGTAAGTCTTGCTGAGTAATGCTTGTACTCACGTTTGCTTATTTTATGTTTTGCAGAGAGACTTCGTTCTCGCTAGTAGTTCTGCTTGGACTTCGACGTTTAGCTTGTTACCTCAGCTACGATCTTGTGCCCTCGGCAGGATCTGGTAGATAGTGAGGTTTCTCAGCCTTTTTCATTTATAGTTGTCTCTACTCAGACATGTTTAGCTTCCGCTTGTGTTTTGACTTGTATGTTTCACGAGTGTTGGGTCATGAGACCCATGTTTGTAATATCTCGCTCCTCGGAGCCTAATGAATAAATATTTGAGTCGTAGAGTTATGTTGTGATGCCATGTTGTATCTACACATATTGAGCATATTGTGTGTATGTTTGAAATGCTTGGTATGTGTGGGATCCGACAAACTAGTTGTTTATCCTTGGCAGCCTCTCATATGGGGAAATGTAGTCTCGTGCTTACGAGCGATAGTAGTCCGCTTCTGACCCGGTTCACCGGAGTCCTGCTAGCCCAAAGCACTACTGCTTGGACACTTGACTGGCCGGGCATGTGTTTCACTTCGTTCCTATGGCTGTCCCTTCGCGGAAATGTCGTGCGGTGTTATTCGAGTCCCGCTTAGCTCGCTACATGCCCGTTCACCGGAGTCCTCATAGCCCAAAGGTTACAGCCCAATCTATACGTTGATGACCGACATGCTCGATGTGATTCATGTATGCCTTTCCCCATAGGTTAGCGCCGCTTTGGGTTCACGACTAGCCATGTCAGCCCGGGTTCTTTGTCATATGGATGCTAGCGGCACTATCATATACGTGAGCCAAAAGGCGCAAACGGTCCCGGGCCATGGTAAGGCGACATCCGTGGAAATACCGTGCGTGAGGCCGCAAAGTGATATGATGTGTTACATGCTAGATCGGTGTGACTTAGGATCGGGTCCCGACAGCGTTGGTATCGAGCCCCATCGCTGTAGGATTACCAAGCCAAACTGGTCGAAGTTGTGTCTAGAAATGCTTTAGCTATGTAAGGGAATTGATTGTGGAAGGGAACGTAAGGATCTTTTTACTCCTTATACATCATGGCCTTGATCCGAAGTCACCCTCTTCTCTTCTACGGGGTTTAAGAACTAGGCTTCTCATCTATCTATCGAGGATGACGTGTTACTAATCCGTAGACTTTTAAGATTGTTGGTTTTAAGCCCCAGTTCAGTTCCTACTATTTCTGTTTGATAATTGTTGATCTCGGAACCTTGATATGATGTTGTTAAGTGGCTATGCCACCATTTTGCAGGATGTCTCAAATCATTTTGAGCATTTATAGCCGTTATGTCAGTCCGAGTCATCCCAGGTCTCTAAATAGTCCGATGCATTTGCAAATCCTTTCCTTCCATTTCCGATGTCCTTTTGGTCGTAATAAGCACACTAAGCAGTGCGTTGAGGTACTTTGTTGCCTCTGCATAGATGTTGGAGCTATTATTATGAACCTAGTTGTTTAGAAAGTCACCTAGCAATTTAGCAATGCTTTTGTATCCCCAGTGTGATGATTCTGGCCATCATTCTTGAAAGCATCCCGTGATGTTATTAGTTAGTAGGCATTCTACTCCTGGGTTCTTGAACCGAGATTCACCCTACTTGTCTAATGTTGATAGTGTTGCTCGTACCTTTAGGATATTAGTAACCTTGCGATAGTCCTTGAGGTCCGTGGTATTTCCTTCTTCCAAATACTACGAACTGCTTATGGCGTAAGTTCCTTGTTGAACCAAAACATCACAATAAGAGTGCTCTTGAGGAGTTCTCCATTCATAATTGTGAATCTGCCAATTCTACTTTTCTGCATGGGTTATCCGGGAGAAATGTTGAGCCTTGCTCGATATACTAATCCATGCCTCCACAAATCGCAAAATTATATGTTCCTTTGAGTTGCTCTCTTTAGTTGTATCCCGACCATCCTCTATCAGTTGATAACCAAGAGTATGTGTGCATTCGTTTATCGATGTCTATTATCCTTGTGGTCCGTCAAGCCATTACTGCTCGAATGACTAGGAGAAACAAACTCGATACCTCATCCATTTCCGAGATTGGGTCAAAGTAGTTGTATCCCGCAGATCAAAATGCCAATTCAGCTTTTGATGCTGTTCCCCCCTGAGTGTTACCATCTTATGTCAAGAATGTCATGAGAATTGCACCTTCTCTTATGAATTCTTGATGCAGTGATACTTCTCGCCATCATTATTCATTCCTCGGTTCCGAGTTGTTGAAACCGGAATGCCGACGAGTGAATTGTGATGTGCGAAATCAATACTCCGAGCAACTCGTTGCTTGGTAGCTAGTGGACAATATCCTCACTCTTAGCGTGTTGGTTATTAAATCATCATCCTAAGATTGATCGTGCTACCTAGTCCTTATTTCTGGTGCACACTTGATTGATGAGTTAGGATTATATCAAGTCCTCACTCATTTTATCATATCGTCTTGCCCTCAAAAGCAAGGTTGTTCTCGAGCTTAGTAACATATCGGTGGTTTGTGATTTTCCGAATATCTTCTCGGAAGTATTACCGAGTTGTCCCCTCGATCGTTATGCCGAGCTCGTGATCAAGTTGGTTTCTTGTGAACCACCCTTTCTCCAAGAATCTGTGTTGGATACCCCGAGCTAGTTGGTTAAGCCAAACAACAACTTGGAGAGTTGGAGGATAAAAGCTTGCACGACTTAGTTCGTTCCAAAGGGATATTCTTGAGTAGTGTGTTGAAGAAAGATGATATCTTCATCGATTGGTCTCTCGTGATCGATTGTCGGACCTATTGTCTTATCAATCCTTTGACTTGAGTATGGGCTATTATTAAGTCAAATCAGAACCAACGATGCTCGTAATGTTGTCTTACTCGTGGTTGATCCCTCGAGCATACCCCATTACATCTTTTGGTCCGACCAATGCTATCACCGTGTTCACATGATGGTGGAAGTCCAGTGATATGGAAATTCCGATGAGTTGCTGTTGAGCCCATCAGTAGCATTTTGTCTCCCCCATGAGTCACGTTGAACATCAACCTAGTGTTGGAAACTTTGTAAGCAATGCTTTCGTGTGCCGTTCATGAAGCTTATGCTTGGATGGAAGAAGTGACTTCCTCTAATTCACGTGCATTAGGTGCAAGTTGCCGCCATGAATTTGAGAAAGGGTTGTTTTGGTTCCCATGGAATCATCCCAAGTCGATCATGCATATGTGTGAAGTATTCTCGTAGTCTCAAGACTTGCAACCTTCATTCTATATGTATTCCTAGCATACCAAGCCACTGATTGATTTGTTCAAGGAGAAGAAGTTCCTTCTTAAGACCGCGGCTTATACAAGGACTTCGTTATCCTCGATGATGGTTCCCCACCTGAACTCGGTAGTGTTTGATGATAAGACTACTACGTGGTCATACTTGTCTTGGACGTCCTGCTCACATGTATGTAGCGTAATCAGCTCATGTTTTGGAGCTTGCTATCGTAGTTCATTCCCGAGAATCTCGCAACAGCCTCTCGTCGATTTGTGTTGCAAACTTTCATTTTTCTTCTAGACTCGATGAGTCCGGAATATCCTAACACCAACCAGATCTGAATCTCAGGCAGATATGATGGTTGGAACATTCCAACATTTGCATTTTGTTCCCAGCTTGCATCCCATCATGCCAATTTTCCATGGGCTGCCTTCTCAGCAGTTGTTGTCCAGCATCATCTTCAAAGTGGACTTACCATGGGTCCCATCCATCTCCGGTGATAAGCAAAATTCATCCATTGCGTTGTTTTCAACAAGGTAGTCCACATCATCCATTCTAGTGCTGGTATGCCATTCCTTGCACTCCACCGCATTTATCTTTGTGAATTGCCTTAGGCTTGTATGAAGAGTTTCAATGATCTCTCGATTCAAAAGTAATTCTTTTTGCCACTTAAGGGAATAGTTCCTCCGTCACCTCCCCTGGGGTGCCCCGTTATTGAGTCGTGGCAATTTTTTTCCTCGCCACCTTGACACCATCTACCATCTTTCTAAGCGTGGAATTGTTGCCCACTAACCACACACCGTTGTTTGTTCTTCCATCCCTCTCGATGTGTTTTGTGTCTCAACTCGAGATGTTTTTAAATCTCATTCCGTGGGTCGATCATGTTTACTTGGTCTTCGTGAAGATCGAATCATGTAGGACCTCCCTCTCTTTCCATTGTCGTGGTCGAAAGTGAAGATCTCGAAAGCAAGACGTCAAGACCAAGATGATGGAATGAATCAACATCTTCGAGAAGGGCAAATGGATCATGAAGATTGTGATAGTTTTGTGACTCCCCTTTTCCTCTTACTTCACGTCTTGAATCTCGGGGCGAGATTCTTGTTTAGTGGGGGTGAGTTGTCACAACCCTAGAGCTTGCATGTAACCTAGTGGCATTGCATCCATGCATCATGTTTAATTTTCATGAAATTTGAAATGGGGATGGCCTAAACCCTAGCATTAAAGGAATTCAAATAGGCTCAACCAAAAATATTTTTCAGTGATTTCAAATGGCTTTAGAAAATGTTCATCATCTCTGGAATAATGCTTTAAACCAGAACCAGAGTTGCTGCACATTTTTCATGACATATTTGGTCACTGGATTAATTCATTAAGTATTTGCATTTGGGCATTTAAATGCTATAAAATATTTTAAATGCTCAAATAATCATAAACTTAAATGTTTGTCGTTGGATATTTTCAAAACAGTAGGCATGAGAAAGTTTAATGATTATTTGGGTAGCATTAGTATTTTTAATAAAGCCCTGAAAGTTACAGAAAATTAGAAAACTAAAACAAATAAAAAAAGAGAAGAGAGAGAATCTTACCTGGATTATCTGGCGCCCACCAACCGGCCCAGCCCCAGCGGCCCAGCCCACCACCGCCTGGCTCCCTGTCGCCTTCCTCCTCGCGCCAGTAGGCAGGGGCGCGTGCCCGGCGCGCGTGGCCACCTCCTCCCTGCCTGGCTGCCTCCTCCTCCCCCTGGACGCTTCCCCGAGCGCCACGCACCCCCCCTGATCCCTCTCTCCCTCGCCCGTGGCCTCTCCCCTCCTCTGGCTCCCTCCCTCTCCCACCGGCCGGAGCTGCCGCGCCCTTCGCCACCACATGACCACAGGCCTCCCTCGCTCCCCCGACTAGCCCACAAGCTCTGCCACTCCATCCTCGCCCTCCCCGCCGACACACGCGACCCGAGAAGCCCCGAGGCGGCCCACTGCTTTTCCCTCCTCGGACCACTTGATGCCACGTCGCCCGATTGGCTCGGTGCCTCCCGAGATCGCCGATGCCATCGCTGCACCCGCCGTGAGCTCCTCCTGCTTCCCCTCTCCCCGACTCGCTTTCCTCCTCTAGCCACCATTCCCACCATGGCCGGCTTCGCCGCCCGCCGTGCCTAAATGCGCGTGGCTAGAGCCACAATGGCTCAAGCCAACCCCACCTCTGTGCTCAGCGACACCAGGAGCCCGCAGCACCCTCCGCACCTCCTGCCGTGCCTCCTAGCGACGCGTGCAGAACTTCGCCCCGAAGCTCCGGCCGCCACCAAACACGTCGCCGGCGCCGATTCCCATCCCGACCCGGCTAACTCCACCAAGAGCTTGGCTCCTCAGCTCCTCCTAGATGCCCTCCATGAGCCATTTGGTCACGGAATGGCAAAATTCACTTAACGCCGCCCAGCGTCCCTCGCTGGCGGCTAAACGCCCGGCAACCGACGTGGACTTTGACCACGGGTGGGCCTGGTTGACTCTCTGAGTCAATGACAGTGGGGCCCAGCCACATTAACTAAATAGGTTTAGTTTTAATTAAAATTTAGTTAAGCTAATTACTCTGACACGCGGGACCCACTGTCAGGTTTGATCCGGACCATGTCTCGTTGACCACTAACGTCACACTGACGTCAGGCTGACGCAGTAATACTCTTTTCTGGATTTAATTTAATTCAGGAAATTTCAGAAAATACCCCAAACTTCAAATATTCATAACTTTTAATCGGTAACTCCAAATTAAATAATTTATATATGAAAAATGATCAGAAAAATATGAAGAATCTGTTTATGGCACTTTCATGCATGATTAAACAAGTTAAACTCACTGAATAGGATGAATCATGATTAGGGCAATTTATGAAATAACATTTGGAGTTGGAATTTGTTCTTGTTTGAATTCCACTTCAATTAACTTGGCTAGATTTTGAATTAGGTGAATTCAGTACCTTAACATGACGTGTCATTCATGGGAATGTGCATTGCATTGATTGTGTTCTCTCTTGTTTGCCGGTATTTGTCCCCTCTCGGTGAGCGACCATCAAGCGATTGTTCGATGACACCGATGAAGAACTATATTATCTTCGAAGTGCCAGCAAGCAAAACCCCTTGTCCATTCCGATATAATCCCACTCTCTCGCCCTGCTCTATTTTACTGCATTAGGACAACAACGACTCATGTGTTACTTGCTGCGGTAGTTGAACCCCTTTATCCTCTGCATGACCTGTCATTCCACAAGAATTAGATGAAACCCACTAGCATGAGTAGGAGTTGTTTGAGCCATGTTGTGCCTACTCATTCATGCTTGTTGTCGTGCCTGCCATCGCTTAGAGTTGAGTCAGGTCCGATTCATCGGGAATGAATTGGAATGGTGTGTGAACATGTCCCATCGTGTGTGTGAGCTAATTGTGTGAACACGATTTGGTAAAGGTAGCGGTGAGAGGCCATGTAGGAGTACATGGTGGGGTGTCTCATTGCAGCCGTCCTCGGGAACTGATTTATGTGTTTGTGATCAATGAAACAGATACTACCACGCATTGGGATCCTTAATTGACCCTCTCGGCTTCTTAACCACCCTTGTTCCCGGTCCGGAGTTGCAAGTAGTTTCGGTGTTTGTAGTATCTTTGGGGGCCGCCGCATAGCAGCTGACCATAGGGGTGGGTTGTGTTGCGGTGTTGGAAATATGCCCTAGAGGCAATAATAAAAGCATTATTATTATATTTCCTTGTTCATGATAATTGTCTTTTATTCATGCTATAACTGTATTGTCCGAAAATCGTAATACACGTGTGAATACATAGACTAACACGCCCTAGTAAGCCTCTAGTTGACTAGCTCGTTGGTCAACAAGATAGTCATGGTTTCGACTATGGACATCGGATGTCATTGACATCTGGATCACGCCATTAGGAGAATGACGTGATGGACAAGACCCAATCCTAAGCATAGCACAAGATCGTGTAGTTCGCTTTGCTAGAGCTTTTCCAATGTCAAGTATCTCTTCCTTAGACCATGAGATCGCAATTCCGGATACCGTAGGAGTGCTTTGGGTGTATCAAACGCCACAACGTAACTGGGTGACTATAAAGGTGCAACTACAGTATCTCCAGTGACCATTGGGTTGACACGGATCGAGACTGGATTTGTCACTCCGTTACGGAGAGGTATCACTGGGCCCACTCGGTAATGCATCATCATAATGAGCTCAAAGTGATCAAGTGTCCGTCATGGGATCATGCATTGCGGCACGAGTAAAGTGACTTGCCGTAACGTAGACTAAACGAGGTATTGGGATACCGGCGATCGAAGTCTCGGCAAGTAACATACCATTCGACAAAGGGAATAGAATACGGGTTGCTTGAACCTTGACATCGTGGGTTCATCCGATGACAACATCGAGGAGCATGTAGGAGCCAACATGGGTATCCAGATCCCGCTGGTTATTGACTTGAGGCAGCCCCTCATGTATGCGCATGTCTCCCGAACTCCAGAGGGTCTACACTTAAGGTTCGGTGACGCTAGGGTTATTAGAAGACAAGTATGTGATTACCGAATGTTGTTCGGAGTCCTGGGATGAGATCCCTGACGTCACGAGGAGTTCCGGAATGGTCCCAGGTAAAGATTTATATATGGAAAGTGGTTAAACGGACTCAGGAAAGTTTCGGGGCTTACCAAGAAAGTACCGGGGCCACCGGGAGGTTTCCTGGAGGTCCACCGAGGGGCCACCCTCCGGGCTACATGGGCTAAGTGGAGAGGAGCCAGCCCCGTGGCTGGGCGCACCTCCCCTTAGGCCCATGGCTAGGAGCAAGGAGGGAAACCCTAAGAGGAAAAAAAAGGGGGCGCCTCAGCTTGGGGGGGCAAGCCACCCTCCCCTCCTCCCTGGTCCGCCGCCCCCATCTAGGGTTTCCCTAGATGGCCTTCCCCTGGCCCTCTCCTCCCTATAAATAGAGGGTGGGGGAGGGGCTAGACACACCATTGAAGGCGCAGCCCCTCCTCCCCAACTCCTCTCTCTTTCTCCGCTGTGCTTGGCGGAAGCCCTCGCTTGAGAACCTCTACACCGGGCTTGCACCACGCCGTCAGGCCGCCATTGAGTTGTCTTCCTCAACCTCTCCTTCTCCCTTGCTGATCAAGACGGAGGAGACGCCATCGTCTCCGCACGTGTGTTGAACGCGAGGTGTCTGTCCTTTCGGCACTTTGGTCATCGGTGATCTAATCACGTTGGGAACGTCATCATCACCACTCCCTCGAACGCCTTCCACTCGATCTACAAGTGGTATGTAGATGCAAACTCTCTCTTGACTCGTTGCTTAGATGAACTCATAGATAGATCTTGGTGAAACCAGAGAAAATTTTAATTTTCCGCAACGCTCCCCAACAAAGGGCATCATGAGCTAGGTCTGTCATGCGTAGTTCTCTTTGCACGAGTAGAACACAATTTTGTTGTGGGCGTGGATCTTGTCAACTTTACTTTGCCGTTACTAGTCGTTTCTTGCTTCCGCATGGTATTGTGGGATGAAGTTGCCCGGACCAACCTTACACGCATTTCGTGAGACCCGTTCCACCGACTCAACATGCACTAGTTGCATAAGGTGGTCATGGCGGGTGCTCTCCCACTTTAGTTGGAGCGGATTCGATGAACAGGTCCTTATGAAGGGTATATAGAAGTTGACAAGATCACGTTGTGGTTATTCGTGAGGTAAGAAAACATTCTTGCTAGAACCCAATTGCAGCCACGTAAAGATGCAACAACAATTAGAGGACGCCTAACTTGTTTTTGCAGCAATTGTCATGTGACGGATATGGCCAAGTTGTGATGAATGATGATATATTGTGATGTATGAGATCATGTTCTTGTAATAGGAATCACGACTTGCATGTCGATGAGTATGACAACCGGCGAGGAGCCATAGGAGTTGTCTTTATTTTGTATGACCTGCGTGTCATTGAAGAACGCCTTATGTAACTCACTTCTACCTTATTGCTAAACGCGTTAGCCATAGAAGTAGAAGTAGTCGCTGGCGTGACAACTTCATGAAGACATCGATGATGGAGATCATGGTGTCATGTCAGACATGGGGATGATCATGGAGCCCCAAGATGAAGATCAAGGAGCTATATGATATTGGCCATATCATGTCACTACTTTATAATTGCATGTGATGTTTATTATGATTATGCATCTTGTTTACTTAGATCGACGGGTAGTAAATAAGATGATCCTTAGAACAATTTCAAGAAGTGTTCTCCTAATCGTGCACCGCTACAGTTCGTCGCTTCTAAGCACCAC
Source organism: Aegilops bicornis (assembly GCA_021605145.1). NCBI lineage: Eukaryota > Viridiplantae > Streptophyta > Magnoliopsida > Poales > Poaceae > Aegilops > Aegilops bicornis. Next base: position 341,286,762 of record CM038673.1, on the reverse strand, counting down.
GTGTTGATCGGGTGTGATGGATTCTTACGTTCACATACAACGGGTGTAAGACATGATTTACACACGCAGAAACACTTAGGGTTAACTTGACGAGCCTAGCATGTACAGACATGGCCTCGAACACGGAGACCGAAAGGTCGAACACGAATGTATGGAAGATACGATCAACATGAGAATGTTCACCGACGATGACTAGTCCGTCTCTCACGTGTTGATCTGGACACGGCCTAGTCGACTCGGATCGGGTAACACTTAGATGACTAGAGGGATGTTCTAATCTAAGTGGGAGTTCATTAATAATTTGATTAGATGAACTTTATTATCATGAACAATAGTCTAAAATCTTTATAAATATGTCTTGTAGAACAAATGGCCAACGCCATGTCACCATGAACTTCAACGCGCTCCTAGAGAAAACCAAGTCGAAGATGATGGCAGCAACTATACGGACCGGGTCCCAACCTAAGATCATCTCATAGCTGCCAAGAAACAATATGTCCTAGAAGGACCGCTTAGGTGAAGCACCTTATCCTGCAGAACCAAGACGTTATGAACGCTTGGCGTCTCGTCAGCGATGATTACCTCGCTCAGCAAGATGCTTTATGTACTTAGAACCGGCTCCAAAAGCGTTTTGAGCAACACGGAGCATACGAGATGTTCGAGGAGCTGAAACTGGTTTTTCGTGCTCATGCCCGGTCGAGATATGAAGCTCGACAAGTTCTATAGTTGTAAGATGGAGGTAAACAGTTGCTGTCGGTGAGCACATACTCAAAATGTCCGGTTGCATCACCGCCGTCCAGCCTGGACATAAACCTCCCGACGAGGCGGTCATTATCGATGTAATCCTTCGGTCAGCTCCCACCAAGCTACAAGAGCTTTGTGATGAACTACAATATGCGGTGGGATGGAGAAGACCATTCCTGAAGTATTCTCAATGCAAGTCAGCAGAGGTTGAAATCAAGAAAGAACATCAAGTGTTGATGGTCAATAAGACCACTAAGTTCAAGAAGGCAAGGGCCGTAAGAACTTCAAGAAGGACGGCAAAGAGGGTTCTGCGCCCGGTAAGCAAGTTGCCGGAAGAAGAAGAAGTCAAAGAATGGACCCAAGCCCCGAGGATAGTGCTTTATTGCAAGGAAGGGTCACTCGAAGCCAGAACTGCCCCAAATACTTAGCGGATAAGAAGGCCGGCAACACTAAAGGTATATTTGATATACATGTAATTGATGTGTACCTTACCAGTACCTCGTAGTAACTCCCGGTATTTGATACCGTGCGTTGCTCATATTTGTAACTCACAGAGCTGCGGAATAAGAGGAGACTGGCGAAGGACGAGGTGACGCCGGGAATGGTTCCAGAGTCGATGTGATCGCTTCAAGACGCTTACCTCTACATTTACCACGGGATTAGTTATAAACCTTAATAATTGCTATTTGGTGCCAAGTTTGAGCATGAACATTGCTATTCCGGATCTCATTTATACTGAGATGGCTACTCATTTAAATCCGAGAATAATGGTTGTTCTATTTATATGAGAGAAATGTTTTATGGTCATGCTCCGATAGTCAATGGTTTATTCTTAGTGAATCATGTTCATAGTGTGAATACCAAAAGATGTAAAGTTGATAGCGATAGTCCCACATACTTGTGGCAATCGCCGCCTTTGGTCACATTATGTCAAAGCTTTGAAGAAGCTCCATGTCGATGGACTTCGAGTCTCTAGATTATGAATCATTTTGACACATGCGAACCATGCCTCATGGGCAAGATGACCAAGACTCTGCTCTCCTGAACAATGGAGCGAAAGCAACCAACTTATTGGAAATCATACATACCGATGTGTGTGGTCCAATGAGTGTTGAAGCTCATGGAGGATATCGTTATGTTCTCACTCTCACGGATGACTTGAGTAGATATGGGTATGTCTACTTGATGAAACATAAGTCCGAGACCTTGAAAAGTTCAAAGAATTTCAGAATGAGGTAGAGAATCAACGTGACCAAAAGATAAAATTCTTCACGATCAGATGCGTGGAGGAGAATATTTAAGTCACTAATTTGGCACACACTTAAGAAAATGTGGAATCGTTTCACAACTCACGCCGAACACCTCAACATGAACGGTGTGTTCGAACGCCGAATCGTGCACTCTATTGGATATGGTGCCGATCTATGATGTCTCTTACCCTACTTTACCGCTATCTTTTGGGGATACACTCTAGAGACAAATACATTCACTTTAAATAGGGCAATCTAAACTATGAGACGACACCCGTATGAATTATGGTTTGGGAAGAAACCTAAGTCGTCGCTTCTAAAAGTTTGGGATGCGATGCTTATGTCAAGAAACTTCAACCTAAAAGCTCCGAACCCAAGTCGGAAAAATGCGTCTTCATAGGATACCCTAAGGAAAACCCTTGGGTATACCTTCTACCTTAGATCCGAAGGCAAGATCTTTGTTGCCAGAACGGAACCTTCTCGAAAAGAGTTTTCTCTAAAGGAGTAAGTGGAGGAAAGTAGAACTCGATGAAGTACTACCTCTTGAACGGGATAGGGTGCAAGACGGGAAAATGTTCTGTAATGCCCACACCAACCTCGGAAGAGGAAATCAATGATGATGATCAAGGTACTTTGGATCAAGTTGCTACTGAACTTCGAGGGTCCACTAGGACGTGCTCCGCACTGCAGTGGTACGCAACCCCTATCCTCGGAAATCATGTTGTTAGACAACGGTGAACCTTCTCGAACTATGAAGAAGCGATGGCGGGCCCGGATTCCAATAAATGGCTCAAGCCATGAAATCCGAGATAGGATCCATGTATGAAAACAAAGTATGGACTTTGGCGACTTTCTGGGTTCAGTGATCAAGCAGCTATAGAAAATAAATGGATCTTTAAGAGGAAGACGGACGCTGGATGGTAATGTCACCATCTATAAAGCTCGACTTGTCGCTAAGGGTTATCGGCAAGTTCAAGGAATTGACTACGATGAGACTTTCTCACCAGAATAAGCTTAAGTCCGTCCAATCATGTTAGCAATTGCCGCATACTATGATTATGAGATATGGCAGATGGATCGCCAAAACAGCGTTCCTTAACGGATATCTTAAGGAAGAGCTGTATATGATGCAATGGAAGGTTTTGTCGATCCTAAGAATGTCGACAAAGTATGCAAGCTCCAAATGCTCCATTTATGGGCTGGGTGCAAGTATCTCGAGTTAGAACATTCGCTTTGGATGAGATGATCAAAGCGTTTGGGTTTATGCACTTATGGAGAAGCTCATACAAGAAAGTGAGTGGGAGCTCAGAGCATTTCTCATATTATATGTAGATGACATACTTTTGATGGGAAATGATATAGAACTCTTGGACAAGATTAAGGCCTACTTGAATAAAAAGTTTTTCAATGAAGGATCTTGGAGAAGTTGCTTATATATTAGGCATCAAGATCTATAGAGATAGATCGAGACGCCTCATAGGTCTTTTCACAAAGCACATACCTTGATAAGATTTTGAAGAAATTCAAAATGGATCAGTCCAAGAAAGGGTTCTTGCCAGACAGTAAGGTGTGAGATTGAGCTCAGCTCAATGCCCGCACTGACAAAAAGATAAAGAAGAGATGAGTGTCATCCCCTATGCTTCTACCATAGGATCTATTATGTATGCCATCTGTACCGTGACCTGATGTAAACCTTGCCGTAAGTTTGGTAGGAAGGTACCAAAGTAATCCCGCAAGGAACATCGGACAGCGGTCAAGAATATCCCTAAAGTACCAAAAGGACAAAGGACATGTTTCGCTTATGGAGGTGACGAAGAGCCTGTCAGTGAAGGGTTACGCCGACGCTAGCTTCGATACAGATCTGGATGACTCAAAGTCACAAACCGGATACGTGTATATGTTGAATGGTGGAGCAAGAGCTGGTGCAAGCTGCAAGCGAGCGTCGTATGGCGGGATCTACATGTGAAGTGGAGTACATGGCAGCCTCGGAGGCAGCGCATGAAGCAATTTAGGGTGAAGGAGTTCATCACCGACCTAGGAGTCATACCCAATGCGTCGGGGCCGATCAAACTCTTCTCGCGGATAACATCGAGCTATTGCCCTTGCCAAGGAGCCCAGGTTTCACAAGAAGACCAGCACATCAAGCGTGCCGCTTCAACTCCATCCGTGAAAGTGTTCAAGATGGAGACATAGAAATTTGTAAAGTGCATACGGATTTGAATGTCGCAGATCCGCTGACTAAACCTCTCTCCCCATGGGGCAAAACATGATCAACACCGAACTCTATGGGTGTCTTCGATTCATCACAATGTAACTAGATTATTGACTCTAGTGCAAGTGGGAGACTGTTGGAAATATGCCTAGAGGCAATAATAAAAGCATTATTATTATATTTCCTTGTTCATGATAATTGTCTTTTATTCATGCTATAACCGTATTGTCCGGAAATCGTAATACACGTGTGAATACATAGACTACAATACGCCCCTAAGTAAGCCTCTAGTTGACTAGCTCGTTGGTCAACAGATAGTCATGGTTTCCTCGACTATGGACATCGGATGTCATTGATAATCTGGATCACGTCATTAGGAGAATGACGTGATGGACAAGACCCAATCCTAAGCATAGCGCAAGATCGTAGTTCGTTTTTTTTGCTAGAGCTTTTCCAATGTCAAGTATCTCTTCCTTAGACCATGAGATCGTGTAATTCCGGATACCGAGGAGTTCTTTGGTGTATCAAATGTCACAACGTAATCGGGTGACTATAAAGGTGCACTACAGGTATCTCCGAAAGTGACCATTGGGTTGACACGGATCGAGACTGATTTGTCACTCCGTGTTACGAGAGGTATCACTTCGCCCACTCGGGTAATGCATCATCATAATGAGCTCAAAGTGATCAAGTGTCCGGGTCATGGGATCATGCATTGCAGTGATAAAGTGACTTGCCGTGCAATCTAGACTAAACGAGGTATTGGGATATCACGATCGAAGTCTCGGTGAAAAGTAACATACCGTCGACAAAGGGAATAGAATACGGGTTGCTTGAACCCTTGACATCGTGGTTCATCCGATGACAACATCGAGGGAGCATGTAAGCCAACATGGGTATCTAGATCCCGCTGTTGGTTATTGACTTGAGGCAGTCCTATTATGTCTCAGATGTCTCCAACCCGTAGAGGGTCTACACACTTAAGGTTCGTGACGCTTAGGGTTATTAGGAAGACAAGTATGTGATTACGAATGTTGTTCGAGTCCCGGATGAGATCCCGGACGTCACGAGGAGTTCGGAATGGTCCTGAGGTAAAGATTTATATATGGAAAGTGGTTAAACGGACTGAAAGTTTGAGAACTTACCAAGAAAATCACTGGGCCACTTGGAGGTTTCGGAGGTCCACTGGAGGGGCCACCTGGGGCCACATGGGCTAAGTGGGAGGGGAGCCAGCCCCTGTGGCTGGGCGCACCTCCCCCTTACCCATGCAGCTAGGGCAAGGGAGGGAAACCCTAAGAGGAAAAAAAGGGGCGCCCAGCTTGGGGGGCGCCACCCTCCCTCCTCCCCTTTGTCACGCCCCCATCTAGGGTTTTCCCCTAGATGGCCTCCCCCCTATGGCCCTCTCCTCCTATAAATAGAGGGTGGGGAGGGCTAGACACCATTGAAGGCGCAGCCCCTCCCTCCCAACTCCTCTCTTTCTCCCTCGTGCTTGGCGAAGCCCCTGGCCGGAGAACCTCTACACCAGTTCTTGCACCACCGTGGCCTGCCATTGAGTTGTCTTCCTCAACCTCTCCTTCTCCCCTTGCTGGATCAAGAGGCGGAGGAGACGCCATCGCCGCACGTGTTGAACGCGAGGTGCCGCCTTTCAAGACTTTGGTCATCGGTGATCGGAATCACGCTAGAACGCCTTCATCATCACCACTCCTCGAACGCCTGCATCGATCTACAAGTGGTATGTAGATGCAAACTCTCTTGAATCGTTGCTTAGATGAACTCATAGATAGATCTTTGGTGAAACCGTAGGAAAATTTTAATTTTCAACGTTTCCCCAACAAGAGGCACTGCGTGGCCCGTGTACCGATTCGCCTGCTTATGGTGTCTCGGGAACCCTGTACACATCGTTCGGGCTGTATGGGAAACCTCGGCGGACTCCCTGCGGATGGAACCCGAATAGGCGATAAACCTGGACTTGGGACTTGTGTGTTTAGGTAGGCTGTGGCCGACACCCACGTTGGGCTTCCGCTTGAAGGTTGCCGAGTACATGTCGTGTAAACGGCGGTAAGTGGTGAGAGCGTGTGTGAAGAAGTACACCCCTGCAGGGTTAACATGATCTATTCGAATAGCCGTGTCCACGGAGAAGGACTTCTGGGTTGCCTATATCAGTTCATAGACAAGTGAAAGTGGATACTCTAAAATGTGCAAGATAAGCGTGAGTGCTACGGATGGCGTTCTTGTAGGGAGACGGGAGCGGGTCCATAGTGGTGTATTGATATGGTGAATATGTGGACTCGTGTGCGCCACCTTAAAAGAGTTACTTGCAGTCGTAGTTCAGGATAGCCACCGAGTCAAAGCTGGCTTGCTGCTGTTAAACTCCACCACCCCTTTTGATAATGATGCATATGTAGCTAGTTACGATGTAAGTCTTCTTTGAGTACGTTTGTACTCACGATAGCTTATTTTATGTTTTGCAGAGAGACTTCGTTCTCGCTAGTAGTTCCGCTTGGACTTCGACGTTTAGCTTGTTACCTCAGCTACGATCTTGTGCCCTCGGCAGGATCTGGTAGATAGTCAGGTTTCTCAGCCTTTTTCATTTATAGTTGTCTGTACTCAGACATGTTTAGCTTCCGCTTGTGCGTTGACTTGTATGCTCTGAGTGTTGGGTCATGAGACCCATGTTTGTAATATCTCGCTCCTCGGAGCCTAATGAATAAATATTTGAGTCGTAGAGTTATGTTGTGATGCCATGTTGTATCTACACATATTGAGCATATTGTGTGTATGTTTGAAATGCTTGGTATGTGTGGGATCCGACAAACTAGTTGTTTATCCTTGGCAGCCTCTCATATGGGGAAATGTAGTCTCGTGCTTCGAGCGATAGTAGTCCGCTTCTGACCCGGTTCATCGGAGTCCTGCTAGCCCAGACTACTGCTTGGACACTTGACTGGCGGCATGTGTTTCACTGCTCCTATGTCTGTCCCTTCGGGAAATGTCGCGCGGTGTTATTCGGAGTCCTGCCTAGCTGCTACAGCCCGGTTCACCGGAGTCCTCATAGCCCGCTACAGCCCGAATCTATACGTTGATGACCGACATGCTCGATGTGATTCATGTATGCCTTTCCCCATAGGTTAAGCGCCGCTTTGGGTTCACGACTAGCCATGTCGGCCGGTTCTTTGTCATATGGATGCTAGCGGCACTATCATATACGTGAGTCAAAAGGCGCAAACGGTCCCGGGCCATGGTAAGGCGACACCCGTGGAAATACCGTGCGTGAGGCCGCAAAGTGATATGATGTGTTACATGCTAGATCGGTGTGACTTAGGATCGGGGTCCTGACAGCAACTTTGCGCTCTTCTATCAATTGCTTGACAGTAATTTGTTTACCCACCGTGTGTTTTCTTTTAAGAGAGAAGCCTCTAGTGAAACCTGTGGCCCCCTAGTCTATTTTCCATCATATATTTTCATATCTATAAACCCCCAAAACTCAAAAATACCTTGCTGCAATTTATTTGTTTTTACTTTGTTTTATGTTTTAGTAATCTTTATATATATATATATATATATATATATATATATCTATACATATATATATATATATATATATATATATATATCAGATCTCATCCTTGCAAGTGATCGCAAAGGGATTGACAACCCCTTTATCACGTTGGGTGCAAGTGTCTGATTGTTTGTGTAGGTGCATAGATTGGAGACTTGCGTGTACCTCCTATTGGATTGATACCTTGGTTCTCAAACGGAGGGAAATACTTATCTCTACTTTGCTACATCACCCTTTCCTCTTCAAGGGAAAACCAACACAAGCTCAAGAAGTAGTAGATACCCTAAGGAAACTATTGGGTACACCTTCTACCAGAGATCCGAAGGCAAGATCTTTGTTTCCAAGAATGGAACCTTTCTAGAGAAGGAGTTTCTCTCGAAAGAAGTCAGTGGGAGGAAAGTAGAACTTGATGAGGTGATTGTACCTTCTCTCAAATTCGAAAGTAGCACATCAGAGAAAATCGTTCCCATGATGCCTACACCAATCGGAGAGGAAGCTAATGATGATGATCATGAAACTTCGGATCAAGTTACTACTGGACCTCGTAGGTCGACCAGAGCATGTTCCGCACTAGATTGGTACGGTAATCCTACCATGGAGGTCATTTTATTGGACCATGGTGAACCTATGAAGTATGAACAAGCAACGATGAGCCCAGATTCTGATAAATGGCTTGAGGCCATGAAATCTGAGATAGGATCCATGTATGAGAACAAAGTGTGGACTTTGGTGGACTTGCCCGATGATCGGCAACCCATCGATAATAAATGGATCTTCAAGAAGAAGACAGACGCTGATGGTAATGTCACTATCTACAAAGCTCGACTTGTCGCAAAAGGTTTTCGACAAGTTCAAGGGGTTGACTACGATGAGACTTTCTCACCCGTAGCGATGCTTAAGTCGGTCTGAATCATGTTAGCAATTGTTGCATTTTATAATTATGAAATCTAGCAATTGGATGTCAAAACTACATTCCTTAATGGATTTCTTAAAGAAGAGTTGTATATGATGCAACAAGAAGGTTTTGTCGATCCTAAAGGTGCTAACAAAGTGTGCAAGCTCCAACGATCCATCTATGGACTGGTGCAAGCTTCTCGAGTTGGAATATATGCTTTGATGAGGTGATCAAAGCATATGACTTTATATAGACTTACGGTGAAGCCTGCATTTACAAGAAAGTGAGTGGGAGCTCTATAGCACTTCTAGTATTTTATGTGGATGACATATTGTTGATTGGAAATGATATAGAATTTATGGATAGCATAAAAGGATACTTGAATAAGATTTTTTCAATGAAAGACCTCGGTGAAGCTACTTACATATTGGGAATCAAGATCTATAGGGATAGATCGAGACGCTTAATAGGACTTTCACAAAGCACATACCTTGGAAAAGTTTTCAAAAGTTCAAATTGGATCAGTCAAAGAAAGGGTTCTTGCCTGTGTTGCAAGGTGTGAAGGTGTGAAGCATGACCACGACAAAATATGGAGAGAATGAAAGTCATTACCTATGCCTCAACCATAGGTTTTATAAAGTATGCCATGCTATGTACCTGACCTGTTGAGTGCCTTGCCATGAGTTTGGCTAGGGGGTACAATAGTGATCCAGGAGTGGATCACTCGACAGCGGTCAAAATTATCCTTAGTTACCTAAGAGGGCCGAGGAAATGTTTGTCGGTTTTGGAGGTGATAAAGAGTTCGTCGTAGAGGGTTACGTTGATGCAAACTTTGACACTGATTCAGATGACTCTGAGTCTCAATCTGGATACGCATAGGAAGTGGGAGCAATTAGCTAGAGTAGCTCCATGCAGAACATTGTAGACATAGAAATTTGCAAAATACCGTTGACTAAACCTCTCTCACAAGAAAAACATTATTACACCTAAGTACTCTTTGGGTATTAATCACACGGTGATGTGAACTAGCTTATTGACTCTAGTAAACTCTTTGGGTGTTAGTCACATGGCAATGTGAATTATGGATGTTAATCACATGGCGATGTGAACTAGATTATTGACTCTAGTGCAAGTAGGATACTGATAGAAATATGCCCTAGAGGTAATAATAGAAGTTGTTATTATTATATTTCCTTATTCATCATAATGGTTTATTATTCACGCTAGAATTGTATTGATCGGAAACTTAACTACATGTGTGAATATATAAACAAAATACCGTGTCCCTAATAAGCCTCTACTAGACTAGCTTGTTGATCAAAGATGGTTAAGGATTCCTAACCATAGACATGTGTTGTCACTTGATAACGGGATCACATAATTAGGAGAATGATGTGATGGACAAGACCCATCCGTTAGCTTAGCATATGATCGTTTAGTTTATTGCTATTGCTTCTTAATATCAAATACATATTCCTTCAACTATGATATCATGCAACTCCCGGATACCGGAGGAATACCTTGTGTGCTATCAAACGTCACAATGTAACTAGGTGATTATAAAGATGCTCTACAGGTATCTCCGAAGGTGTTTGTTGAGTTGGCATGGATCGAGATTAGGATTTGTCACTCTGTGTATCAGAGAGGTATCTATGGGCCCTCTCGGTAATACACATCACAAGAAGCTTGGAAGCAAAGTGACTAAGGAGTTAGTTAGGAGATGATGTATTATGGAACGAGTAAAGAGACTTGTCGGTAACGATATTGAACTAGGTATGAAGATACCGGCGATCGAATCTCGAGCAAGTAACATACTGATATACAAAGGGAATTACATATGTTGTAATAAGGTTCGACCGATAAAGATCTTCGTAGAATATGTAGGAACCAATATGGGTATCGAGGTTTCGCTATTGATTATTGATCGGAGAGGTGTCTTGGTCATGTCTGCATAGTTCTCGAACCCGGAGGGTCCGCATGCATAACGTTTGTTGACGATATAGTGTTATATGAGTTATATGATTTGCTGACCGAATGTTGTTCGGAGTCTCGGATGAGATCACGGACATGACGAGGAGCTCCGGAATGGTCCAAAGGTAAAGATTGATATATAGGACGATGCTATTTGGACACTGAAGAGTTTCGGGAGGTATCGGGTAGTCATCGGATCATCGGAAGGGGTTCTAGGAGGCCCCGGGAGATCTATGGGCCTAATGGGCCAAGGGGAGGCACACACCAGCCCACAAGGGGATTGGCGCGCCCTCTCCTTGGCCGCTGGCCGTAGGGGAAGGAAAGGGGGTGGGTTGGCCCCTCCTACCTTTCCCTCCTCATGAGAGAAAGGAAAGGGGGCGCCACCTCCCCCTGCCTTCCTCTCGTGCGCCTAGAAGGAAAGGGGGGACGTAGCAAGGCAGGGGCCAAGGTTGGCCACTGGTGAGGGAGTCCTGGAATAAGGGGTCCTCGGGCGTCCGACCTGTTATCCATTAGGCCGGACTGATGGGCCATGAAGACATGAAGGCCGAAGACTATACCAATGCCCGGATAGACTCTCCTTGGCGTGGAAGGCAAGCTAGGCTACCGACTATGTAGAGTCCTTCTTATGTAACCGACTCCATGTAACCCTAGATCTCTCTGGTGCTTATATAAACCGGAGAGGGCAGTCCGTATGGGGCCAAATTCATTACCTTATTCGCATAGGCTAGGCTTCTAGGGTTTAGCCATTACGATCTTGTGGTAGATCAACTCTTGTAACACACATATTCATCAAGGTCAATCAAGAAGGAAGTAGGGTATTACCTCCATAGAGGGGGCCCGAACCTGGGTAAACATTGTGTCCCCCGTCTCCAGTTACCATCAATCCTGGACGCACAGTTCGGGACCCCCTACCCAAGATCCACCGGTTTTGACACCGACATTGGTGCATTCATTGAGAGTTCCACTTTGCTGTCGCCAAGAGGATCGATGGCTCGCCTTGTTGTCAAGGATAATATCATCTCCGGAGGAACGTTAGCCCCAGGCCAATCCCTCCGGCTGGGCGGCTTCATCATGACCGTCAGTTCGGCCCTAAAGCCGACAGTGACCTCTCAAGTCATCGAAAATCGCCTCCGCGTTGATCCCGAATACTCCACCCGGATGCATCCTACGAAGTTATCATCATTGAACGAACTCCTCGATCGCATGGCCGCCTTGGGGGTCGCTACAGACTACGATCGGGTCGGGCGTAAACCTGACCAACGAGAAATTAAAACTCCGCCGATCACCCACCAGATAGCGGTAGTTGAGGAGCAGGACAACTCTTCAGCCATATTGAAGACGAACTGCGTTCAGGTCTCCGATTTGGAAGAGTCGGATACTCTCCGGCAGGAAGGCATGTGTCGTCCTCCGGATTTGGAGCTGGGCAGCGAGCCTCAAAAATCGGCCCATACCCCGGAGTCCGAACTGTCAGGCCCGGTAACTCTCCAAGCTTCGGATCCAATGTCGGGACAGGGTTTGGATCTAACTCCACCCACCCACCCAGACATAGATGTTCTTAGAGGCATCAGACAACGGTCTCAAGAAACGGTCCACCACTTTTGGGACAAATTCCTCCTTGTAAAAAACAAGGTGAAAGACTACCGCGACGAAGATGCGATATCATGATTCCGCAACAAATGCGCGGACGAAGGTATCCTTAACACCATCAATTGCTGCTGCATATCAAAGTTTGCTAATTTAGCAACCATCGTACAAAAGTACAGCGTAATGGAAAGCACTTGGAAAACTCAGTCAGTTGCCTGGGAATCATCTCAAATCCCCTTACAGGCAAAAAGTGCGCACCCCCGTGGCATGCTCAACCCAATAGTCAAAAAACATAAATCCGTTACGCCGCATGGCACCGTCTTGGAAAGATGGCTCGATGGCCCATGCAGAATACACACAACGCCAGACACTGTAGCAACCCACATCCTCAAAGCGTGTTGGTACTTCAACAGCTAGCCAAGAGCGGCGAGGTCATCCTTACCAAGGACACCCCGAGAAGCACCCTCCAGAAGACAACGACACAAGGGTATTGACAGTCTTCGAGACATTCGCTTCAAACAACAAGCGCAAAAGGGCACGACGCGATCTAGCCGAAGTCTGCCAGATAGCCGCAATTGATCCCTGGAGCGACACAGCCATAACCTTCAACGCCAGTGATGAACCTAAATACAGAACAGTCCGAGCACCTGCAGCATTAGTCCGCAGTCCCATCGTGGACAGTTTTCGACTTACAAAGGTCCTCATGGATGGCGGCAGCAGGCTAAACCTCATCTACGAAGACACGCTACATAAAATGGAAATAGACAGGAGCCGCGTCAAGAAAAGCGGCACAACCTTTCGAGGTATCATCCCTAGTAGGGAAGCGTGCTGTGCGGGAAAAATTACACTTGATGTGGTATTCGGCACGCCGGACAATTATCAGTCCGAAGAAATAACTTTCCAGGTGGCCCCTTTCAACAGTGGATATCACACCCTGTTGGGGTGGGAGGCCTTCATGCGCTTTCAAGCTATACCTCATTATGGGTACATGGAGCTAAAAATGCCCGGGCCTAATGGGATAATCACCCTCGTCAGCGATCCGGATATAGCACTCCGCACCGTGAACAAAACCGCATCCTTGGCCCTTGAGGCATTATCCGAAGCCCTCGCGGCCGAAGAATTAACCGCACTACGCTCCACAGTGGACAAGGACGATGTGATCCTGGACAGACGACCCAAATCCACTTCCTTCACACCGGTAGAAGAAATAGTCAAATTCCAGGTCCACCCAATGGACCGAATAAAACAGCATCTATCGGAGTGCAACTCAGCCCTACAGTCGACGCCGCACTACGAGATTTTCTATGCGAAAACTGGGATATATTCGCCTGGCACCCCTCGGATATGCCGGGAATCCCGCGCGAATTGGCCGAGCATAGCCTCAACATACTGAAGGGGTACAAACCGGTCAAACAAGCACTGGGCGCTTTTCCGAACCCAAACGACAAGCTATGGGGGAAGAGCTAGCCAAACTGATTGAGGCCGTATTCATCAGAGACATCAAACATCCAGACTGGCTGGCAAATTTGGTCATGGTACCAAAGAAGGATAAATCCTGGCGCCTGTGCGTCGATTTCAAGGACCTCAACAAGGCTTGCCCTAACGACCCCTTCCCCCTCCCCCGCATCGACCAAATCATTGACGCTACCGCAGGACATGACTCGCTGTGCTTCCTTGATGCATATTCCAGATACCAGCAAATCAAAATGAAGGAATCCGATCAAGCCGCAATAGCATTCATTACACCATACGGACCATGTTGCTTCAACATAATGCTTTCGGGCTCAAGAACGCTGGCGCCACATAACAACGCATTATCCAAACATGTCTCGAGAAACAGATTGGCAAAACAGTGGAGGCCTATGTAGACGACGTTGTCATCAAAACCAGACACATGGACACACTAATAGACGACTTGCGTATCACATTTGACAACCTCCGCACATACGACATCAAGCTTAATCCGAAAAAGTGCATCTTTGGCGTCCCCGCCGGAAAATTGCTGGGCTTCATCGTTTCCAACAGAGGAATTGAAGCAAATCCAGCCAAAATCCGAGATCTATCCAATTGGCTACACCAACCGAACTCAAGCACGTCCAAAAACTCGCTGGATGCGTGGCAGCTTTGAGTCGTTTCATCTCCAGACTAGGAGAAAAGGCATTGCCACCCTATCGCCTTTTACGACGCACCGATAACTTTGAGTGGACAGACGTGGCGACGACCGGACTGGAAGTAATAAAAGCCATTCTGGCAAGCAACCCAATCCTGGCCGCACCAAACATCGGCGAACCAATGCTCCTATATATTTCGGCAACACACCAGGTGGTGAGTGCCTCACTCGTTGTCGAGCGAGAACAGGATGGACAAAAATTCCCGCTCCAGAAGCCGGTATACTACGGATCTGCCGTCCTTAGACCATGCAAATCCCGATACCCTCACTACCAAAAGATAGCTTATGCAGTCTTCATGGCATCTCGCAAGTTGCGACACTACTTTCAGGAGTGTTCGATCACGGTAGCCTCCGAAGTGCCCCTCAATGATATCATCAACAAGAGAGACGCCACAGGCCGGATCGCCAAATGGGCCATAGTGCTCCTCCCATTCGACATCACGTATAAACCACGACGAGCCATTAAATCCCAAGTGCTAGCTGACTTCATCGCCGAATGGAGAGAGGCCGAACTCCCTAAAGAGTACGGAGCGTACTCCAATTGGGTTATGCACTTCGACGGCTCCAAAATGTTGGCAGGACTGGGAGCGGGTGTTGTATTAACATCCCCCACGGGAGATATCGTCCAGTATGTACTCCAAATACTATACACATACTCCAACAACGCAGCCGAATACGAGGCCCTGCTACATGGCCTTCGGATGGCCGTATCAATGGGCATACAATGCCTGGAGGTACGCGGGGACTCAAACCTCGCCATATCGCAGATGAACGGAGACTTTGATGCCAAAACCCAAAAATGGCAGCTTATCGCAACGCCGTTTTAAAGATGTTGTCCCGGTTTGAGGGGCTCGAATTTCACCACATCGCCCGCGAGAGTAACCAAGCGGCAGACGTCCTTGCTCGCTTCGGCACTAAGCGCGACCCCGTCCCACCTAACATCTTCCTCGAAAAACTCTTTAAGCCATTCGTGGTGTGGCCAGGGGGAGACAGCAACGACAGTCCCCTTCCGGAGTCAAAAGTCGATACCGAACAAGCCGATATCATCGGAGGCTCAGCCACCGAAATAACACCATCGGCCCACCTCATTAGGCAGTCATTGCCCCATCGACTGAACCATTCCTGGCCTACTTTAATAGGAAGGAACTCCGAGAAGATCAGAACGAGGCCCGCCGCATTGTCCGGCGTTTGAAGGCCTATAAAGTTCACGAAGGAGATCTCTACAAGAAAAGTACCACCGGAATCCTTCAAAGGTGCATCTCCGAGGAGGAGGGGCGGCAACTTTTGGCAGAGATTCATGCCGGCCTCGGCGGGCATCACGCCGCAGCTCGGACGCTTCTCAGCAAGGCCTTCCGTACATGATTTTATTGGCCCACGGCCCGCGCAGACGCGCAAGACCTCGTCCAGCGTTGCGTTGGATGCCAACTCTTCGCCAACCAAAGCCACATGCCCCCCACCGCCCTGCAAATAGTCCCCATTACATGGCCCTTCATGGTCTAGGGCTTGGACATGGTAGGACCCCTTAAAGGGGGAAGCCATAAGAAAAAATATCTGCTGGTCATGGTAAATTCACCAAGTGGATAGAGGCTAGACCAGTCAAGACGGCCCAGTCCGGACCGGTGATCGCATTCATATCCGATGTGGTGCACCGTTACGGTGTCCGGCACAGCATGATCACCGACAACGGTTCCAATTTCACGGCTGACGAGGTCAAAACCTGGTGCGCCAAACTGGGCATTAAGTTCGATTACGCCTCTGTCTACCACCCGCAAACCAACGGCCAAGTCGAATGGGCCAGTGGTCTCATCATGAGCGGCATCAAGCCCAGACTAGTGTGGTCCTTGGCGGAATCAGACAAGCACTGGGTCGAGGAGCTCGACTCCGTCCTCTGGGGGCTGCGGACCACGCCCAACCGAACTATCGGATACACACCCTTCTTTATGGTGTATGGCGTAGAGGCTGTGTTGCCCTGTGATATTATACATGACTCACCTAGAGTGCGTATGTACGAAGAGAAAGAGGCCGAGTTGGATTGGCAGGACAGCCTAGACGCCCTGGAAGAGGAGCGCGACGTCGCCAAAGCCCGTTCCGCATTTTACCAACAGCAGGCTCGGAGGTACCAAAGCAGAGAAGTACGGGCCAAGACGTACAATGTTGGCGAACTTGTTCTACTCTTACCGGAAAAGAAAAAGGACAAACTCAAGCCCAAATGGGAGGGTCCCTTCATCATCGACGAAGTCCTTACCGGAGGAGCGTACCTTCTTCGCAATGCATCAGATAATCGCCTAGAACCGAACCCCTGGAACGCGGCCAGACTCTGAAGGTTCTATGCCTAACGCCGAACCCTCTGTTAGTCTCCTCCTCCCCTATTATTTATATAACTCTTTCCCTCCTTTACACACCTTCTTCTTTCACTTTATAAGCTGCTTATTCGGCTTGCCTGAACACTACCAACGTACACCTCTTTATATGTGTACGCTCATTATACCTGGGGGCTTCCTTAACAGAAGCTTGTTAATTTTACTTCCAGAGCTTCCAGCTCATGACACATACGCATTTTCCTCGTATTTCCTTTTTATTCACCATTATATGCATCGATATGACTTAAGTTTTGGCCAAGCTGGGATTCCTGGCTCCTGTGCTTACCCCTACATTCCTGATTGTTCGGCTAGGTGGTAAAGGGACCACCTCTGTGATTGTTACTGCCGGGTTATCCGGATGTGTACCTCAGACTGGGTGAAGCCGAAAGCTAGCGTTCTTAAGGGAATATTCGGTCGGTGGATGAGAAACACTTTTCGCACTTACTTTAGTGTGAATTCCCAGAAGCTATACACAGTGTGATTCTTACATCACCTTTCGGCCATGTCTACTAATGCATGCATACACAGGGAAAGGAACCCTTAATGGAACTATTCTCCCTGGAAGATGTTTCTTATACTTTTAATGTAATATAAAATAACTAGCAGAATACAACTTGTCTGATCAAGCAAGGATGACCCCTACGCCTAGCTTTCCATGCATACCCCAGTCTATTCGGCCGCGAGGGTATTCGGAAACACTCCGTGCCATCGAGTCCGGAGGTTGAAGCGAAAAGGTCTGCCATGACAAATGATATATAATTCAGCTAGAATCCCACATGGTGAGGAAAGTACATAGTCACTTGGACTCAAACACTTCTTCCTCTACACCATCTAATAGGAAGCCTAACTTACAATCCTGTTGGGAATATTTGGCGGCCAACTCTACTTGGTCATATACTAAACTAACGGGAATCTCTTCCCCATCTGGCCCTCGAGGTCCGACACGGCCATGTGATTAGGATCCGACTTGGTGTAGCGCGTTTTCACCATGGCCCAGGCTTCTCGCGCACCCTCCCGGCAGGCTGATATTTTCCATAATCGGATGCGCCGCCGGGATCCCTTGAAGAGCTCTACGAGCTCCTCCATACTTCCTGGAGGGGAGGAGGACTGCCATAAAGCCTTGGAAACACTCGGCATGGCCAGCCGAGCCTGCTCGTGCGTTCGAGATAGCCTTTGCAGTAGATCAATTGATGACTTGGACACCTCTTCTTCAGGACGACCCGTCAGTATACCTGCAATCATAGTCGTATCAGTTCCATTTACACCCGAACTCTTATCAAGATTAGTTCGGATACATACTGGATATACTGCCTCGCAGTTTGTTATTCTCCTTCACGGAGTCAGCTAGTTGGAGCCGCACATCTTTCAGTTCTAAACCTAAGCTAGTCTTCTCATCCTGAAGCTTGTTTTTATGTGCAATGGTTTGAGACAGCACACGCTCGGCCACAACACGCTGCCTTTTCTCTTCTTGCTCTCCTTGCAGAGTAGCGTTTAGCTTCTGATCGTATTGATCCGGTGGCCCTATCATGAGGACAACAACATTATTACTACAGCAGGCCAAGAATTTTTTAATTACCATTGAGCTGTGATAGGAAATATTACCTGCATGTGCCTCCTTGTACTGCTTCAGTTCGGCGGTAGCGGCATCTCGCTGTGTCCGACACTCTTCCAGCTCTTGGGTTAGCAGGTTGTTCTTCTCAGTAAGAACCTGGGTATACAATGATCCTTAAATTAGTTGTACCAACTACTTTCAGTCTCGGGGGCTACTCATATGCGGTTATCCTATTCGGACAAAGAAACCTCACCTGCACATCTTTCAAATACTGCTTTGTAGCTATGCTAAGCCTATCCCGGGCAGCCCGAATATAGGCGTCAGCCAAACTGAAGGATTTAAACGCCTCCTCCGAGAGCTGAGGGTCCCGTAAGACAGCCCCATAGCATCGATGATTCATAGCGCTCTCTACTTCCGAGTTGGTAACGAGTATATTTTCTAAACCCTCGGAGGAAGAATAATCCGGTGTTGTCTTCATATCGACTTTTGTCTCCTTGACGGGGTTTTGATTCCGGCCGGCGGAAGCACCATGGGCTGGATCCCTGGACGCAATCCGGCAAACCTTTTTTCTGGAATAAAACAAATTCGCAAGTTACAGTTGATGTAACTATTAATATATACTTTTGAATCAGTAACTCTTCATCGAAGGGCCGGTCGTATCTCCTCCGACCTTCCTCTTGGATACCCTGCTTGATGCAGGGTAGGCTCTTCCTGGGTTAATCCCCGGGGCGGCTCGACTCGCCGAGCGCTTCTGAAGGCATAAGACAATACGGTACGTCAAGCAAAGCACGGGAAATACCCTCGAGGGAGATGTTTTCTTTATAACTTATGTGAGAAGCAGGGAGAAGACCAAGGTAATCAGTGGTAATGGCCAATTCTGTGCCATCGTAGCTCTCTTGGTAAAACACTCCTTCCACAAGTGTCACGAATATGTCCAGATCTTCTTCAAATCCCGGATTTAACTCCCAGTCGTGGATCTTTGGCTGGGGAGCGGGGCTGAGTAGCCCCTCGGTGGTCCTTCGCCAATGCTGCCGCGAACAAATGGAGGGAGAGCTTCGTATAGAATGGCTTGGAGAATAGAAAAAGTAAACACAAAGGGGTTAGACTCACCAAGCTGGGAGGATTATACATCGAGTAACCCTCCCTGCGATTGATGCAAAGGAATTCTTCTTTTTCGCCCTTGAACAGTTGGCCAGTATTCTGGCCAGAGCGACAGGGGTCTCTGGACCTTTTCGGCCATAGCGGGAGGCGTCATCCTCCCCATTGAAATCCCACATGGGAAGCCTTTTGTATTGAAGTGGTTGCACCCCTCGCATTATAGAGGTCGCCACAACCTCCACTATCGTCAGTCTGGACTGGGCATGTGTCCTTATCTTGTCCATGAGCTGCCGGACCTCCACGTTGTCTTCCTCCTCAAGACTCCGGGGGCGCCAACTATGCCGTTTCCTTAACGGAACTCTTGCAATTTCTGGAAGACCCTTCGAGTGGGGTCAGGGAGCGCGACATCCTCGATATAGAACCATTCAGATGGCCACCCGTCGGATGCCTTCCTTGGCGTGCCGGACAGGTATCAGGTGCCAGCGGTACGCCACACTTCAGCTCCTCCCACTTCGAAAATTGACCCTTCGTAATTGCACGGGACGAGACAGAAAAGCTTTCTCCATAGTTCAAAATGGGCTTCGACACCCAGGAACTGTTCACACAAATCAACGTCCCCTGCGATATGTAGGATGGAGGCTGGGGTAAAGTTGTGCAGTTGAAGGCCATAGTACTCCAAAAGCCCCCGAAGAAACGGATGGATTGGAAATCCGACGCCCCTCAACAGATAAGGGACGAATCATACCCGCTCCCCTTCGGATGGATTGGGGGCATTCTCCTCCTGGGACTCTCCGGTGGATGTGAGCCTGCTTGTACGGAGATCAGATCTGCGGGAGGAAGAAAGCTTTGTCTTTGCAACTCCTCCAGCTGACTATGGGACACAGAGCACCTCTTCCACTCGCCTTTCTCTGGGCTTGGGTGAGAAGAAGAGCTGGGAATGCTAGGCATGGTGGAATGGTTTCTCCTAGCGGTCTTCAGGAATTTTTCTCCAAATGGTGCCAAACGGATCTAAGATCCAGTCCCCTTAAATGGGCATTTTTCCTCAAGGAACGGGGTGTTATCTGCAAAAGATACCCTGGCCTTCCGTATTCTCTCGACACGTGGAAGACGGAGTTATTAAACATGCAGAAGCCGAGGCATGAAACGTTAAGATCTGCGGTCGGACACTGAACCTGGACGTCATCGAAGGAGGAACCCGCCTTGCAATGCCGAAGACAATCCGAACACCGAACACCTTTATTGAAGCCTGGTTCGGGCGCTACTGAGGGAGTCCTGGACTAAGGGGTCCTCGGGTGTCTGGCCTATTATCTATTAGGCCGGACTGACGGGCCATGAATACATGAAGGCCGAAGACTATACCAATGTCCGGATGGACTCTCCTTGGCGTGGAAGGCAAGCTAGGCTATCGACTATGTAGATTCCTTCTTATGTAACCGACTCCATGTAACCCTAGATCTCTCTGGTGCTTATATAAACCGGAGAGGGCAGTCCGGATGGGGCCAGATTCATTACCTTATTCCCATAGGCTAGACTTCTAGGGTTTAGCCATTATGATCTCGTGGTAGAACAACTCTTGTAACACACATATTCATCAAGATCAGTCAAGCAGGAATTAGGGTATTACCTCCATAGAGAGGTCCCGAACCTAGGTAAACATTGTGTCCCCCGTCTCCTGTTACCATCAATCCTAGACGCACAGTTCGGGACCCCCTACCCGAGATCCGCCGGTTTTGACATCGACAACCGGCCCCCTTGGGGGCGCCCTGGTTGCCTCCTCTCCTCCCCCTCACACCTATATATACATGAGGAGGGGACGCCACACAACTCACGACAGTCTCTTCGCCATGTGCGGCACCCCTCTCCACAGTTTCGTCCCTCAGTCATATTTTTGGAGTGCTTAGGCGAAGCCTTGTGGAGATAGCATCACCACCACTGTCACCACGCCATTGTGCTGCCGGAACTCATTTGCTACTTCGCTCATCTTGCTAGATTAAGAAGGCGAGGATGTCACCAAGCTGAACGTGTGCTGAACGCGGAGGTGTCGTAGGTTCGGTACTTGATCACTTGGATCGCGAAAAAGTTTGATTACATCAACTGCAATAATAAATGCTTCTGCTTACGGTCTATGAGGGTACATAGACATACTCTCACCTCTCGTTTCTATGCATCTCCATGGATAGATCTTGCGTGTGCGTATAATTTTTTTTGTTTTCCATGCAACGTTTCCCAGCTCTTCCATCTTTGGAGAAGGCTAATTTTGATGCCAAACAACAAGCTGAATTGGTCTTAAAAATGCATGAGTTAACTAAAGAGAACATTGAGCGTATTAATGCTAAATATAGACATGCTGGAGATAAGGGTAGGAAACATGTTGTGTTTGCACCTGGAGATCTTGTTTGGGTACATTTGCGTAAGGATAGATTTCCTGATTTGCGTAAATCAAAGCTAATGCCACATGCGGATGGTCCTTTTAAGGTGTTAGAGAAAATAAATGATAATGCATATAAACTTGAGCTGCCTGCAAATTTTGGGGTTAGTCCCACTTTTAACATTGCATATTTGAAGCTTATTTGGGTGAGGAAGATGACCTTCCATCCAGGACGACTTCATTTCAAGAAGGGGAGGATGATGAGGACATCAAGATATTGTTACACCCACAACCCCTCCTTCTATACATACTAGACCAATCACTAGAGCTCGCGCACGCCAATTGAATTACCAGGTACTTCCGTTTCTTGGTAACCATTTTAAGGTTCATGAGAATATGATGCTGCCTAAATTGGATACATTTGTGTTGATTACTAATGAAGGGCCTAGCATGGACAAGAGGGATGAAAACTGGAGCATGATCAAGCATGGAGATGAAGGCACGCGCGAAGGGAACCAGAACGCCATTTATAGTGCATATTTCAGCACTTTGAAGCCTCCTTGATGACATACAAGGACATGGACGAAATATACAAGATGCTCTTTCATTAATTTTGTCCATAGCTTATAATAGGTGCTACGCCACCTTATTTTGGGTCAAGCCCATGTAATTTCGAAATACTTGAGTATAGGTTGTTTTTAGAGTCTGTATGTGTGGGGAAACAAGAGCTAGGGTTGGTTTCTGATGACCCACAAGTATATGGGATCAATTTTAGCCTTTTCAATAAGTAAGAGTGTCGAACCCAACGAGGAGCAGAAGGAAATAACAAGTGGTTTTCAGCAAGGTAATGTCTGCAAGTGCTAAAATTGTAAGTAGCATAGTAGTCTGATAGCAAGATAATTTGTAACGAGCAAGTAACGATAATAGTAAGAAAAATGCAGCAAGGTAGGCCAATACTTTTGTGGCAAAGGACAGGCCAAAGCGTTCTTGAGGGTACACGGGAATTTCATCTAGTCACTTTCATCATGTTGGTTTGATTCGTGTTCGCTACTTTGATAATTTGATATGTGGGTGGACCGGTGCTTGGGTGTTGTTCTTACTTGAAAAAACCTCCTACTTATGATTAACCCCCTCTCAAGCATCCACAACTAAGAGAAAATTATTAAGAATAAATTCTAACCATAGCATTAAACTTTTGGATCCAATCGGTCCCTTATGGAATAGCGCATAAACTAGGGATTAAGCTTTTGTCACTCTCGCAATCCCTCATCTAATAACTACTCCACAATGCATTCCCATAGGTCCAAATATGGTGAAGTGTCATGTAGTCGACGTTCACATGACACCACTGAGGGAATCACAACATACATACACTACAGGAATCAGCTACTTTGCCATCAGCCACGACGGATGGCAAAGGCACGTATGGCGGACGGCAAAGGTCTTTGTCGTCCGCCGCTGACGGAAAAAGTGGACGGCAACGTACGGGACGGCAAAGAGCTACATTGCCGTCCGCTTCGGGCGGCTGATGGCAAAGGGTCCTTTGCCATCAGCTGCCGACGGCAAAGAATACTGACGGCAATAATTGCGCTGTTACTCCGTTAGGTGGTTAACGGCAAGCCTTTGCCGTCGGCCTCTGGAAGGCCAAAGAGCACCTTTTCGGGAGGTTTAGGGGGTCGGGGTGTCATGTCGGTGTCGGGGTGCTGTTTCGGGGTTAGGGTGTCGTGTCGGGGTCGGGGTGTCGGGGTGTGGTGTCGTGGTCTGTGTGTCGGGGTGTGGTGTCGGGGTGTCGGGGTCAGGGTGTCGGGGTCAGGTGTCGGGGTGTGGTGTCGGGGTCGGGGTGTCGGGGTCAGTGGTCGGGGTGTTTCCTTCTATCCTTCTTCTTCTTTCCTTCTC
Organism: Aegilops bicornis; assembly: GCA_021605145.1. Classification (NCBI taxonomy): domain Eukaryota; kingdom Viridiplantae; phylum Streptophyta; class Magnoliopsida; order Poales; family Poaceae; genus Aegilops; species Aegilops bicornis. The sequence goes on along the minus strand of CM038673.1, from coordinate 341,263,106 downwards.
TTCTTCTTCTTTTTTCTTCTTCTTTCCTTTCTTCTTCTTCTTCTATCCTTCTTCTTCTTTCCTTTCTTCTTCTTCTTCTTCTTCTTCTTCTTCTTCTTCTTCTTCTTCTTCTTCTTTCCTTTCTTCTTCTTTCGTTTCTTCTTCTTCTTCTTCTTTTTTCATCTTTTTTCTACTTGTTTTACTTCTTTTCTTTTCTTCTATTCTTCTTCTTCTACTTCTTCTACTTCTTTTCTTCTTCTTCTTTTTCATCTTTTTTCTACTTATTTTCTTTTCTTCTTTTTCATCTTTTTTCCACTTCTTCTTCTTTTCTTCTACATATTCTTTTTTCTAACACTAACACTAAATTTTCTTCTTTTCTAACACTAAATCTAACACTAACACTAACACTAACAATTAAACAAGAATTAAATAGCAAAAAAAAAAGAAAAACAGAAAAGAAAAAAAACTCACCGGAGCAGGGGGCGATGCTGGCCTGGTGGTGGGTGGGTGGGGGCGCGGGCTCAAGGATGGCCGGGCGGCGGGCGCGGCGGGAGTGGCGGGGGCGGAGGGCGGGCAAGACCGGCGGGACGGTTGGGGCGGTGGCGGTGGGGAGGGGTGAGGCGGCGAAGGTGGCGGGGGGGCGGGGCGGCGAAGGGCGGGCGGGGCGGGGCGGCGGGCGGGCCGGAGGAGGTCGAGGAAGAGAGATGAGTAATGGGAGGGGGAGGGGGCTCTGCCGTTAGTTAGGTTAGTTAGGGTAGCCTTTGCCGTCCGCCCTCCTTTGCCGTCCGCTTTTGTTCATATTTGCTGTCTGCGGCGGACAGCAATGCGGGGGGCCGTTAAGTATTTTTTAATCAGCTCCTCGGTGGGCCCCTCCCTCTTTGCCGTCGCCTAGCGGACGGTAAAGATTCTTGCCATCGACTAGCGGACTGACAAAAGAACGGTGATGGCAAAGGCTTTCTTTGCCATCAGCCATTTCTTTGCCGTCTGCTTTCGGGTAGCTGATGGCAAAGAGCTTCTTTGATGTCTGCTAGCTGACGGCAAAGAGCTGGCAGAAGGCAAAGTAGCTGATTCCAGTAGTGATACTATCAAAATATCGAACACATATCAAGTTCACATGATTACTTGCAACAAGATTTCTCCCGTGACCTCAAGAAAAAAAGTAACTACTCACAAATGATAATGATGCTCAAGATCAGAGGGGTATTAAATAGCATATTGGATCTGAACATATAATATTCCACCAAATAAACCATATAGTAATCAATTACAAGATGTAATCAACACAACTAGTCACCCACAAGCACCAATATATACTTCCGGTACAAAGATTGAACACAAGAGATCAAATAGGATTTGCGAGGAGATGGTGTTGTTGAAGATGTTGATGGAGATTGCCCTCCCCAAGATGGGAGAGTTGTTGGTGATGATGATGACGATGATATCCCCCTCCGGGAGGGAAGTTCCCCCGGCCGAATCGCTCCACCGGAGGGCAAAAGTGCTCCTACCCAAGTTCCGCCTTGGGATGGCGACACTTCGTCCCGAAAGTCCTTCCCTTCTTTTTTTCTAGGTCAAAATGACATATATATATACCAGAAGAGGGGCACTGGAGGTGGGCTGGGCTGAGCACAACCCACCAGGGCACGCCTTGGGGGCCAGGCGCGCCCTGGTGTCTTGTGCTCACTAGGTGCCCCCCCTCTAGTGGCTATTTGCTCCAGTATTTCTTATTTATTCCATAAAAATTCCCCGTGAAGTTTCAGCCCATTTGGAGTTGTGCAAAATAGGTGGCCTGACGTAGCTTTTCCAAGTCCAGATTTCCAGCTGTCGGAATTCTCCCTCTTTGTGTGTACCTTGCATATTATGAGAGAAAGGGCATTAGGATTAGGTAAACGTGATGTAAAATGGACGTATCAGTTTCAAACCCCTCTTACAAGTGGTCGCGAAATTCCCCCCTCTTCCTCCATATATACAACCCTTGCAGTGTCGTTTAGACTTTGAGTTTTGTTTAGATTAAAAGTTCGCCATAGCTGCAACTTCGCATACTCTGTTTGTGTTCAACGACCAGACCAAGACGTCACACAACCCCAACTTGATCAATAAAGCTTTCATCTTATATTCGCAATATCCAGATTGCAATCTCAGTTTCTTACTTGTTCTTCGTTTGCTTGCAGGAAATAGACCTTTGTGGTCAGGTTGATTGTGCTCCAGTGTGGTTAATAACCTCTCAGAGTTGGTTTAGCGATTGCTAAGGCGCGCGTCCTCGCATGTTCTTAGTGGGATCGTCAAAGTCGTCTTAAAAACGAGACACCTTTGCCTTTATCAAGGATGATGAGGACATCAATACCATTGTATTTTCATCTATGTTGAATTAAATAAGGGAGTACGTCTCACTTCTCGTCTATCATAGCCAACTGCGTTTTGGCCAACTATATTTCTTATTTTAATGGATGGAGGTGATTGAAATTGCGTTATATCGACTAGAGGGGGGTGAATAGGCAATTTTTACAATTCGCCACTGTGGAATTTTAGGGTGAGGAAATTCCTAAGTCACGAACGACTAGAAGTGGAATAAGTACTCAGATGCAAGCATAACAGAACAAAAGCACAGTCATCATGATGAAATGAAAACAAGCACAGAGTACAGAAAGCGTAAACACAGGATAAGCAGGCTGAAGACAAACAGACTGAAGAAATTGATCTGAAGAAATTGAGAAAGTCTTCAGTCAAAGTCTTCAAACAGTAACGATCAGGTACACAACACAGTAATGAGGAAATGAAAGAGTTGAGGAAATAGAACCAGTAGCTCAGTGAAGACAGTGATTTGGTAGACCAGTTCCAAATGTTGTGCGACGTGCGATACGGTTGCGGTTAGGTATTTAAACCTGAGGACACACAGTCCTCACCGTATTCTCCTTGAGCTAAGGTCACACAGACCTCGCCCAATCACTCGTGGTAAGTCTTCAGGTGACTTCCAAACCTTCACAAACTCGGTCACTCGGTGATCCACAATTTCCTCTTGGATGCTCTAGACCATGACGCCTAACCGTCTGGAAGATGCACAGTCTTCAAAGGTAACAAGCGTCAGATCCACACAGGAACAATCTCTTCAGTGATGCTCAGTCACTTTGGGTTTGTAGGTGTCGGTGTCAAAACCGGCGGATCTCGGGTAGGGGGTCCCGAACTGTGCGTCTAGGCGGATGGTAACAGGAGGCAAGGGACACGATGTTTTACCCAGGTTCGGGCCCTCTTGATGGAGGTAAAACCCTACGTCCTGCTTGATTGATATTGATATTGTGGATGTTTACAAGAGTGGATCTACCACGAGATGAAGGAGGCTAAACCCTAGAAGCTAGCCTATGGTATGATTGTAAGGGTTGATGTTGTTTGGTTGTCCTACGGACTAAAGCCATCCGGTTTATATAGACACCGGAGAGGGCTAGGGTTACATAGAGTCGGTTACAATTGTAGGAGATCTACATATCCGTATCGCCAAGGAAAGTCCCATCCGGACACGGGACGAAGTCTTCAATCATGTATCTTCATAGTCTTGGAGTCCGGTCGATGATGATAGTCCGGCCGATGACGGTAGTCCGGCTATTCGGACACCCCCTAATCCAGGACTCCCTCAGTAGCCCCTGAACCAGGCTTCAATGACGATGAGTCCGGCGCGCATATTGTTCGGCATTGCAAGGCGGGTTCCTCCTCCGAATAGTTTGTAGAAGATTGTGAACACCAGGATAGTGTCCGGCTCTGCAAAATAAATTCCACATTCCACCGTAGAGAGAATAATATATACATAAGTTCAATCTGCTGACGTTTTTTGCGCATGACGTCACACCACTACCAAGCCATCACTTGAATCGTTTTTTATTTTACCACCTCAGCGCATTTAGCAAAGCGGTTTCCTTGGCACGTCTTGTCGAAGCAGAGATCGTGTTCCCCCTTAATCCGGGATTCTCATCAATACGGACGTGGGTAACCCAACCGCGCCATTGATGGTGGCGCTTGGGAGATAAGCGAGTTTTACCAGGCTGGTGGGGACGCATAGTCTTCGTCCGCCTATATATAAGGGATAAGGATTCACCTTTTCACCTACGCCTTCTTCCTCCTTTGCTTATCCATCTCCGCGCACTCGAGCTCCAGCACCCAAGTTCGCGCATCTCATCTCGACCTTCCCCGACCATGTCCGGAGCGGGAGGCAAGTGGATGACCTCCTCCGTCACGGAGGAGCACATCGAAAGACTGCGCAGCGCCGGCTATCTGTCCGGCGACATCGCGCACCGGCTGCCCGACGTGGGGCAGCTCATCCCCACCCCTAGGCCCCATGAGAGGGTCGTTTTTCTTCCCCATTTCCTTCGTTGACTGGGCTTTCCACTTCACCCCTTTGTCCGGGGGCTCATGTTCTACTATGGCCTGGATTTCCATGATCTGGCGCCCAACTTCATCCTCAACAACTCGGCGTTCATCATCGTGTGCGAGGACTTCCTCTGCATCCAGCCCCACTTCGGCTTGTGGCTCAAGACCTTCAATGTCAAGCCGAAGGTAGTGAAGGGCACTCAAGCGAAGTGCGGAGGCGCCATGTTGGGCAAGATGCCCAACGTCCTTTGGTTCAAGGGGCCTTCGTGGAATCCGTCAAGGGTGGCAATCGGGTGGTTCTATATCACCGAGCCAGCGCGACCCTCGTGGGCGGCGGCCCCGAGTTCAGATCTGGTATCCCTACACAGCTCACCTCCACGGAAAAAGAAGGGCTTGCTGTGGGGTAGTTCGGAGGAGGTGACGGGACTCCAAGCCTGTATCCAGAAGCTGGTGAAGAAGCTCAGGCTGGTTAACGTGGTCCAAGTCATGCTCGTCCGCCGGATTCTCCCATGCCAAGAGCGGGCATTCAATCTGTGGGAGTTCGATCCGGCACAACACCAGGCGTTGAGCGGGCTCTTCGACACAACGTACGAAGGCGCCTGGAGGGTGCTGTTTAAGGGCGCCGAAGCCCCCGCATCCGCGACTGAAGATCGCGGATTTCACTCGCAGCGCCAAGCTGATGAGGTAAGTGATTCTACCCCTTTATGGGACACTTGCTTTTCATAGTTTGACTCTATGCGGGTTTTAATTTCCCCTTTTCCTTTGACAGGACTGGATGAAGAAGGCGGAGCAGCTCATCTGCCCGGCTCCCATGCCAGAAAACCCAGTAGACGCCCGTCTAGCGAGGCTGCTGGCTCCGGCACCGCACGTGGTGCCGGAGAAGAAGGCCAAGAAGGAGGCCACGGGTACTCGAAAGAGTTCCCGTTTTCAGGTGTCCGACGACTCCGAGGCGGACTCCTCCCCCGAAAACGAGGAGGAGAAAGAGGACTCTCTCCCAGAGGAGGGAGAGAGGAAGAGGAAGGCTTCCCCAACAGGGGAGGCCGAAGGGTCCAAAAGGGGAAGGACTATTCCCCCGGACAGCTCCGCTAACATCAACGTTGGCGAGGAAGAATGGCCTTCAAGGGCCAGGCCTCCGGCGAGATCGTAAGTATCCGGATTCCTGAATGATTTATAATTTCTTTTTATGTCACATAGTGTCCTTCTAATGCCACATATCGCCTTGATCCGGTGATGATGATCTCCCGCTTCATCGAAGGAGTCGTTGGCTCCGTCGGATGTGGACTCCATCCCGACGGCCTCTACCCCTCGCGCCACTGAGGACGCCGAGGTGGGATCCCAAGAAGGGACCCATCAGGGGGAGGCTCCGGAGGCGCCCCAAGGCGGCCTCCCGGACTTTGCGCCGGACTCCACGTCGGAACCCGCAGTGGTTCCGGAGTCCGGCCGGCGGCCCCTTCGCAAGAAGGGCAAGACCGTGACGCCGGCGGCCTCCGTCCAACCGGAGGCGCCGGACAACTTGTTGGAGGCGCTCCAAGGCGCTTCCATCAAGGAGGAACACCACACTATCATGAGTGCGGCGATTCAGAAGGTACAACTCGCCAAGAGCGGGCTGACCGAAGCCTGCAGTAGCCTTCTAACAGGCTTTGAGGTAAGAAGTTAAAATTATGTAATGTAATACCGCATAGACAGTAGCCCCTGATGCTCGGTTCGGTGTTCGGAAAGAAAAGCCGGACTGAGGATCTAAAAAGATACACGCAGTGTTACTAAAATTATGTCAATATGGGTTTGCAGGCTGCGCTGCTGACCTCTGCCGCACTGACTGCGGAGGTCGGTGCTTTGAAGCAGGAGCTCGAGCGGTCCGAGCAAGAGCTCGGCCGTGCCAAGAAGCAGCTCCAGGACAAAGAAGGTGAGTAACACCACTTTGAATAGTTACCTTACAGAAAAGGATTTAGATTGCAATAAAAGAATAACAAGGATATCATGGGTACTGCAGGGGCCACGAACGAGGTGGCAACCCTGAAGGAGGCCGTGTCCGCGGCCGAACGCAGTGCGGCCGCGGAACGGACAGAGCGAGAAAAGCAGGAGGCGCAGGTGGCGGCGGTTCGGCAAGAGCTCCAGGCTCTCATGGAAAAACATGAGAGTTTGGAGCGTGACTCAAAGACTCGAGAGTCCGAGCTTGCCTTGGCTCTCGAAAGTGCCAAATCCGCCAAGGCCGAGGCCCGTAAGGCCCTTCAGGAGGTGGAAGATGTGAAGAAAATAGGGGCGGGTAAGGCATTTTTCATGCAAAGCAAGCATGTTAATGTAAACTACCTGACACTTACCCGAATTCGGAGCTCTCCAGGGGCGTTTGCAGATTTTCCCCGTAGTGTATCTGATGCCGCCGCATTCTACCGTGGTGAGGAGGGAAGATCAACGGAGAAGGTCTTCTGGTCTCAGTATGCTAAGGCCGACCATCCGGTGCCCCCTAGCGACCAGCTGAAGCAACTGGTCGAACTCCACAAGGTAGCCGAGGAGGCCATGAAGGGCCTCATAGTCCGGCTGTGGCCTGGAGAGGCCATGCCTGGGAGCTACTTCGGCCTCGTGCGGCGGCTGGTGGACGCGTGCCCCTGGGTGGAGGTCATCAAGCGCTCCGCCTGTATTGAAGGTGCTCGTCGGGCCCTTCCCCGCGCAAAGGTGCATTGGGGCAAGCTGGATGCGGAGAAGCTAATCACTGACGCGCCGCCAACGGGCAAGGAATATCGTACGGCCGAAATGTACTATAAGACTGTCCTGAAGGGTGCCCGCAAGATTGCGGATGAGTGCCCCCGAGATGTAATTATTGAGTAAACTCGCTATGTATTATCCTGTGCGCTGAAAACTTTGTTCATATGTGCTAAGCAATGCTTGTTTAATTTAAAATAGTACCTTCTATGCGGCCGTTTATTAAATCTGAGAGATGGCAAGTCGTCGGCTTCAGCCCCCATGCCGCGAGTGCTGGGGTGTTCGGGATAAACTTGAGCACTCTTGTTCCCATTGTTGGGTCCATCTAGGGAGGCTCTCAACACAACGAACAAGGCAACCGGACTTATAATGCTTGAACACTCTCACTTAGCCATAGAATTCTATAATTTTAAATTTCGGCGAAGCCCCTAGTATTCGGAAGACCCGAATTGGCGCTATCCACGCCTTCGTCGGACATTATCCGAACTTCGCTCAAGCGGCGAGGTCTTTAAGGACCCGAAAAACCTCTCGAACAGCGACCAGTCTATCGCCTTATCATGACAATCAGTTTTAGCTTTCTCCACTGAGGCGTTAACCCGGCTCAACCGGGGCGCAATCGCAGTGGTTCTCCCAGTGCTACCTTAGCCGATAGAACGGAACGTAAGGTGCCAAACATGGGAGCCGGGCAAACCCAACTATTGACCCAAGACATGATTCGGAGCCGATTCATATAATGCTATAAGTTCGGGGTGCCGCACTTGTGAAAGTGTTCAGACTTTATCACACCATAATGCGGGGAACGTAAGCCCCTGGTGTATTTGGCCGTACCAAAATATACGGATGCAACATGTCATAAATGAACATTTATATAAAGTAATGCAATTATGGGCAAAAAGTGCTACATTTTATTCAGAAGGTCTGCTATGAGTGCGGAATGATACAAATAGTGCGGAAAGCAAGGGATTGGACGAATTAAAGGCGTCTCCCTCCAGGGGCAGGCCGCGGAATGGTGTATTTAACAAATTTAATGCTCGTAATGGAGACCACCTGAGTGTTCGTCGCAGCCTTTGTCCCTCCCTGGCTGTTGCATCATGAGTTCGGCAGGTTCGCCGCCGGACAGAGTCCTGTATATATAAAAAAGAGAACAATAAAAGATAAAAAGAGCGACACACTTGGGAGCCCCTGGTGTGGTCGAACCGCACTTTGGGTCTGTTGTGGTCGTGCCTCTTCCCCTATGCCCATGGTATCTCTAGGGCGTAATTATGTACGCGGAGAGTTTGTCTTGCAATTCTGCGAGGGCTGGGGTTGAGGCCGCACTGCTACGCGTGCTCGGAACGTGCCAGGTGGTCTTGGTTGATGTTGCTCCGGGCGCGTTTGGCTGTGTCCGGTCGTTTAACGGCCGGACTCGAGAATTGCCTTAAGAGGCTGCTATGTACTTCTGCCGCGAGAGCCGCTGTATGTTCCTCCGTTCGGAGGGAGCGTTTCGTGTTTCCATTGACCGTGATGACTCCACGAGGGCTTGGCATCTTGAGCTTAAGGTATGCATAAAGCGGCACCGTGTTGAATTTTGCGAACGCGGTTCGTCCGAGCAGAGCGTGATAGCCACTGCGGAACGGGACTATATCGAAGATTAACCCCTCGCTTCGGAAATTATCCGGGGATCCGAAGACCACTTCCAGTGTGACTGAGCCCGTACAATTGGCCTCAACACATGGTATCACGCCTTTGAAGGTTGTCTTTGTAGGTTTAATCCTTGAAGGGTATGTGCCCATCTTGTGCACTGTATCCTGATAAAGCAGGTTCAGGCTACTGCCGCCGTCCATCAGGACTCTCGTGAGGTGAAAACCATCAACGATTGGGTCTAAAACCAATGCGGCGAATCCGTCATGGCGGATACTAGTCGGATGGTCTCTTCGATCGGAAGTGATCGGGCAAGAGGACCATGGGTTGAATTTTGGGGCGACTGGCTCCATCGCGTATACGTCCCTTAGTGCACGCTTCCGCTCCCTCTTGGGTATATGCGTTGCGTATATCATATTTACCGTCCGAACATGAGGGGGGGAATCCCTTCTGTCCTCTGTTGTTCGGCGGCCGGGTCTCTTCCTCATCATCGATGTGTAGCCCCTTGTCATTGTTTTCGGCAATTAATTTGCCTGCCTGCTTGAATACCCAACAATCTCTGTTGGTGTGGTTAGCTGGCCTTTCGGGGGTTCCATGTATTTGACAAGAGCGGTCGAGTACTCGGTCCAAATTGGACGGGCCCGGGGTAGTTCTTTTAAATGGCTTGTTCCGTTGACCGGGTTTGGAGCCTCGGAATCCGACGTTGACTGCCGTATCCTCATTGCTGTCGCCGTTAAAGCGGCGCTTGTTTTTGTTTCGACGCGACCTGCCATTGCGGTCCTTGGTATCCGGACTGCCAGCATTTTTGCTGAGGTTGTTGCTGCGAGCTAGCCAGCTATCCTCTCCCGCACAGAAGCGGGTCATGAGTGATGTGAGGGCTGCCATGGATTTCGGCTTCTCTGTCCTAGGTGCCGGGCCAGCCACTCGTCATGGATGTTATGTTTGAAGGCAGCGAGGGCCTCCGCATCCGGACAAATGACGATTTGATTTTTCTTTGTTAAGAACCGTGTCCGTAATTGCTGGCCGATTCATCCGGCTGCTGGATTATGTGGCTTAGGTCATCTGCGTCCGGTGGTCACATACGTGCCACGAAGTTGTCGAGGAATGCGGCTTCCGTGTCTTCCCAAAGATCCAATTGACTCTGCGGGCAGGCTGTTAAGCCAATGCCAAGCTGGTCCTTTAAGCTTGAGCAGGAGATATTTGATGGCGTGAAGATCGTCGCCGCGGGCCATATGTATATGAAGGAGATAATCCTCAATCCAAACCGTGGGGTCTGTTGTGCCATCGTAGGATTCAATGTTAACGGGTTTAAACCCTTCAGGGATTTGATGATCCATTACTTCATCAGTGAAGCATAGTGGGTGTGCGGCGCCTCTGTACTGCGCAATGTCGCGACGTAGCTCAAGAGAGCATTGTCTGCTTTGTTTTGCCCGGCCAGAGTAGTTGCGTCCGGCGCGACGGTGTTCGTCGTGGGTCTTGGGGCGCCCACGTGATCCATAGATAGATCTGGATTGTCTTGCCTTGTCCTCCAATATGTCCCGCAAGTCCGGCGCGTTCCCCCGTGGCCTCGCGCTTTTTGAGCGCTGCCGGGGTACGGTTTTGGTGGAGGGCTTACATGCCTCTTTGTCGCGGCCACGAGGTGGTCGGTCTGCCGTATTGTGCGCTAATGCTGCCGGTTTGTATGCTTCTTCCTCTAGTCGAGGGAGCATCTTGCGTTTTGGGTAGCTTTTGGAGGGGCGTTCGAGTTCATACTCTTCGGCCGCGAGGACCTCGGTCCATCTGTCGGCCAGCAGGTCTTGATCAGCTTGAAGCTGTTGCTGCTTTTTCTTTAGACTGTTTGTTGTGGCCATTAGCCTGCGTCTGAAACGCTCTTGTTCGACGGGATCCTCAGGTACGACGAATTCGTCGTCGTCGAGGCTTGCCTCGTCTCCGGAGGGAGGTATGTAATTATCATCCTCGACCTCTTCGTCTGCCGCCTCTCATGAGGGCTTGCTTCTGCCTCCTCCTGCGCTGAATCTTGCTGGAGGGGGTTATCTTCGGCACTTTCAGGGGTGTTATTATCTCCTGTGCCGGAATCTCCATTCTTCTTTGTGGCGGGATTTAGAGCGGCGCCACGGCGTCGGCGCTTGGGCTGTTTCTTTAAGGAATCTGCCTCGCCGCTTCTTCGCCGCCCCCATCTTTTGGGGTGTCCACCATGTATATGTCGTATGACGAGGTGGTCTTCCATTGTCCCGTAGGCACTGGTTCTTTATAGTCTCCGGCATCGTCGTCCATACCGTCGATGTCTTCGGAGTCGTAGTCGAGTACGTCGGTTAGATCGTCAACGGTGGCTACGAAGTGGGTGGTGGGTGGGCTCTGAATTTCTTCGTCGTCCGCGTCCCAACCATCCTGGCCGTAGTCCGGCCAGGGCTCTCCGGATAGCGAGAGGTGCTTCAGCGAATTTAAGATGTCGCCGAAGGGTGAGTGCTGAAAGATGTCCGCAGCGGTGAATCCCATGATCGGCGCCCAATCGGATTTGACTGGCAGGGGCGCAGGAGGTTTGGAGTCCGGTAGGGAGTCCGGCACCTCGGAGTCATGAGCTTTATGCGGGACAAGGTCAGTGTTTGGCTCCATCGCCGTAGAGGTTGCAGCTCCCGAGGCGGTGTCCAGCCATCCATCCTCGATCTGCGCGATCGGCTCCGGACTATGGGTCGGAGCGGATTCGCGTGCGGCCTCCAAAGCGCTGTCCGGAGGCAGAGTTAGGTCGTGCCCATCGTGACAGTGCGGCGCACTTGGCTGCGGCTCGGATCCATCGAGGATCAAGTCCCCACGGATATCGGCCGTGAAGTTTAGGCTTCCAAACCTGACCTGACGGCCAGGGGCGTAGCTTTCGATCTGCTCCAGATGGCCGTGAAGTTGGCCCGCAGCGGCCGCCGAATACGAAGATCTGTCCGGGGAGAAAAGTCTCACCCAGGACTGCGTTGTTGTTGATTGAAAAGGCCATCAAGCCTATCAGCAACGACACAGAGGAACTCTCAATGAAAGCACCAATGTCGGTGTCAAAACCGGCGGATCTCGGGTAGGGGGTCCCGAACTGTGCGTCTAGGCGGATGGTAACAGGAGGCAAGGGACACGATGTTTTACCCAAGTTCGGGCCCTCTTGATGGAGGTAAAACCCTACGTCCTGCTTGATTGATATTGATATTGTGGATGTTTACAAGAGTGGATCTACCACGAGATCAAGGAGGCTAAACCCTAGAAGCTAGCCTATGGTATGATTGTAAGGGTTGATGTTGTTTGGTTGTCCTACGGACTAAAGCCATCCGGTTTATATAGACACCGGAGAGGGCTAGGGTTACATAGAGTCGGTTACAATTGTAGGAGATCTACATATCCGTATCGCCAAGCTTGCCTTCCACGCCAAGGAAAGTCCCATCCGGACACGGGACGAAGTCTTCAATCTTGTATCTTCATAGTCTTGGAGTCCGGTCGATGATGATAGTTCGGCCGATGATAGTCCGGCCGATGACGGTAGTCCGGCTATCCGGACACCCCCTAATCTAGGACTCCCTCAGTAGGTGTTTGGGTTTGGGTTTTCCTCGCTTGATGATTTTCGCTCAAAGTCCTCGGAGGATGGGATGCTCTCAATGACAAGTGTCAGTTTCTCTCGGAGCAGCCAACCAGCTAGTGGTTGTAGGGGGCGGCTATTTATAGTCTAGGGAGCAGCCCGACATGATAAGACATGAATTCCCTTCAATGATATGATCGTTAGGTGGGTAAGATATTTTGGGACAGCTAGCACATAGCACAACAATGGTCGGAAATTTGAGGTTCAAATTCCTCAGGGCTATCATGTTCCTCACTTGTAGGCAATCCGCACTGGCGAATTCCTAACTCCTCAGTCAGAACAAATTCCTCAGAGACCAGAAGAACTTCATCTCTGTCACTGAAGAAATTGACTGAATTGTATGAGATTTCCAATGGCTTCACTCGAAGGGATCGGTAAGTGTAGGATTTTGAGATGAGCATCACTTGCAAACTTTTCCTTAGTTTTTCCTCGACCCCATTTAACTGTACGGTGTTTCCTATGACTAAAGAAAGAGAAAACGAAACTACGAAAACAAAAGTCTTCACGCTTCATATTCCTCGCATGAATATGGAGCCTTCACGGTCACACCAATTTCTTCACTCTCAAAGTCTTCAGAAGGCCAAAGTCTTCAATTGAAGACATTCATTTTTAGGGGTCGACTTTCACTGTAAATATCAAACTCCTCATAGGCTTATAGACCTGTGTACACTCACAAACGCATTAGTCCCTTAACCTATAAGTCTTCAATACACCAAAATCACTAAGGGGCACTAGATGCACTTACAATCTCCCCCTTTTTGGTGATTGATGACAATATAGGTTAAGTTTTCAATGGGGATAAACATATGAAGTGTAAACACTGATATTGAGGAATTTGATTGCAAGATATAGAAGAACTCCCCCTGAAGATGTGCATAGTGAGGAATTTGCTTTTGAGAAGCAATGCACATTGAAGGGTAGAATCATGGAGATCTCCCCCTATATCTTGTAATTCAGACACGCATTTAACATATGATATGAAGAATTTGAAATGCATGATGAAATATGGTGACTGATGTAATTCATCATGCGTGCATTAACATATATGAGGAAATAGCATGCAGAAGAACAGGGCAAAAGTATCATACCACCATCGGAGTTAAGATTACAACTCGATCCAACAAAGTCTTCAAAAGAACGAGAGTTGTAACTTAGCAAAAAAATGCCCATATATAGACCCGCTTGAAGACTAACTCAAATTTCTCCCCCTTTGTCATCAAATGACCAAAAGGGAGAAAAATGAGGACTAACGCCCCTGAAGAATATCATCACGAAGTCGATGGAGGATCGCCAGCGTTGTTGGGGTCGGTTGTTGAAGTAGGGCCTGCTGTAGTGTCGTCCAAGTCTTCATTTCATCAGTCTCACACGATGAAGAATAAGTGCTGGCCACCAAGTGAGGAACTTTGACCTTCTTGAATTTCTTCGAAGGTGGCTGAGACCAGTCAAAGTCCTGCTTGAAGCCCATCTGTTTAAGATCTTCTTCACCGTAGAGATGATACAGAATAGCACAGGTGCAATAAAAGACTTCATGGAGGTAGTAATGGTTCTTCTTCACTGAATTCTGAGTGATGATCATGTTCTGAAAAATGGAACCAGACTGTCTCTTGACCCACTTATGGTTGCGATCGACCTTCTGGTGAAGACTGAGGAGTAGCTCACGATCAGTCATCACCCTTGGAGCTTTGCCTTGAGGATTTTGCTTTGAAGCATTGGCGGCAGAGTCATCATTGGTGGAGTAGGATGCAGCTTTGCGGAACTGTCCATCTATGAACGAATGCCTTCATCAATAATCACAGTCGCCTTTCCCTTCTCATCTGCTGAGGAAAATGTCTGCTTGAGGACTTCAATAGGGGGCAAGTAGCTGCCATGGTTAAGAGTATCAGCCTTGTAATTGATTGAAGACCTTGATCTGAGGAATCTCAATGCAACATTTGCCAGGGTCCTCACGAAGAAATCATGGTAGTTGATTTAAACACCATGGATGATGTTGAATAGCAGATTCTTCATGATGCCAACGACCTCTTCTTCATTAGAGTCGTGGCCTTTTATTGGACTCAGGGTCTTAGTCAAAATCATGTAGAGGTCCTTGGCACATAGAGCAATTCCTTCATGAGGAATTTGGTTCTGGGGGCTTGACCAGGCTTCAGCGGCTTCATCAACACTTGCATGTAATGATCAGATAGCTCAGGTTCATGGTAGATGAGCTACGCACCTTCAAGGGGAGGACTGACAGGCAAGGCATGAAGCAATTCAGAGGCCAGTGCTTTATAGTGCGTGTTCTCTGTCATCTAGTCTAGCACCCATGAATTCACATCTTCAGCGTTGCCAGTGATGTGCAATGTAGCATATAACTGAAGAATTAGCTCTTCATTCCAGTCACATATGTCGATGCAGAAACTCAGTAGCCCAGCATCATGAAGAACACTGAGGACTAGGGTGAAGCAAGGCAGCGACTCCATGTCAACATGAGGAATATGCTCATGGTCAAAGATATTGTCTTTGTCGAAAAGCTGAGAAGAATAGAAATTCATCTGACTTGCTATCCAGAAATGCTTCCTTCGAAGATGAGTAGAGTCATACGGGTTGTAATCAGTGAAGAATACATGCTCGTGAACGAAGTCATCAGCTTTGAACTTCTGTTTCTTTGAGAAGGGATTCTTTGGCTTGGGCTAAGGAGTATCAGTCAATGTCTTCACAGCCTCAGAAATCACAGTCTCAGGAGCCGTAGGCGGAGGAATTTTAATGTTAACATCTTTAGTAGCAGCCTGGATCTCCACTTCTTCAGCAGCATGAGCATCAGCACTAGTGGCTGGAATTTCTTCAGGAAAGGTGAGAAGTGAGGCTTGAGGTTCATCAGAGCCCATTTGAACTTCTTCAGTTTGGACTCGGGACTGAGGAATCTATTGCAGTGGGAACAAGGGTGAATTGGGGTGATGACTTTCCCAATAGTCATCATTTCTTCAACGCCTACCTCTTCAGCCGTGAACTGAGGAATGGGCGATGATACCAGTGGGGTTGAAGGGATATCATCCACTTCAATTTCTTCGTCCAACTGCTCTGATGAAGCAGCAAAAGGAACATCTTCATCTGATCCGCTTGGGATCTCATAATCCTCACCAAAGGGAACAATTTCCTTTGATGGCATGCTTGAAACCGGAACAACATCAATTGGATTCTCATACGAGCTCATCAAAGTCTTCATTTTCTTCGGTGCTGAAGACTCTGAGGTGGTAGATGCTTTCCGTTTCTTCACAGCTGCCCGCTCTGCAGCCTTGGTTTTCTTTGCTTCTGATGCAGAAGGAAGGGTAGGACTTGGTGTTGGTGCAGGAGGAGCAGAGGAAATTTGTGCAGTTTCCTCAGGTGCGACTGATGCAGTTGCCCTGGCTTGTTCAGTGACTTGAGGTGCAGCAGCAGATGCTTCAGTTGGCCTGGCTAGATCTTGAGGCACAACACTAGTGGTTGCCCTGGAAATTTCATCAGTGGCTAGAATAGCTTCATCAGCCCTGGTACTTTTAGTTTCATCAGCAGCCTGATTTTCATCACCTGTGCTGGCATGTTCTTCAGTTGGCTGAGCAGCGGCTTCAGCCTGAGGAATTTCATGTTGCGTTGAGGCATCGTTATTTGAGGTGAATCCCTTGGTCAGCTTGACGAATCTGACTTTGGCTCCTAGCCAGTCAGCATAGTATCGATCTAATTCATCACTAAGATGCTTGATTTCTGATTGCAGAGGGACAAGTTCATCAGGTGATAGCTTCAAAACATTTTGCTTCAGAAACCACTCTTTCTTGTATTGAGCTTTCTTCACCTTCCTCCCCTGTTCAAATTTCCATTTTTCCTCACCAATGTAGGAAGTCAACATATTACTTTGACCAGGAGTGAGGTTCAACTCAGGCAAAGGAGTGTTGGGGTCCTTATGCCATATGTCGATGAAGTCTAGGATCAACGTTGGATCCAGCATCAATGGCACATTACTGCCTTTGGCTCTAGTGGCCCTTTGTTGTCTGTCTCCGATGATTTCAGCAAGTTCTTCATCATCAGCATCGTCTTCACTAGACGGCACATGAAAGGCAACCTGCTTCTCATAAGGACTTGGTCTTGAGCCTCGTCCAGCAGTAGCCTTAGTCTTCAGCAAAGTGGGGCATGTTGAGGATTGCAGAGGAGCTGAAGAACTTTGCAATTAGAGGAACTGGAGCGGCTTGAGAAATTTGCCGTGAGGGCATATATGAGCTTGGCCGTGAGGGTATTTGTTGAATAACTGGACTTGCGAGCTGGCTTCTTGAGCATGGCCTTCTTAGGCTTGCTAGCAGAGGCCTCAACAACGGCAGCAGCAGAGTCTTCATTGAATTTCCTCAGTGCTTCATTAGCCATTTTGGCTAGCTTGGCTTGCCATTTAGCCCATTCGTCAGGATAGTCCTCACCGCGCTTGAGGCTAGTGGGATCAGCAATTTGGCTAGGTGCCAACGGAGGTCTTGGGCAAGGAGGGTGAAGAGCAAATTTCTTCATGTACTTTGGAGTGACATATCTGTACTCCCTCCATTCTCATGCCCATCTCCTCTCTATCCTTTGTATGCACATCTTGCGCTGATTCTTGTTCTCCTTGCCATGTTTGGCTTCATCACGAGTGCAATATTCCTCATAAATGTCATCAGGGATCTCAAATGCTGTGTTAACTTCCAGTTTGTTGCCTCCCTTCTGAGGTTTCTTGCCATCTGCCATTTTCTTTAGTTGTGGTTTTTGAACAATTGAGTTCTCTGAAGAGGTATGCACCTTGTCTTCGAGGAACGCTGCAAATGAGTTAAGTTTATGAGAACCTAGTGATTCAGCAGCGGACAAGTGTACCTATGAATAGAGTATAGTTGCAAAGAATTTGGAGAGGTCATATGCGTTCTCAGAAGTTTTTGCGAAAAGAACAAGTTTGAGGAATTTGACCAGAGGTGTCTTGAGGAATTTCACTAAGCGTTCTTTGACTTAGGTTCTAGAGTTGTATAGATTGAAAATCCACACAACTGAGGAATCTTGAAGAAAAATGTTGCTTAGAGAAACTGATCAAGAATAGATGTTTGTGGGAGGTGTTTAAAGTGTGGAAGTTGGAGAATAAACACCTTTTGAAGATTTTATGGAAATCATCAGAATCAACAAGGGCAGTAAAAGTAACTTTTAATTACCCTTGACGAAGAACACGACGAACTTGGAATAGTAGATTAGAAGTTCATCGGTCCAAATCTTCCACGCCCTAACTTGGCAGAGGAAGACAACTACGGTGGCAGCGGATAGAAGAAATCCGGGGCCGACGCGAGTACGACGGCGACGAGGTCGAGGCAGTGAAGATCTTCCTCACCAGCGATGATGGAAGTAGCAGCGGCTCTTGGTCTTGAGAGCTCGAGCAAGGGGAGTGAGGTCGAGCGAGGAAAATGCAGTCTGAGGAGGGTTAGGGGTAGATATAGCCGAGGTGAAAAACCACTCGCCCGAGGAAATTGGACAAACGTGCCCCTGACCCTTCTCATCCTAGCGGCATGTGTCACCCATGTACAGAGCGGTGGAGATCGTGAGAGATCGTGGGTGAATAGATAAATCCAATCGTGGGATGTGGATTGGTTTGAGCGGCAAAAGCCGAAAATTCAGATAAGAATATTACGTTTCATACGCAAATTCTTCAGCTGACAAGGACACAGTGAAGATTTTGAACGGGTTTCAAACATAAGGCACATGAGGAATTGGTGAACAGACTGGATTGGTTTTAGCATAGAGGGGGAAGGGTCCGATCACATTCACTTAGCAGAAAAACAACTTAAAGAAATAGCCATAAGTGAATGCTGTAGAGGACTAAAACTCATATATATATATATATATATATATATATATATATATATATATATATATATATATATATATATATATATATATATATATATATATAGTCAATGAAGAACAACGACGGAATGAGTGAAGACAATGCAAAGTTGAAGAAATTGAACAATTGAGGAATTTCAAAACTGAAGAAAAACTCAAATTGAAGATTTTCAACTTTTGTTGGTGGCGTGACACACCGTATAAGAATGATGATTTCAGACGCCGCATACAATTGTCGTAGGGCTCTGAGAATCAAATTCTTCGTTAATTTCTTCACACTTAGAGGGTTAGTCTTCATTGATTGAAAAAAACGTTACTTCGTGTGTTGCACATCTAATTCATCAATTTTGCATAAGTGCTCGGATGTGTGTCCTTTTCAAAGGACATTCGAAGATTCTAAGATATTTAGCTCACACCGCAACTTCCTAAATCTCTTTTAATCCAAGGGCTTTGTGAAGATATCGGCTAGCTGTTCTTCAGTCTTCACGTGCTCGATATGTTGGGGAACGTAGTAATTTAAAAAAAAATCCTATGCACACGCAAGATCATGGTGATGCATAGCAATGAGAGAGGAGGGTGTTGTCCACGTACCCTCGTAGACCGAAAGAGGAAGCGTTTAGCACAACGCAGTTGATGTACGTCTTCACGATCCGACCGATCAAGTACCGAATGCACGGCACCTCCGAGTTCAGCACACGTTCAGCCCGTTGATGTCCCTTGAACTCTGATCCAGCCGAGTGTTGAGGTAGAGTTTCCTCAGCATGATGGGGTGGTGACGATGATGATGTTCTACCGACGCAGGGCTTCGCCTAAGCACCGCTACAGTATTATCGAGGTGGACTATGGTGGAGGGGGGCATCGCACACGGCTAAAAGATCAAACAGATCAATTGTTGTGTCTCTAGGGTGCCCCCTGCCCCGTATATAAAGGAGCAAGGGGGGAGGTGCGGCCATCCAGGAGGAGGCACGCCAGGAGGAGTCCTACTCCCACCGGGAGTAGGACTCCTCCCTTCCTTGTTGGATTAGGAGAAGGGGGGAAGGAGTAAGAGGAGAAGAAGGAAAGGGGGGAGCCCCCCTCCTTGTCCAATTCAGACTAGAGGGGGAAGGGGCACGCGGCCTGCCCTGGCCGCCCCTCCTCTTCTCCACTAAGGCCCACTATGGCCCATTAAACCCCCGGGGGGTTCCGGTAACCCCTCCGGTACTCCGGTAAAATCCCGATTTCACCCGGAACACTTCTGATATCCAAATATAGGCTTCCAATATATCAATCTTCATGTCTCGACCATTTCGAGACTCCTCGTCATGTCCGTGATCACATCCGGGACTCTGAACAACCTTCGGTACATCGAAACTCATAAACTCATAATATAACCGTCATCAAAACTTTAAGTGTGCGGACTCTACGGGTTCCAGAACTATGTAGGCATGACCGAGACACATCTCCGGTCAATAACCAATAGCGGAACCTGGATGCTCATATTGGTTCCCACATATTCTACAAAGATCTTTATTGGTCAAACCGCATAACAACATACGTTATTCCCTTTGTCATTGGTATGTTACTTGCCCGATTTTCGATCGTCGGTATCTCAATACCTAGTTCAATCTCGTTCCCGGCAAGTCTCTTTACCCGTTCTGTAATACATCATCCCGCAACTAACTCAATAGTTGCAATGCTTGCATGGCTTAAGTGATGTGCATTACCGAGTGGGCCTAGAGATACCTCTCTGACAATCTGAGTGACAAATCCTAATCTCAAAATACGCCAACCCAACAAGTACCTTCGGAGACACCTGTAGAGCACCTTTATAAACACCCAGTTACGTTGTGACGTTTGGTAGCACACAAAGTGTTCCTCCGGTAAACGGGAGTTGCATAATCTCATAGTTATAGGAACATATGTATAAGTCATGAAGAAAGCAATAGCAGAATATTAAACGATTGTGTGCTATGCTAAAGGAATGGGTCAAGTCAATCACATCATTCTCCTAATGATGTGATCCCATTAATCAAATGACAACTCATGTCAATGGCTAGGAAACATAACCATCTTTGATCAACGGGCTAGTCAGGTAGAGGCATACTAGTGACACTCTGTTTGTCTATGTATTCACACAAGTATTATGTTTCCGATAATACAATTCTAGCATGAATAATAAATATTTATCATGATATATGGAAATAAATAATAACTTTATTATTGCCTCTAGGGCATATTTCCTTCATGATAGAGATGTCGCCCTTCAACACATGATCACGAAGAAACTGATGATGAATCTGAATGTGCTTTGTCTTCGAGTGCTGAACTGGGTTATGAGCAATCTTGATGACACACTCATTGTCACAATAGAGAGGCACATTATTCACAATGATGCCGTAGTCCTTGAGGGTTTGCTTCATCCATAGTAATTGAGCACAGCATGAACCAGCAGCAATGTACTCAGCTCCAGCAGTAGAGAGTGATAAGCAGTTTTGTTTCTTCGAGGACCAACATACCAAGGATCGTCCTAGGAAATGGCATGTGCCTGTTGTTGACTTGTGGTCCACACGATCACCAGTCAGAGTCTGAATATCCAATGAGATCAAAAACCGAGCCCTTGAGGTACCATAATCCAAGTGTTGGAGTGTGAGCTAGATATCGAAGAATATGCTTCACAGACTTATGGTGTGATTCCTTCAGTGTAGCTTGAAAGCGGGCACACATGCAAACACTAAGCATAATATCTGGCCTAGATGCACATAAATACAATAAAGAGCCAATCATGGAGCGGTATACCTTTTGATCAAAGTCAATACCATTTTCATCAGTGCATAGATGGCCATTTGTGGGCACAGGGATTTTGACGCCTTTGCAATCTTGCATGCCGAATTTCCTCAATACGTCCTTGAGGTATTTCCCCTTAGATATGAAGATGGCATTACGTTGTTGACGAATTTTAAGACCTAAGAAGAATTTCAATTCTCCCATCATAGACATTTCATATTCCTCCCTCATCATATAACCAAATTCGTCAGTGTAACTTTGGTCAGTACAGCCAAAGATAATATCATCAACATAAATTTGGCACACGAATAATTCATCATCATAGGTTTTGGTGAAAAGAGTTGGGTCAAGTGAACTGGGTTTGAAGCCTTTCTTCATGAGGAATTCCTTCAAAGTATCATACCACGCTCGAGGGTCCTGCTTGAGGCCATAAAGGGCCTTGTTGAGTCTGAAGACTTTGTCGGGATGCTTTGGATATTCAAAACCCGGGAGTTGAGCAACATATACTTCTTCCTCAAGCTTACCATTGAGGAATGCAGTTTTCACATCCATTTGATATAAGATGATGTCATGATGGTTAGCATAAGCAAGTAATATGCGAATAGCCTCAAGTCTAGCAACAAGTGCAAAAGTTTCATCGAAATCAATTCCTTCAACCTGTGTGTAGCCTTGAGCTACAAATCGTGCCTTATTCCTCACCAGAAGGCCATTTTCATCTTGCTTGTTGCGGTAGATCCATTTTGTGCCGATGATGTTGTGCTTCCAAGGGTCTGGTCGCTAGACAACTTCCCAAACATTGTTGAGCTCGAACTGATGTAATTCCTCTTGCATAGCTTGAATCCACTCAGGCTCCAGAAATGCTTCATCTACCTTAGTGGGCTCTGTGATAGAGACGAAAGTAAAGAGCCCACAAAAGTTAGACAAATATGAAGCATTTGAGCGTGTGAGAGGACCTGGTGCATTGATGTCGCTGATGATTTTCTCAATTTGCACTTCACTTGCGACGTGAGGATGATAAGGTTGACGACGAGGAATTTGCTCATTTTCTTCAGAACCATTTTCTTCAGGTGCATCAGCATGATGTTCTTCATGATCTGGGATGACTTCTTCAGCAGATTCTTCAGTAGGGATAACATCCTCAGTAGCCTTGAACTTGATGGTTTCCTTGGGTGACTTTTCATCTAGCACAAGAGGTAGGTGCTCTCTTTGCGAGCCATTAGTTTCATCGAACCGCACATCTACAGTTTCAACAACCTTGTGGTGAACGTTGTTGAAGACTCTGTAGGTGTGCGAGTCCTTTTCGTAACCAAGCATAAAAACTTCATGTGCTTTCGGTGCAAATTTAGAATTGTGATGAGGATCTCTAATCCAACATTTAGCACCGAAGACTTTGAAATAACTCACATTAGGTTTCTTGTCAGTGAGGAGTTCATATGCGGTCTTCTTGAAGATTTTTTTAAGATATACCCTGTTGATGATGTGGCACATAGTATCAATTGCCTCAATCTAGAAGTGACGAGGCGTCTTGTATTCATCAAGCATAGTGCAAGCCATCTCAACAAGAGTTCGGTTCTTGCGCTCCACGATGCCATTCTGCTGAGGAGTATAAGGAGCAGATAAATCATGAGTGATACCAAGTTCATCAAGATAGTCATCAAGACCCGTATTCTTGAACTCAGTCCCATTGTCACTTCTGATGTGCTTGATCTTTGCACCAAAGTTGGTTGAAGCCCTCGAGGAAAATCATTTGAAGACTTTCTGCACTTCACGTTTGTACGTGACGATATGCACCCATGTGTAACGAGAGTAATCATCAACAATAACAAAGCCATATAAAGATGCCTCATTAGTGAATGCAGAATAATGATTAGGACAAAAGAGATCCATGTGAAGCAATTCAAATGGACGAGTGGTAGTCATGATAGTCTTTGCGGGATGCTCGGCCTTGGTCATCTTTCCAGCTTCACAGGCTCCGCATAGGTGATCCTTGAGAAATTTGACATTCTCAATGCCAATGACATGCTTCTTCTTCGGGAGCGTGTGCAAGTTCCTCACGCCAGCATGACCGAGTCATTGATGCCATAGCCAGCCTTCTGAAGCTTTTGCAAGTAGACATATAGCAGGTTGTGGTCTTGTGGAGAAATCAACAATATACAGATCTCCTCTCCTAAAGCCTTCGAAGACTTTGGAATGTTTTGCTTCCATGATCACAACACAACGATACTTTCCAAAGATAACAACCATATCAAGATCACAAAGCATTGAGACTGACATGAGGTTGAATCCCAAGGACTCGACAAGCATGACTTTGTCCATCTGTCGATCCTTTGAGATCACAACCTTACCTAGACCCAATACCTTGCTTTTGCCTTTGTCAGCGTAGGTGATATGCTTCAGATACGATGGAGATAAGGGAGCGTCCATCAATAAGTTCTTGTCACCAGTCATGTGATTTGTACATCCACTATCGAGGACCCACTCAGTGGCTTTGGGTTGATCATCCTGCAGATGAATTAGTGCAACTTATGAACTCATATACTTCATCAGTGAAGAATATGACATCTAATTCATCATATCAATTTCATCAAACAATCAACATATATAATAGTATGAGGACGTGAGAAATAGAAATTCATTTCTTCATGATTAGCTTGCATCCTTTCAAGCGTATTTCAGGTCTCCAGCAAATTCTTTAGATGTTTAAGTTCGTCTGGAGACCTGACCCTGCATAAGAGATTAGTTCTTTTTTTACCACCCACATCTGGAGGGGTGGCAAAGAGTTCATCATTTTGCGAACTCCATAAGAGAAAGGTGGCATAGAAGCCAGTCCACTTCATTTCACATAAGAGGAGTTAGGGTAAGCATATGAATAAGCAGAGAAATTCTTCGAGGACTTATGAACATAATGATTTGAAGAATAATGCACATATTCATAGCCCTTAGATCTTCCCTGCGAAACAGAAGGGTTAGCACGATGATGTTCATATGAGGACTTTGATCCATTTGAGGAATTTGATCCACGTGAGGAATTTGGTCCGCATGAGGACTTGGATCCATATAAAGAATTTGGTCCATATGACCAATTTGATCTAGGATTCATATTCTTCACAGGTGGTGTCATGATGACATTCACCTGAAGACTTTCAAGGCACTTTTTGGGAACCCAGATTTTCTTCATAGGGGAATCATTCTTGCAGTTAGTGCCAACATATCTAGCAAATACTTCACCATTCTGATTTTTAACAGCTTATAGTTGGAGTGAAATGACTCATCAGAAGAATGAGGAGATTCACATGTAAAGCCAAATAAAGTAGATGGATCTACTGGAGGTCCCTTTGCAGCAACCCATGAGGTTTTGGGATACTGCTCACGCTTCAAGTATGTTCCATCAGCATTGAGTTTCCTCTCAAAGGCAATACCCTCTTTCCTAGGGTTCCTGTTGAGGATATTCTTTTTAAGCACATCACAAAGAACCTGCTGCCCTTTGAGGCTTTTATACATGCCTGTCATGTACAATTCCTTCAGCCCTACATTGTCAGTGATACTAGAAGTATCCTCAGATGAGGAATTAGTGATAGCAGAGACAGATGAAGAAATTGCAGCAATAGAAGAATTTGAACTTTCAGGTGAAGAATTAGCAGATTCACATTCAATGCACTTCAAACATGGTGGAATGGATTCTTCCTGAGCAACACTGATCTGCTGAGCAAGCAATGAATCGCGTTCCTTCTGAAGATCTTCATAACTCTCCCTTAGCTTCTCAAGATCTTGCTTTCTTTGAAGAAATTCATAAGAAAGCTTCTCATGATCAGATAAGAGAGTGTTATGATGACTCTGAAGGTTATCAAACTTGGACTGAAGTCTCTGAAGATTATCAGTCAAGGTGAGTGCGATCCATTTCTTCACCCAACAGGTCATCGCTTTTGTCTAGCATATTTTGAACCTTTTCAAAAGCCTTTTGTTGTTTCACAGCAATCTTAGCAAGTTTAGAGTAGCTAGGCTTGTGGTTTTCATCAGATTCATCCTCACTTGATTCAGAGGAGGGATATTTGAGTACCTTGGCACCCTTTGCCATGAAGCAATAGGTGGGAGCGTAGTCATCATCGCCGTCGTCAGCCTTGTTGGGGAAGCCATTCTCCTCAGAGTTGAAGATGGACTTGCTGAGAACGCAGTAGCGAGGTCTAGACTCCCCACACCAGATTCTGACTCCTCAGATGCCTCCTCTTCCTCATTTTCCTCAGATTCAGCTTCAGAGTCCATTTCCTTGCCAATGAAGGCCTGAGCCTTTTTGGAGCTTCTCTTCTTGTGAGATGAAGACTCTGAGGATTTTGATGATGAGGACTTAGAAGATTTCTTCTTCTTCTTTGAGTCATCAGCACTGTAATCCTTGTATTTCTTCTTCTTTGATTCTTTTCCCACGGAGGACAATCTTGAATGTAGTGCCCAGGTTTCTTGCATTTGTGGAAAGTTCTTTTCTTGTAGTCATGGGATGAGGAATCTGATATTACATCATCACTTCTTGAGGATTTTCCAAAACGACCACGCCTTGAGAACTTCTGGAATTTGCTCACGAGCATTGCTAGCTCATGGCTCAGTTGTTCAGGATCACCAAGGCTGCTACCACAATCCTCACCTTCAGATTCAGATACTGCCTTGGCCTTCAGAGCGCGTGATTTTCCATAGCTCGGTCCATAGAGATCTCTCTTCTCAGCAAGCTGGAACTTGTGAGTGTTTAGCCTCTCAAGGATATCAGCAGGATCAGGTGACTTGTAGTCCCCACGTTCTTGTATCATCAGTGCAAGGGTGTCAAATGAGGAATCAAGCGATCTCAGCAATTTCTTCACCACTTCATGGTTGGTGATGTCATTGGCACCAAGTGCTTGAAGCTCATTTGAGATGTAAGTCAGGCGATCGAAGGTTTGGTGAACATTTTCATTGTCGAGTCTTTTGAAGCGGTTGAAGAGATTGCGAAGAACGTCAACTCGAGAGTCAAGCTGTGTTGAGACTCCTTCGTTGACCTTTGAAAGTGCTAGTATCGACTAGAGGGGGGTGAATAGGCGATTTTTATGAAAGTCTTCAAAACTTAGAAGTTTCGAAGACAAACAACAGAAATAACCTAGTTGATATGCAGCGGAAGATAAACTACCATAAGCAAGCCATAGTCAAGTATGCAATGATGTGAAAGTACAGGACAAATAGCAGCAAGTAGTAAGGATCAGGATGAAAGATAGTATGAAGCCAATCAACAGTAGAAGTCAAACGATGAAGTCAAACAGATACACATATAGGCAGTGACTTCACGAAGACAAACTTAAGTAAAGGATGGAAAGGGATAGAACCAGTCGCTTGTTGAAGACACAGGATTTGTTGGACCAGTTCCAGTTGCTGTGAAAACTGTACGTCTGGTTAGGGAGGCTAAGATTCAACTCAGAAGACCGTGTCTTCACATTATTCCCCTTGAGCTAAGGACACTTAGTCCTCGCCTAATCACTCTGGTAAGTCTTCAAGGTAAACTTCCAAACCTTCACAGACTTCGTTCACCGGCAATCCACAATGACTCTTGGATGCTCAGAACGTGACGCCTAACCGGCTGGAGGATTCACAGTCCTCAAGTGTAATAAGTCTTCAGGTCACATGCATGTAAAGACTTCAGTGATTCCTAACACTCTTTGGCTCTGGATGTTTGGGCTTTGTCCTCGCAAGGATTTCTCTCTCTCAAATGCTTCGAGGTGGGTTGCTCTCAAATGACAAAAGCCGTGTACTAACTCCGAGCAGCCACCAATTTATGGTGTAGGGGGTGGGCTATTTATAGCCACAAGGCAACCCGACCTGATTTATCCGAAATGACCCTGGGTCACTAAGGAACTGACACGTGTTCCAACGGTCAGATTTCAAACACACACGGCAACTTTACTTGGGCTACAAGAAAAGCTGACTCATCCAGCTCTGGATAAGATTTGCTCACATTGTCTTCGCTCGAAGACATAGGATTTGGGTTGAGCATCACTTCAGTCACTCTGACTTAGTTCACTTGGACCCCACTTAACAGTACGGTGGTTCCTATGAATCAACAAAGAAGAAAAGGAAACAACAAAACCACACAGTCTTCGCGTTCCAAAGTCTTCATGCAGTGTCTTCTCATGTCATAGTCTTCAATATGAATATCTTCTCATACCACCATTGTCTTCAATGTCTTCAAACATTTTTAGGGGTCATCTCCGGTAGGTAAACCGAATCAATGAGGGACACTACCTGCGTTATCCTGCAATTCTCACAAAACGCATTAGTCCCTCAACCAACTTTGTCGTCAATACTCCAAAACCAACTAGGGGTGGCACTAGATGCACTTACAATCTCCCCCTTTTTGGTGATTGATGACAAACTGGTTGAAGTTTTCAATGGGGATAAAGTATGTGAAATTGTAAAGGATAGGGAAATGTCTTCATAAGTAGCAAGGGCTCCCCCTGAAGATGTGCATATAAGTAATTTGCTTTTGGAATGCAAATGCACATGGCAGGTTGTACTTGTGGAGATCCACTTCAACTTATGAAGATAATTCATCATGCATGAAATGATATAGCAAGTAGAATGACATGCATAATGAAAAATGGACGTCTGCAGAATGATCTAAGTGCGGAAGTTATCATCGCACAAACGGAGTAAAGCAAATAAGTAGCAGACGACCATCGAGTTTAAGTGTTACAACTCAAAGAGCCAAATGTTTCAAAACGAGAGTTGTAAGCACGAGGCAAAATATAATGCAACCGCCCATATGAACCCGCTTGAAGACTATCAACTCATACGCTTCTCCCCCTTTTGTCAGTAAGGACCAAAAAGGTTTGAAGACATAGAGCATCTACTCGTCCTCATGAGTAGGTGAAGCAGCAGGGTTATCGTCGTTGGTTGGCGGTGCAGACGAACTTGGTGCAGTGTTGATGTGTGCAGTAGTTGGAGGTGGTGAAGTAGCATCATCTTAATCATTGATCACTCTGGCATTGACAGTTGCCGTGGAGGAAGAATATTCAGAGTCTTCAAGAGATGGAGTACGACGTAGGACAGCAATCCGTGGAGGAGTGGAGTCAAACTGGAATCTTTCATTGAAGCCATCATCTTGAAGATCTGCTTCAGCACTAAGCAGGGTCAAGCTCTTCCATGATCGTCGGCAAGTCTCATGAGCAACAAATGCATTCTTGGTGGCAAGGTTTCAAATGCGATTGACATCCACCAAGAGGCTTTGCATCTGTCTCTTGAGCCAAAAGTGATGTTTATCCTGTTTCTGATGAAGGGCCACAAGAAGTTCTCGGTCATTGAGAACGCGAGAACGCTTCCGAGGCCTTTGGGCAATGGTGCTTTCAGTGACTTCAGTAGGTGCTCGATGAGGCAGACGAGTATTTCCAGCTAATGGATAGATTCGTGTTGCTGCTTGAACACCTTCAATGGGTTGAGTGAAGCTTTGGTGCTCGGCATTCTGAAGACAAAGAGGCTTCTTGGCAGGGTCAGAGTATATGGCTTCAAGTGACATATCAACCTCTGGTAAAAAGATCAGATGATTGCGAGCAGATGGTTGATAGTTGACAGATGAGTGTCGCTTGATGAGGCGCATGACCCATGGAGCATAAAACTTCAGACCAAATAGATCAGATCCAGAAGCAGCAAGTTGCCTGATGAAGAATTCTTGAGTATTGAAGCTGATGCCATTGAGAATGTAGAAGACCAAAGTCTTCATAGCTCCTTCCAGCTTGGCCGCTGATGAATGTCCTTTGATAGGCCATAGAGTTTGCCTGATAATATGATATATTGTGCGTGGCAGATGCTCAAGGTCTTCAACAAAGAACTCTGTTGGATATTCAGCGTCAGATGGCAAGGGCTTCATCATGCTCAACATCTGGCTCATGTTGGGTTCTGGCTTTTGGAAGATGCTTTCCAACGCATTGCGGTGTAGCTGACAATCAGGTTCATATAGCTCTCCAGGAGTGGCTAGCCCTGTAAGCTCAATGATGTCAAGAGCTTTGGCTTCATGATGAACGTTTCCGGTCATCCACTCGAGGACCCATGTCTTGATATCTCTGTTGTAGCCGTGAATGTGTAGAGTAGCATAGAATTGAAGCAATAGCTCTTCATTCTAGTGTTCTTTGTCTGTCACAAAGTTGAGCAGACCAGCATCACGAAAGCAATCAAGTGCTTCTTCTAAGCATGGCAGTCCAGCAATGGCTTCAGTGTCAAGGCGCATATGAGGGAAAATGCGCCCTTGATCATATAGAACGCAGGAGTAATAGCTTCTCTGCTGATAGCTCCAGAACCGATCTGATGATATCCTTGGTTTGGAGTAGGGGTTCTTGGCGCTGTCAAAGAAGGTATTTTGGCTTTTGAAGCCATTAGCATTGAAGGACCCTGGTGAGTTTGCAGTACCTGGAAACCTTGGCAGTCTTGGCTTTGGCTTCTGGACCTGAGGCCTATGCTCAACATGATAATCAAATTGAGGTCCAGAGGCAGTAGGCGGAGGTACCAGAATGGGCCATCGAATGCTGGTTAGTCGACCATGACTGTATGCTTTCTCAATTGTATGAGGCCTTGGTGGCGGAACAGGAGCAGTGGCAACAGCTGAGGCTTCAGGCTGCACAACAGGTGCTTCGGGAGCAGTTGCCTCATTAGCTTCAGGTGCAGTGGCCTCATTAGCTTCAGGCACACTGGTTGATTCAAGCTCCACATTAGCGTCAGCCATGACAACGTCATTGGCTTCATTGGCATTGGTGGTGGCAGCTTCAACATTTTCAACCTCCTCTTGATGAACAGGAGGGTCGGGCACTGGCACGTTCACATCAGGAACAACTTCTTCAATAACTGGGGGAGTAGGGACACGTATGTCTTCTTGATTCTCTTGGTGATGTAATGGAATGTCTTCAAAGAGCTTGGGCTTTACATGGAGACATTCACGCTTGGAGTGGGTTCAGAAAATACTTGACGTGCAATAGGTTGGCGTTGCACTTCTCCTTCGTGAACGCTCGATGAGGGACTTGAGGCCTTTGTCCTTTGGCGAAGCTTCCACAAGTGCTGGCAACGCCTTTGGAGATGGAGTTGGCTGGGCCTCAAAGTCTTCTTCTTCTTGCACGGGTGGTGTAGCTTGTTGTTGTTGTTGTTGGGGAGTACTGGGGGTGTCTTGTTGCTGTGGGTGATCAGCCCACGATGCATCCTGAGCAGTTGGCGTCAGAGGACGACCAATGTTGATGAGTTCGCTGTTCAAAAGAACAGGCGATGATACCACGTTGTGTTCGATCTGAGGAAGAACTACATCATCTTCAACATTGTCATCATGACCAATGTCTTCAGCAGTGGTGGGTTCAGCTGCTGGAATATCTTCAGCTTCATGAGTCTCTGTGGGAGCAGGCTCATGAACTATCATCTGTCTTTCTTGATGTTCAGACGCAGGGCGAACCATTGAGATAGGTTCAACAACCAAGGGCTCTGTGGGAGCAGCCCTAGGCTTCTTGGTCTTGCGCTTCTTTTTGGAGGGAGCGGCATCAGAGGCTTCAGTATTCTTTCTCTTTCTGGCTTCAGCCTCGGCAGCCCTTGTCTTCTTCTGTTCTGAAGCGGTTGTGGTGACCTTTAGCTTCGAGCCAGTCATGCTACTTGGGAAGATAATGCGAGGGGCTTCTTGGCTTGAAGGTGCAGGCTGGTCAGCAGGAAGCTTCTTCTTTTCTTTGCAGCCATCCTGGGTCAATGCCAGACGGCCAAGTGACTTGCGCTTCTCAGCCTCATTGTAGGCAAGCACACACTTATCAGCCAAACTCTTCATGCGCTCACGAGAGCCTTGAGCTTCTTGACGCTTCTTCAGAAAAGCTTCTTTAAGCTCATGCAGCATGACCTTGAAGTTTTTGACGTCTTGAACACTGAGCTTCGCCACATGCTTCTAGAATTGAGCCTTCTCATAATCAATTTTGTTCTTCAGCTCAACGATGCGCTGAGCAAGAGCTAGCTCAGAAGCAATGGCGCCATTGAATGAGACGCTGAGGCCAATGGGAAGCTGCAGATCGTCAAAGCTGAGGTTTGGTGTATCGAACCACTCATCAATGAAGTTATGGATGATAGCCACATCGAAGAGAGGCAGGTTGTTGAAGATTTCAGCTTCTTCTTTGCTTTTGATCAATTGCTCAAGGGCATCATCTGCAAGATCTTCATCGCTAGACAGATCAATGGGATCTTCACGCAGAATAGCAGCAGGAGTGAAGGTTTGATCAGTATGCCTGACAATTTGCTTTTTCTTCTCCGTCTTCTTGGAGATACGGGATTGATCTTCAGGCTGCACACTGGCTTCAGGAGGTGCAGTGGCCAGAGGCTTCGCACGTAAAGCTTTTGGAGGTGCTGATTTAGAATCCTTTAGCTTCTTTTGCTTCTGCGGCTTCGGAGGAGGAGCTGGGGCTTCATCAGTGTCAGCATCATTATCAGAATGATCTACTCTGGCACCCTGAACCAAGATGTAGGTGATGAGGCCGTCAAGGTTAGAGAAGGGGCTGATGACATTGGGTTCTGCATCACGAGAGCCATCAGCACGAGGAGTAGAGGGACCAAGGTTGAAGTCTATTCCCAATGACTTCTTGTTTTCCTTGGCCGAAGCCTTTGTGTGCTGGAAGTTGCGCTTGAAGAGAGCATCATCACGACACCATAGTAGTGATGTGGGATCAGCATTCTCAGGCTGAGGTCCACGGACCATGCAAGGATAGAAGGCTTGTTCAATAGCTTCAGCTCTGTTCTTGGGTTGAAGGCCTCGATAGAGAATATCGCCCCAAGGACTCTTGATAGCATTCTTCTCTGCATATTCCTTGGTCACGAATTTGTACTTGAACCATTCTTCAACCCAATAGCGTCGAATCCATTGGATTCGTGTCTTGCGCTGATGATAAGTCTCTTCAGGATCTGTATTGTAGAGCTCTGCTAGGTCATCAGGCAGATCTTTGGATGTTCCTTCTCTGCTATGCCCCGCCACCCTTCCTTGCTGATTTTTCTGCAGCCATGAACTTCAAACTGAATGGCTTCAATACGTTCAAAGGCTTCAGAGACTTACGCTTGCTGGTCAAGCAGGAACTGGCTTCAGGAGAGTTGATATGATGTTGTAAGTATTCTGCAAACAAATGCAGACTATGAGAACCAAGGGATTCTCCCACGGACATGTACCTGTGACAGCATTAGAGATGCGAGGGAAGGGGAAGAGGTCATATGCATTCTCAGAAGATTTTGAAGATAAATTAGTTTGAAGACATTGACCTCATGATGCGAAGACATTCACTTATATAGGTGAGTTGGTTCCAGATTTGTACCAATCCGTGAATAAGTACAAGTGAGGAATCAAACTAGACAGGAAATCTAAGTGAATTCACTAGGTAGTATGAGATGCAGACAAAATAGATCTAACGTTGAATAGGAAGAAACCACTTTCGGTAAACAGGATGAATCTTGAAGATCAAAAAGGTGGTAAAAATAGAGTTATAATTACCGCACGAAGAACTGCTAGATGGGATGAATAGGAGACCGAGCAGTTCAGCCCACCGTGCCCTAACTTGGCGACGGAGGACACCTACGGCGACGGCGGAGAGGACGATGTCCGCGGCCGGCGTGAGGACGGCGTCGGAGAAGTCGCGGCAGCTAAGCGCTTCGTCGCCGGCGTCGTCGAGAGCTAGCGGTGGCGCTAGGGTTTTGACGAGGTGGAGAGGTGGAAGAAGGATTTCTTTACCGCAGGGGACAAGTATTTATAAGTAG
The DNA here is from genome assembly GCA_021605145.1 of Aegilops bicornis. Classification (NCBI taxonomy): domain Eukaryota; kingdom Viridiplantae; phylum Streptophyta; class Magnoliopsida; order Poales; family Poaceae; genus Aegilops; species Aegilops bicornis. Next base: position 341,230,486 of record CM038673.1, on the reverse strand, counting down.
GTGTGCGGCACAGCGCAATTACGCTGGTGCCCCTGGCGGTTCACATCTGAGGGGCACGTGGCAAGCATGCAACATACTCAGAGTTGTCCCACGTTCCCACGCCCGCCAGGCATGTCGGAGAGTTGTTCCGGCTTCTCCGGATTTCAACAATAAAGATAAGTCATTTAAAACAAATTTAATGTTTGTCTCTTTGCCTTCTTCTGACAAGGACGCAGAGAAGACATTCCACAGTTTCAATAGAATGCATCCGATTTGGACAGATAGAGTTTGAGATAGAAAGCATAGAGAGGTTAGGGTCCGATCACATTCACTTAGTTCAGAAGATTCAACTTGAAGACATAGCTATAAGTGAATGCTGTAGAGGACAGAACACGAGTATATTCATATATATATATATATATATATATATCTGAAAGCAATCAATCATCAAAGTGCAGAAAATCATGAAGATAAATTGAAACTGAAGACAAACCAAATGCGAAGTCTTTGCAAAATAACGCCGTGAGTGAAACACTTCAAACAGAGAAATTTGGTGGTGGTGTTACCCACCGTATAGGAAGTATTAGACCCAGACACGGTGCACAATTATCGTGGCGCTCCGAAGTCAAATTCCATGTTAATGTATTCACACTTAGTGTAAATCTTCATTGATTGAAGATATACATTACTTTGTGTGTTGCACATCTAAGTCATCTAGGATGTGTGCCTGATCACAGGACATTAGAGGATTCCAAGATATTTAGCTCACACCGTAACTTGCAAAACCTTTTCTCATCCAAGGGCTTTGTGAAGATATCTGCCAATTGCTCTTCAGTGTTGACGTGAATGATATCGATATCTTTCTTCATGACATGATCTCTGAGAAAGTGATGACGAATTTCAATGTGCTTTGTCTTCGAATGTTGGACTGGGTTGTTGGCTATCTTGATGGCACTCTCGTTGTCGCAGAAGAGAGGTACTTGTTTCAGGTTGATGCCATAGTCCTTGAGAGTTTGCTTCATCCATAGAAGCCGAAAGCACAACAGATCCAAAGAAAGAATATATTCAGATTCAGCAGTTGAGAGTGATACACAATTCTGCTTCTTTGAAGACCAATAGACAAGTGATCGACCAAGAAAGTGACATGTGCCTGATGTAGACTTGTGATCCACTTTGTCACCAGCATAATCAGCATCCGAGAATCCAACCAAATCAAATTTTGAGCCCTTGGGAAACCATAATCCGAGTGTTGGGGTGTAAGCCAAATATCGAAGAATTTGCTTCACAGCTAAGTGATGCGATTCCTTTGGTGCCGCTTGGAATCGAGCACACATGCAAACACTAAGCATAATATCTGGTCTAGATGCACATAGATAAAGTAAAGAACCAATCATGGAGCGGTATACCTTTTGATCGAACTCTTTACCATTGTCGTCGGGACCAAGGTGGTGTTTATCGGCATTGGCATCGTGTAGCCTTTGCGCCTTCCATTCCAAACTTCTTCGCATAATCTTTGAGGTATTTTTCTTGAGATATGAAGATGCCATTGCTTTGTCGATTTAATTTGAAGACCAAGGAAGAACTTCAGTTCTCCCATCATGGACATCTGATATTGCTCTTGCATCATGTATCCAAACTCATCACTATACTTCGGTTGGTGCACCAAGATAATGTCATCCACATATATTTGGCACACAAACAGTTCACCGTCATATGTCTTCGTGAAGAGTGTGGGATTGAGGGAGCCTGGTTTGAAGCCTTTGCTCTTCAGGAAGTCTTTGATCGTATCATACCATGCACGAGGAGCTTGTTTGAGGCCATACAATGCTTTGTTTAGCTTGTACACCATATCAGGATGTTTTGGATCTTCAAAGCCAGGTGGTTGAGCGACATATACTTCTTCTTCAATCTTGCCATTCAGAAATGCACTCTTCACATCCATTTGATATAGCAAGATGTTGTGATGATTAGCATAGGCTAGCAATATGCGAATAGCTTCAAGCCTAGCAACAGGAGCAAATGTTTCATCGAAGTCAATTCCTTCAACTTGAGTATATCCTTGAGCCACAAGACGTGCTTTGTTTCTGACGACTTGACCATGCTCATCCTGCTTGTTTCGATATATCCATTTTGTTCCAATAATGTTATGCTTGCGAGGGTCAGGTCGCTTGACAAGTTCCCAAACATTATTCAGCTTGAACTGTTGAAGTTCTTCTTGCATGGCTTGAATCCATTTAGGTTCCATAAAAGCTTCAGCAACTTTCTTGGGTTCTGATATTGACACAAATGAAAAGTGCCCACAGAAGTTTGCTAGCTGTGTTTCTCTTGAGCGAGTAAGCGGACCAGGCGCATTGATGCTATCAATTATCTTCTCGATTTGTACTTCATTTGCAACACGTGGATGAACAGGACGAAGAATTTGCTCTTGCTAATCATTGTCATCATTGGGAGGATTGTCTTCGGTCTGAGCATTGTCTTCAGGTTGATTTGGTGCAGAGATGATAAGTTCCTCTTCAGGCTGTGCTTCAGAAGGCATGATTTCACCAGTTCCCATTAGCTTGATAGATTCGCTTGGAGAAGCTTCATCTAGTGTACTTGGCAGGAGTTCTCTTTGTGAACCATTGGTTTCATCAAATCTCACATGCACAGTTTCGACGATCTTGTAGAGAAAGAGGTTGAAGACTCTGTAGGAGTGTGAGTCTTTTCCATAGCCAAGCATGAAGCCTTCGTGAGCCTTAGGTGCAAATTTTGACTTGTGATGGGGATCCTTGATCCAGCATCTTGCTCCAAATACTCAAGTAATGGCGACATTTGGCTTCTTGCCAAGAAGGAGCTCATAGGATGTTTTGTTCGAAGCTTATGGATGTAGACACGGTTGATGATGTGACAGCAAGATCAATAGCTCGTGCCGTAACTTTCTTGGTGTCTTGTATTCATCTAGCATTGTTCGAGCCATCTCAATGAGGGTTCTGTTTTTGCGCTCAACGATGCCATTTTGCTGAGGTGTGTATGGAGCAGAGAACTCATGAGTGATTCCCATTGTATCCAGATACAGATCAAGTCCTGTGTTCTTGAATTCAGTGCCATTGTCACTTCTGATATGCTTGATGTTCACGCCATAATTGTTCATTGCTCGTTTGGCGAAGCGCCTGAAGACATCTTGCACTTCAGTCTTGTAGAGAATTATATGAACCCATGTGTATCTTGAGTAGTCATCAACAATGACGAAGCCATAGAGACAAGAAGTTGATGTGAGGGTGGAGTAGTGAGTAGGTCCAAATAAGTCCATGTGTAACAGCTCGAAGGGTTGAGATGTTGTCATGATTGTCTTCGAGGGGTGCTTTGCCCTTGTCATCTTTCCAGCTTCACAGGCACCACACAGATGATCCTTCTTGAACTTGACATCCTCGATGCCAAGGACATGCTTCTTCTTGACGAGTGAGTGTAAGTTCCTCATGCCAGCATGTCCTAGCCTTCGATGCCAAAGCCAGCATTCTGAAGCTTTTGTGAGAAGACATACGGAAAGCTGTGGACCTGCTGAGAAATCTACTATGTATAGATCATCTTTCCTATATCCTTCAAAGACTAGAGACTTGTCAGATTCCATTAGTACAAGGCAACAAGCATTGAGACAGACATTAAGTTGAACCCAAGGGATTCAACAAGCATCACTTTATCCATGTGTTGATCCCTAGAGATTGCAACTCTACCTAGACCCAATACCTTGCTTTTACCAGTGTCAGCAAATGTGATTTGACTCTTGTCGGATGGACGTAAGGTTGAGTCCATGAGAAGGCTTCGATCACCAGTCATATGATTAGTGCATCCGCTGTCAATAATCCATTCTGAAGCTTTTTGTGACATGCCCTACAGTGCAGTTAGGAGGATAGGCTTCACAAGGTATGTTGTGAAGCATAAGCATTTGACACACACTAGGATTACCACAGCTTAGATCAAGATTAGAACACACAGTATGACAGATAAGAGATTCATATGTGGAATACATATTAAGTCATTTTATCATGCGTCCCTTTATCTTTTAGGTCCCCAGCAATAATATCGGACGCATTTGATTGCTGGCTGGAGACCACATTCTGCAAAAGAGAGTTAATTCTTCTTCACCACCCACATTTTCAGGGGTGGCTTAGAAGCAATGAGTCTAAGTGCAGCATCTGAGAATTTCGGCTTTGAAGCCCTAGCAAATAGCCTTGCAGGAGATGAATGATACTCATGTGAATAAGCAGAAAAGTTCTTAGTTCTATGAACATAGCAGTTTGAAGACATATGCTCATATTCATGAGTCTGAGTATGATTTCCCTGCAAAACATTGGCGTTAGGGTGACTCAAGTGAGTCCTATGTTCGTATGAAGCCGTTGGACCATATGATGCCTTTGGTCTGGTGTTTGTCTTCTTCCCTGGTGGTGTCATGATGACATTCGCTGGAAGATTCTTAAGGCAGCTTTTGGGAACCCAAATCTTCTTCATAGGAGGTCCATTCCTGCAGTTAGTACCAATATACCTAGCAAACACTTCACCATTCTGATTTTTGAACAGTTTATAGTTTGCATCAAAGGATTCATCAATGATAATAGGATTAGCACAGGTAAATCCAGATAAAGTGGATGGATCCACTGAAGGTTCCATTGCAGCAACCCAAGTGGTTTTGGGATACTGCTCAGGCTTCCAGTAAGAACCATCAGCGTTCATTTTCCTCTCGAACCCAACACCCTCTTTCCTAGGGTTTCGGTTCAGAATATGCTTTTTGAGGACATCACAGAGAGTCTGATGTCCCTTCAAACTTTTGTACATCCCTGTTTCAAGCAATGTCTTCAACCTAGCATTTTCATCAGCGATAGTAGTGGTATCCTCCACAGAGGGGTTAGTAACCACATCAGTAGTTGAAGACAATGAAACAGCAGCAGCAATGGAACATTCAGCAACAGATGTAGCGTTATCACGCTCAATGCATTTTAGACATGGTGGTTCAAATCCATCCTGAGCGGGATTGATCTGTTGAGTGCGAAGTGACTCATTCTCTTTTTGAAGATCTTCATGAGTCGCTTTCAATTTCTCAAGCTCTTGCTTCCTTTGAAGATAATCATAGGAGAGCTTTTCATGTGTGGTTGAGAGCGTCTCATGAAGACTTTCAAGTTCTTGGTACTTAGCATGAAGATTTTTTATGTATTCTACTCAGGACTGTGAACGTGTCATTTCCGCGTCCAACAGGTCATCGCTTTTGTCTAACAGTTTTTGAGTATGTTCCATAGCCCTTTGTTGTTCAGTAGAAATTTTAGCAAGTGTTTTGTAGCTGGGTTTGGATTCACAATCAGAGTCATCTTCACTTGATTTTTGAAAGTAAGCATCGCGTGATTTTACCTTGGCACCACGTGCCATGAAGCAGTACGTGGGAGCAGGATCGTCCATGTCATCAGCTTCAGCGTTGGTGTGGAAGTCATTGCCTTCAGTGTTGAAGATGGACTTGGCAACATAGGCTGTGGCTAGAGCCAGACTTGCAACGCCAGGGTCGGACTCCTCTCCAGATTCCACCTCCGCCTCCTCAGAAGCAGACTCCTCCTCTGAATCCATTTCCTTGCCAACAAAGGCACGAGCCTTGCCTGATGAGCTCTTCTTGTGTGATGAAGACTTGGAAGAAGACTTTGAGGATTTCTTCTTCTTGTTGTCATCAGAATCAAATTCCTTGCTCTTCTTCTTCTTCTTCTTCTTCTCATTGTCCCACTGTGGACACTCAGGTATGTAGTGACCAGGTTTCTTACACTTGTGGCAGGTTCATTTCTTGTGGTCATGGGTGGAAGCTTCATCATTCTTGGAGCAAGATCGTGAAGACTTTCTGAAGCCCTTCTTCTTGGTGAATGTCGGTGTCAAAACCGGCGGATCTCGGGTAGGGGGTCCCGAACTGTGCGTCTAGGCGGATGGTAACAGGAGACAAGGGACACGATGTTTTAACCAGGTTCGGGCCCTCTTGATGGAGATAAAACCCTACGTCCTGCTTGATTGATATTGATGATGTGGATATTACAAGAGTAGATCTACCACGAGATCAAGGAGGCTAAACCCTAGAAGCTAGCCTATGGTATGATTGTTGTAATGGTTGTTGTGTCCTACGGACTAAAGCCATCCGGTTTATATAGACACCGGAGAGGGCTAGGGTTACATAGAGTCGGTTACAATGGTAGGAGATCTACATATCCGTATCGCCAAGCTTGCCTTCCATGCCAAGGAAAGTCCCATCCGGACACGGGACGAAGTCTTCAATCTTGTATCTTCATAGTCTTGGAGTTCGGCCGATGATGATACTCCGGCTATCCGGACACCCCCTAGTCCAGGACTCCCTCAGTAGCCCCTGAACCAGGCTTCAATGACGATGAGTCCGGTGCACAGGAAAATGATCCAGCCGGACTATATCCTTTGACGTCACCTCGGCTGGACGGAGGGCTTCGTCAACACTTCATTACCCCATGCCGGGGACTTCGGCATCACTCTGTTGTCCTGCATTGACCGTGCTATGTCACCACTTCGGAGTGCCGAGCTCCTTGCTCCGCCACCTCGGGACCGGCTTGGGGGATGGAACCTTGTCCCGCATCAAGCTCGGACCGCGTCGTCAATACCGAACACATTAACCAGCTAAGTTGCCTTCATGCTCAAAGTTTTAAATTTCTAACTTGTGTTCGGTTCGACCAAGAATTATACTTTTTTGTAAAAAAGTTGCTTGTAAAAATTTTCCTTGTCGAAACTTTGTTCGCACACACTTGACGCGCTACCCGCGCTCATTATACCTGGGGGCTTCTTTAACAGAAGCTTATTAATACGGGCTTTATGCCCAACACATGTGTCACACTTCCGAATGTACCTTTTATTCACCATTATATGCATCGATATGACTTAAGTTTTGGCCAAGCTGGGTTGCTCGGCTCCATGCTTACCCCTCGCTCCCGATTGTTCGGCTAGGTGGTAAAGGAGCACCTCTGCGATTGTTACTGCCGGGTCAGCCGGATGTGTACCTCAGACCGGTGAAGCCGAAAGCTAGCATTCTTAAGGGAATACTCGGTCGGTGAACTAAAAGATGATTTCTTACCTATTTATTTACCTGCCCCAGATGTTTTTCTGCTCTTTTCGCAATCTGGACATGCACTTTAGGGCATGCCTCCTGTGGAAAGGAACCCCTAACGGAACTATTCTCCCGGAAGATGTTTCTTACTAACCATGTAATATAACATAACTAGTTGGGCACTTGTCCGATAAAGCACTAATGACCCCTATGCCCTGGTCTCCACGCATGCCCCGGTTTTTATAACCGCGAGGGTATTCGGACACACTCCGGACTATTGGGTCCAGAGGTTGAAGCGAAAAGGTCCGCTACGACAAACGATCTACAATCCGGCTAGAAGGCATTCTACATGTCACCTTACATTTTATAGTCAACTTTTACCCAAGTCGCTTGGGGGCTCTTATGTTTATTTGAGCCGTTTCATACTAAGTGTTTTTCTTCTTAGTCGTTGCAAAGTTAAAGCACGGCAGAAGCACTTTTTTTTCTAAAGTCCAATTTTCAGATTGGCACCGAACACTTGATCTTGTTTGGACGTCATGTTTTTACTGAAGTTTTTTGGTTTTCCAAGCTTTTGGCACTTTAAACTATTTGTGTGTTTTCAGCACAAGTCTCGCAGTGCAAACGCCGGACACCTTTAGAGATTCGGCAAAGACATTCTCGGATATTGCTATATATGCATCAGCTTCGAATTGTGTCTTCGGTCAATAGTTGGGTTGCCCGGCTCCCGCGCTTGCCTCCTACGTTCCGCTTTGTTCGGTTAGGTGTGCAAAGGAGAACCATCATGCGATTGTGCTTCCAAATCGCATGGTCAAGCACCTCGGTGGAGAAAGCCGAAAGTCGACTGTCACAATAGGTGTAAACTGGTCACGATCCGATGACTATATTAAATGACGGGCCATTCATAACATTGGCGAAGTGTTTCGGCTTGACCTCGATCGTCGCCGAACACTACCAGGCTATTAACTGGCCTCCCAAACTAAATCCTCGATCTTTTGCTCTTACATTGGAGCTGAGGTTTCATGATCATGCTTAGCATGACAACCCAAAGAAAGGAACCGATAGCGGGACTATTTTCTTTGGAAGACATTTCTTCTGTTAAACAACAATATAACATATCTCTCTGCGTACCTTTGTTTAGAAAGCCGTATGACCAGATTGCCTTGTTTGTCGTAAATCTTTGCCCTCATAAAGGCTTTATAAAGTAGGACAAACACTCCTCGGCTACCGGCCGAGGAGGTTGAAGCCCATGGTCGGTCAACAAAGTTTTGTACAATGCGGATCCGAGCATTAATGACATAAAGTACTTGGATACATTGAGTCATTACACATAATTTGTGATTTTACTATGGATATCGATCCTTAATTCGGCCTCCCGTGCCCGCATTAAGGCTCGGGGGCTACTGGGCTTCGGGCTTATTATTTACAAATATTAAAGGGGCACATCAATCCCCTGATCTGGTGTTGCCACCCGACCAGTGTCTCGGGGCTCTTGCATTGCCTGTTCTATGCGAGAAAATTTTAAGTGCAATACAGTTTCGAGGAGATTTTGATCCTCGGGTTGGTCGGCCGCACCCAACCCGAGTCTCGAGGACTGAGCACGCCGCTTTTGTGTCCCAAGTATTCTGCCGAGCTAGGACTTGATCCTCAGACCGATTTTGCAAATCAACCTGAGTCTCAGCGGCTACGGAGATCAGCGGTCTTATGTCATCCTTCATGTGCATCTCGGGTTTTAGACCGATACCCACCTTGAGGGCTACTAGCTATATATCTCATCAGAGAATAAATTGCATCAATAAAAAACACTGACCAAAAATCAGCCCATGACCGAGGTTCTTAACCACCTCGGAAGCAGTCCGGCATAAAGCTCGGGCGCTAGTGGCTGGCTCCATAGAGGGCATTTCCGGCATTAAGCTCGGCTAAACTCCTTCAAACTTCTTTGAACCAAGGTGATCTATGACACCTCGGATACAGTCCAGCGTTGGAGCTCGGATACATAGTCCGGCGTTAGAGCTGGGAAGCAGTCCGGCATTGGTGCTCGGCTACAAAAGATACCTCGAATGCAGTCCGGCGTTGGAGCTCGGACGCAAGAGGACACTGCCGCCCGGGAACAACTTCAAACCCGAGGTGTGGCATAAAAATAACAAGGCATTTATAAAGGCCGGAAACTTAAAGGGGCTCCTCAGATACCCGACGTATAAACTCGTCGAATGCATTTCGGCGATCCTAAAGATCGAAGATGAGAAGATTTGTTGAACCAGTTTTCAAGACCGACGACCGAAGATGAAGAACAGTTCGGAAGAATCGAGGAGCGTCCCCAACTTGAAGACCGGTTCAGGGGCTATCGACGGTGTCCTGGACTAGGGGTACTCACCACGCCGCCTCCCGATCAGTTGGATTGGGTCGAGGATCCCCATGGCCGTATACTCATGGGCCAGTCCGGATAGTTGCCGCACACAAGGAAGATTCCACAAGACTTGGCGATCAAGACAAGGACTCCTACCCCACCGGCGTATTCGGCTAGGACTCTTGTTATCCTAGGCCTCGTCGATAGATATACAACAACAATCATACCATAGGCTAGCTTCTAGGGTTTAGCCTCCTTGATCTCGTGGTAGATCTACTCTTGTAATACCCACATCATCAATATCAATCAAGCAGGACGTAGGGTTTTACCTCCATCAAGAGGGCCCGAACCTGGGTAAAACATCGTGTCCCTTGTCTCCTGTTACCATTGATCCTAAGACGCACTGCTTGGGACCCCCTACCCGAGATCCGCCAGTTTTGACACCGACAGTGAACCTCTGAAACTTCTTCACAAGCATGGCAAGTTCCTTTCCAATGTCTTCATGATCATCAGAACCGCAGTCAGATTCTTCTTCAGATGAGGAAACCACTTTTGCCTTCAAGGTGCGAGTTCGGCCATAATTGGGACCATAGATATCTCTTTTCTCAGAAAGCTGGAACTCATGTGTGTTGAGCCTCTCAAGTATATCAGACGGATCGAGTGTCTTGAAGTCAGGACGTTCTTGTATCATGGGGGCAAGGGTGTCAAAGGAGCTGTCAAGTGATCTCGATGAGTGTCTTGACGATTTCATGCTTGGTGATCTCAGTGGCGCCGAGAGCCTGAAGCTCATTTGTGATGTCAGTCAGACGATCAAACGTGAGCTGGACATTTTCATTGTCGTTTCTCTTGAAGCGGTTGAAGAGGTTGCAAAGAACACTGATCCTTTGATCTCTATGGGTTGAGACGCCTTCATTGACCTTGGATAGCTAGTCCCAGACTAGCTTCGACGTTTCCAGAGCACTCACACGGCCATACTGTCCTTTGGTCAGATGACCACGCATTTATGTTCTTTGGCAAGTAGAGTCCAGTTGAATGAACTTCTTGACGTCCGTGGGGGTGACACCTTCACCAGTTTTGGGAACGCCGTTCTTGACGACATACCAGAGGTCGACATCAATGGCTTCGACATGCATGCGCATCTTATTCTTCCATTAGGGATATTCAGTTCCATCGAACACCGGACAAGCAGCGAAGACTTTGTTTATCCCTGCAGTCGACATAGCTGAAACTCCAGGTGGTTAAACCGAATCACACAGAACAAGGGAGTACCTTGCTCTGATACCAATTGAAAGTGCTAGTATCGACTAGAGGGGGGTGAATAGGCGATTTTTATGAAAGTCTTCAAAACTTAGAAGTTTCAAAGACAAACAACAGAAATAACCTAGTTGATATGCAGCGGAAGATAAACTACCATAAGCAAGCCATAGTCAAGTATGCAATGATGTGAAAGTACAGGACAAATAGCAGCAAGTAGTAAGGATCAGGATGGAAGATAGTATGAAGCCAATCAACAGTAGAAGTCAAACGATGAAGTCAAACAGATACACATATAGGCAGTGACTTCACGAAGACAAACTTAAGTAAATGATGGAAAGGGATAAAACCAGTCGCTTGTTGAAGACACATGATTTGTTGGACCAGTTCCAGTTGCTGTGACAACTGTACGTCTGGTTAGGGAGGCTGAGATTCAACTCAGAAGACCGTGTATTCACCTTATTCCCCTTGAGCTAAGGACACTTAGTCCTTGCCCAATCACTCTGGTAAGTCTTCAAGGTAGACTTCCAAACCTTCACATACTTCGTTCACCGGCAATCCACAATGACTCTTGGATGCTCAGAACGCGACGCCTAACCGGCTGGAGGATTCACAGTCCTCAAGTGTAATAAGTCTTCGTGTCACACGCATGTAAAGACTTCAGTGATGCCTAACACTCTTTGGCTCTGGGTGTTTGGGCTTTGTCCTCGCAAGGATTTGTCTCTCTCAAATGCTTCGAGGTGGGTTGCTCTCAAACGACAAAAGCCGTGTACTAACTCTGAGCAGCCACCAATTTATGGTGTAGGGGGTGGGCTATTTATAGCCACAAGGCAACCCGACATGATTTGTCCGAAATGACCCTGGGTCACTAAGGAAATGACACGTGTTCCAACGGTCAGACTTCAAACACACACGACAACTTTACTTGGACTACAAGCAAAGCTGACTCATCCAGCTCTGGATAAGATTTGCTCTCATTGTCTTCGCTCGAAGACATAGGATTTGGGTTGAGCATCACTTCAGTCACTCTGACTTAGTTCACTTGGACCCCACTTAATAGTACGGTGGTTCCTATGACTCAACAAACAAGAAAAGGAAACAACGAAACCACACAGTCTTCGCGTTCCAAAGTCTTCACGCAGTGTCTTCTCATGTCATAGTCTTCAATATGAATATCTTCTCATACCACCATTGTCTTCAATGTCTTCATACATTTTTAGGGGTCATCTCCGGTAGGTAAACCGAATCAATGAGGGACACTACCTGTGTTATCCTGCAATTCTCACAAAACGCATTAGTCCCTCAACCAACTTTGTCGTTAATACTCCAATACCAACTAGGGGTGGCACTAGATGCACTTACAACCTTGGATAGCCTATCCCAGATAAGCTTAGCTGTCTCCAAAGCACTCACTCTGCCATACTGCCTGTTGCTCAGATGACCACATATGATGTTCTTCGCTTGAGAGTCGTGTCGGTGTCAAAACCGGCGGATCTCGGGTAGGGGGTCCCGAACTGTGCGTCTAGGTGGATGGTAATAGGAGACAAGGGACGCGATGTTTTACCCAGGTTCGGGCCCTCTTGATGGAGGTAAAACCCTACGTCCTGCTTGATTGATATGGATGATGTGGGTATTACAAGAGTAGATCTACCACGATATCAAGGAGGCTAAACCCTAGAAGCTAGCCTATGGTATGATTGTTGTTATGTCCTACGGACTAAAACCCTCCGGTTTATATAGACACCGGAGAGGGCTAGGGTTACACAGAGTCGGTTACAATGGTAGGAGATCTACATATCCGTATCACCAAGCCTGCCTTCCACGCCAAGGAAAGTCCCATCCGGACATGGGGACGAAGTCTTCAATCTTGTATCTTCATAGTCTTGGAGTCCGGCCGATGATGATAGTTCGGCTATCCGGACACCCCCTAGTCCAAGACTCCCTTAGTAGCCCCTGAACCAGGCTTCAATGATGACGAGTCCGGCGCGCATATTGTCTTCGGCATTGCAAGGCGGGTTCCTTCTCCGAATAATTTATAGAAGATTGTGAACACCAGGATAGTGTCCGGCTCTGCAAAATAAATTCCATATTCCACCGTAGAGAGAATAATATTCACAAAAATTCAATATGCTGACGTATTCCGTGGCGTGACGTCACACCACAACCAAGCCTTTACTTGAATCATTTTTATTATACCACCTCAGCGCGTTTATCGAAGTGGTTTCCTTGGCACGTCTTGTCAAGGCAGAGATCGTGTTCCCCTTATCCCGGGATTCTCATCAATACGGACGTGGGTAACCCAACCGCGCCCGTTGCCATGCCCCCTCCATCGAAGGCGAGTTCCAAACGGTCACGGGGATGGCTCTTGGTATTCTCCCTCTTTATAATGAGACCAAGGCCCGTTCCTTTTCTTCAATCCTCATTCGAATCCGCCCCTCGCCCCAAGTTCCAACACCCAGGGCTCCAGATTCGGGCACTTCGGACCTCTGACAATGTCCGGCTCCGACCTACAGGGCCGGTGGATGCCCTCCTCCGTTACGGAAGAGGACGTGCTAAAGCTGAGAGACGCCATGTACTTAACCTACGAGATTTCGCATAGGTTGACTGCCCAAGGGCAAGTCATTCCTACTCCTGAGCCTGGCGAGAGTGTCGTGTTCGTGCCTCACCTCCGTCGGGGTTTAGGCTTCCCGATGGATCCCTTCGTGAGGGGGCTCCTGTTTTACTATTGGATGGAATTCCACGACTTGGCTCCGGAGTCTATCCTCCACATCTCATCATTTATTGTCGTCTGCGAAGCCTTCCTCCGCACTACCCCTCACTTTGGTTTGTGGCTCAAAACCTTCAATGTGGAGCCGAAGATGATTGAGGGGCGTCAGGCAGAGTGCGGTGGGGCGGTTATAAGCAAGAGGGCCGATGCTCCATGGCCCGAGGGCTCTTTTCAGGAGGAGCTTGGCTTGTGGCAACAGGAGTGGTTCTATATCACCACTCCCAGGGGCAGCAGGCAGAGGCCGCCGCCTACCTTTCGCTCGGGCCCTCCACAACGGCTGACGTCGTGGGTCAACAAAGGGTTCGATTGGGGGCCTTCCAAGGACGTACCCCTATTGCAGTGCCGGATTCGAGACCTCCAAGAGAGGGAGATCAATCTGGTCGTAGTGATGCAGGTTATGCTGATTCGGCGTCTTACGCCTGCAAGAACGCCGCCTCCGCCTGTGGGAATTCAATCCGGAGGGACCACGAGCTCTCCAACACTTCATGGGTACAAAACCCATGGAGATGTACAAACTGTTCTTCGGATCACAAGAAGTGTGTCCGGACTTGACCGAGGACGCTGGCCTAAGCTGCAATCGCCCTGATACTCAAGTAAGTAGCCATGTGTCCGGACATATCATCCATTTATTTATCATGGATTTGCCTTTTAACAGGCTATCCCTTGAACAGGAGTAGATAGCGCAAGCAAAACTGATATGGTGTCCGGCCCCCCTCCCTGAGACCACGCCGGATCCCGTGTTAATCAAAATGTTGGAGGTAGCGCCTTCGGAGGAGGGCGAAGCGGGTAACAGGGAAACTACCACCTCTGTTAAGGAGGCTCTCAGTAAGGGGGGAATCAAGAATCCCTCCCTCCAGGGGGAGAAGAGGACCGCTTCCGAAAACCCGGAGGCCAAACCCTCGAAGCGGGGAAAGAAATCTGCACCGGAAGGTCCTCCTCCCGGCCGCACCGTCTCCCCAAAGGAATCAGCCCTCCAGTGAGCCGTAAGTAGAAAGAAGGGAAGTTTTGTAATAAGGGACATCCCTACTTTATTTCTAAGGATAACCGAAGTTTTTACCTTGTAGTTCGGATCTCAGCCCTTCTCAACAGAGCTCATCCTTGGGGGACCTTTGTCCGGAGATGATGGAGAGCGAAACGCCTCCATTTGCTGCCCCGTCAGGCGGGGCGGACGACCCTGAGGTGTCGTCACGAAGGGTCTCCCCAGTCCGGCGGGGCCGGGAAGTTCGGCACCCACTGGAGTACGGCCGGTGGAGCTGCAGGGTTTGCTCGAGAGGGCGTCTCTCTCAGAAGATCACCGCGCATTAATGAGTACGGTGATTGAAAGGATCTCATCCGCCGAGAGCGGGTTTCATGAGGCCGTCGGAAGTTTACTGACGGGGTTTGAGGTACGCAAAAAATGACATACCTTTTGACAGTTTTGCACATAGAGTGTGCCCTGTATAGATAGTAGCCCCTGAGACTCGGTATGTTGTCGAAAGCGACAGCGTGCCGAGGATCATAATCTCAGTTACAAAATGTAGCCTTTCCTATGCAGGTGGCGGAACGTTCGGTGGCCAGCCCGACTGATAGAGTTGCCGAGTTGAAGCGGCAACTCGACGTTGCGGATGCGAACATCGCGCTGGTCAATAAACAACTTGACGAGTCACAAGGTAGGTGGTTTCTCCGCGGTCACTTGGTAAGGGAGCTGATGCCCACTCCTTACAACATGTATGCTTGATGCAGATGGTGCCACTGCTCTGGAAGACCTTCGGGCAGAGCTTGCTCGAGCCAAGGAGCAAGCCAGAAAATGTGACGGGGCTGCCTCGAAGGCAGCGGAGGAGCTAAAAGCCGAAAAGGCTGCTCACTGCCGAAGCAGGGAGGAAATGGTCGTAATCGCCGTGAAATTAAAAGATGCTACCGACCGCTATGAGGTTCTTGAAAGAGAACGCCAAGCGGAGCAGGAGGGCCTGAAGAAGGCCACCGCCGAAGCCAAGGATGCTCGTTCTGCAATGCGGGCTATAAAGGAGGAACTGCGTCATGCCGGAGACATTGCGGCTGGGAAGCCCTTTCTATTGCGTAGGAAGTTCACGATCCGAAGTATGCTCAGTTGGGCCAGTTGTGGAGTGCGGAGGATCCTTATCTGGATTTGGCGGCGAGTGCGGCTGACGCAGTTGGGCACTTCCAAAGTCAGAAGGATCATGAAATGGAAGAGTTGTTTTGGTCTCAATTCCATAGTCCGGAGCGTCCACTTCCGTTGACCGATCGGTTGGCTGAGTGGGCTGAGCTGAATAGATTGTCCAAACTTGCCATGACGGATGTGGTGGCTCATCTGTGGCCGGAAAGTCCCAAGCCGAAGAGTTATTTTGGTTTATTGCAGCAATTCCTTGGGGCGGTGCCGCATATCAAGGCGATGAAGCGGTCGGCCTGCATAGAGGGTGCACGGATGGCTCTTGCCTGTTAAGACATACTAGGCGGAGATGAATGCCACCGATGTTGTGTCCCGGGGTTCGGACGAGAGCCGATTACCCACCGAGCACAATTTTGAGGAAGTCCTGCAGGGCACTCGTTTAATAGAGTCGCAGTGCTCGAAAAATGTCATGTTCAAATGACATGTATGATTTGTGAGATCATATTTATAATGTAACGACTTTTTATACTTGTGCGTTCAAGTATTGAAATATCTCCTGTGCGGCCGTTAATGTATATGTATTTATAACCTGAAAGATGGCAGTCTTTGGCTTCAGCCTCCACGCACATGGTGCGGGGGTGTTTGCAAAAAAAAGCGCATTTTCACACTTAATCCAACGTCTTGGTCCTTTGAAGGAGGTGATAGCATAGCAAACTAGGAAACCGGACTATAATGCTTTATCACTTTCACTTAGCCATAGGAGCTCGATGGTGGGGCTACGATATAGCCCCTAGAGGCACCGCGGTCTCCGAACTCGGGGCGCGTGTGTGCCTGACTGGGAAGCGGTCCTTTGTCAAAGCGGAGGAATTCTAAACATTCCAATTGTCGATCGAGTGGTTGACCAGTCTCTCGCTATATCATGACAGTCAGTTTTCGGCTTTCTCTACTGAGGTGCTCGCCCGGCCGAACCGGGGCACAATCGCAGTAGTTCTCTTGGTGCCGCGTTAACGATGGAGCAGAACGTAAGGCAGCAAAACACAGGAGCCGGGCAAACCCAACATTTGACCAAAGACATGATTCGGAGCTGATGCATATAAGGCCTAACTCGAGACGCCGAACACTCCCTAAGGTATTCGGACTTTATGATAACGGGCAGAACAATGCCCTAAGCCCCTAGTGTCCGTGCACAGCGAGAACTTCTGATGCGGCTGATGCCAAAACGCCAGCCTCCTCCTCGGTTATGGTAGGAAACCGGGGGATGAGTATCAACAAGAGACAGTAAGAAAGGTTTACGCAGGGTCTTAATCTGAAAAGAATCCTTGCAACGGGTCCCTGCTGCACGTCTGCGCCTATGTCTCCGTTGTGCTGTATCCTGGACGGGTGTAGCACGTGGTTCATCTGTAAAAGAAAAGAACTTAGTTTGGAAAAAAATATCGTGCAAAAAATGTATTTAAAATAGAGTATGATTTGGAAGATGAATAAAATTGAGCTTTATTGGCTCTTATTGTTTATACGTGCAGCCCCTTGTAAAGAGGTATGCGGCTGGGAAGCCCCTTGTTTATTTATGCCGGACTCGCCTAACCGTGTCCGAGGTCTAAATGACATGTTTTTAGGGGCTTTGATCAGCGAGGTTGGATTAATGTGTGGCTGTCAAGGTAGTCTCACGTTTTCCGTGGTCGAGGAACACTCGGAGTTTCCCTTTAATGAGATTATGCCGCGTGGACCGGGCATTTTAAGTGTAAGAGACGCGTAATGCGGTATTGCGTTAAAGCGGGCGAAAGTTTCGCGTCCCAGTAGTGCTTGATGGCCACTTTTGAATGGGGCGATATGGAAGATTAGCTTTTCGCGACGAAAGTTGTCGGTGAACCGAACACAACTTTTGGTAGTACAGAGCCTGTACACTTGGCATAAAGGCCTGGCATCACTCCTTTGAAGGAAGTGTTGCTATGGCGAATTTTGGTAGGGTCTATCCCCATTCTGCGGATGGTGTCCTGGTATAGCAGGTTTATATCGCTTCCGCCATCCATTAGGACTTGTGTGAATTGTAGTCCGTCGATTATGGGATCCAATATCAAAGCAGTCCCTCCTGCATTTCGAATACTTCTGGAGTAATCCTGATGGTCGAAAGTAATTGGGTTTGACATCCAATTTCGGGGCTCCGCTTGGGTGGATCGTGCGGCGCGTGTTTTAGTAGTTGCCGCACTATTTATCACATGAAGTGAGTTCAATGTTTTGACTTCTAGTGGGAAAGTGTTCTGTTTTCCGGCCTGCTGCTTGTGGGATTCGTCATCGTCTTTGCTTGGTGAGTCGAGCCCCTTGTGTTCGGCGTTAAGCCGACCGGACTGCTTGAAGACCCAACAATCTTTGTGGGTATGGTTTGCAGGCTTCCCGGGGGTACTGTGGATTTGACATATCCTATCCAAGATGTTATTTAGGTTGGATAGCTCGTCACCGTTGTCCTTAAGGGGAAGTGTTTTGTTATTCGGCCGAGAGCTTTTGAATCCGGCGTTGACCGCCGTGCTATTTGGGCCGTTTTCCTTATTCCGGCGCTGATCTTTTCTGCGTCGTGATTTCCCATTTCCATACCTGACCTCGTATGTACTCGGGTCGCTGGTGCTGCATCTTGCTAGCTAGCTATCTTCCCCCGCGCAAAAGCGGGTCATGAGGCTTGTTAGCGCGGCCATTGTTCTTGGTTTTTCCTGGCCGAGGTGTCTGGCGAGCCATTCGTCTCGGACGTTATGTTTAAAGGCTGCTAAGGCTTCGGCGTCCGGACAGTCGACTATTTGGTTCTTTTTGGTGAGGAACCTGTTCCAGAATTTGTGTGCTGACTCCCCGGGCTGTTGAGTTATATGACTTAAATTGTCTGTATCCGGAGGGCGGACATAAGTTCCCTGAAAATTTGCTCGAAACGCATCCTCAAGCTCTTCCCAACTTCCGATGGTATTTTCTGGGAGGCTTTTGAGCCAATGCCGAGCTGGCCCTTTGAGCTTGAGGGTTAGGTATTTTATGGCGTGGAGATCGTCTCCTCTAGCCATATGTATATGTAGGATATAATCCTCAATCCAGACTCCGGGGTCTGTTGTTCCGTCATATGCCTATATGTTTACGGGCTTGAATCCCGCTGGAAATTCATGATCCAGTACCTCATCGCTGAAACATAGTGGGTGTGCGGCGCCCCTGTATTTAGGTGTGCTGTTATCTTCGAACACTCGGCGGGTTGTGTTGCTTCCTGGAGCCTTCTTTCTTGGCCCATAGATGGACCTGAGCGGGCCATCTTGTTTGCGAGGATCCTTATGTGGATCGTGTGCCGGATTGTGTGCGGCGTCGCTTGCCGCTCTTAGCCTGTTATCTGGTCGTCTATCCGGCCAGGCGGCCTCTTTCTTTTTTGACTGTGGGGGCTCTACGGCCTCCTCATCAAATTCGGGCAACAGCTTGCGCTTCGGGTAGCTCTTTGCTTGGTGACTATCGCCGTATTTATCTGCGGTCTTGAGTACTTTACTCCATCTCATTCTGAGTACGTCTTCCTCCATTTTGAGCTTCCGCTTTTGCTTCTTCAAACTCCTTGCAGTGGCAATGAGCCTTCTGTGAAGGTTCTTATGCTCCGGTGATGTGTCCGGCGTGAGATCGTCTGGACTATTGTTTTCGTCGGGAATGGGTTGCTCGTCCACTGGTTCGCCCTGCTCTACGGCTGGGTCAGTATGGGTGTCGTTGTTATCGAGACGGGACTTTGGGCGGCGCTTGCGTCGCCGTTTTTGTTGTTTTTCGGGGGAATTATCCTTCGCCGCGTCCCGTTGTTCCTCGTTGTCGCTTCCTTTTGGTGTATCCACCATGTATACGTCGTGAGTTGAGGTGGCTTTCCAGTGCCCAGTAGGCGCTGGTTCTTGGTCGTCCCCGACATCGTCGTCCATACCGTCGATGTCTTCGGAGTCGAATTCTAGCATGTCGGTTAAATCGTCGACAGTGGCTACTAAGTGGGTGGTGGGTGGGCCTTGAATTTCTTCGTCGTCTGCATCCCAACCGTCCTGACCGTAGTCCGGCCAGGGCCCTCCTGATAATCAGAGATACTTTAGCGAACTCAGGATGTCGCCGAAAGGTGAGTGTTGAAAGATGTCCGCAGGGGTGAACTCCATGATCGACGCCCAATCGGATTCGATTGAAGGGGGCGTGGGAGGTTCGGAGTCCGGCAAGGAGTCCGGCACCTTGGAGTCACGAGCTTCACAAGGGACAAGGTCAGTATTCGGCTCTATCGCCGTAGAGGTTGCAGCCCCCGAGGCGGTGTCTAACCACCCATCCTCGATCTGCATAGCCGGCTCCGAATCGAGGGTCGGAGCAGACTCGTGTGCGGCCTCCAGGGCACTGTCCGGCAGCAGAGCTAGATCATGCCCATCGTGATAGTGCGGCGCGCTCGGCTGTGGCTCGAATCCATCGAAGATCAAGTCTCCGCGGATGTCAGCCGTGAAGTTCAGACTTCCAGATCTGACCTGACGGCCAGGGGCGTAGCTTTCGATCTGCTCCAGATGGCCAAACAAATTGGCCCGCAGTACAAAGCCACCGAATACGAAGATCTGTCCGGGGACAAAAGTCTCACCCTGGACCGCGTCGTTGTTGATGATCGAAGGAGCCATCGAGCCTATCGGTGACGACACAGAGGAACTCTCAATGAAAGCACCAATGTCGGTGTCAAAACCGGCGGATCTTGGGTAGGGGTCCCGAACTGTGCGTCTAGGTGGATGGTAACAGGAGACAAGGGACACGATGTTTTACCCAGGTTCGGGCCCTCTTGATGGAGGTAAAACCCTACGTCCTGCTTGATTGATATTGATGATGTGGGTATTACAAGAGTAGATCTACCACGAGATCAAGGAGGCTAAACCCTAGAAGCTAGCCTATGGTATGATTGTTGTTATGTCCTACGGACTAAAACCCTCCGGTTTATATAGACACCGGAGAGGGCTAGGGTTACACAGAGTCGGTTACAATGGTAGGAGATCTACATATCCGTATCGTCAAGCCTGCCTTCCACGCCAAGGAAAGTCCCATCCGGACACGGGACGAAGTCTTCAATCTTTTATCTTCATAGTCTTGGAGTCCGGCCGATGATGATAGTTCGGCTATCCGGACACCCCCTAGTCCAGGACTCCCTCAAGTCGAGTTGCTTGAATCTCTTCACGTCAGCAGCGTTGATGGTAGGAGTGACAGAGGGAACACCATTTTCCACAACATACCAGAGATCATTGTCAATTGCCTCAAGATGCATTCACATCTTATTCTTCCAGTAGGGGTAGTCCGTCCCATCGAAGGTAGGACACCCAGCAAAGAGCTTCATCATACCTGCAGTCGACATAACTGAAACTCCAGGCGGTTAAAGAAAAATCACACAAAACAAGGGAGTACCTTGCTCTGTTACCAATTGAAAGTGCGTTATATCGAGTAGAGGGGGTGAATAGGCGATTTTTACAAATTCGTCACTGAGGAATTTCAGGGTGAGGAAATTCCTAAGTCACGAACGACTAGCAGCGGAATAAGTACTCAGATGCAAGCATAACAGAACAAAAGCATAGTCATCATGATGAAACGAAAATAAGCACAGAGTACAGAAAGCGTAAACACAGCATAAGCAGGCTGAAGACAAACTGACTGAAGAAATTGATCTGAAGAAATTGAGAAAGTCTTCAAACAGTAACGATCAGGTACACAACACAATGAGGAAATGAAAGAGTTGAGGAAATAGAACCCGTAGCTCGGTGAAGACAGTGATTTGGTAGACCAGTTCCAACTGTTGTGACAGTCGTACATCTGGTTGGAGCGGCTAGGTATTTAAACGTGAGGACACACAGTCCAGGACACACAGTGTGAGGACCCCGGTTCTACGTCACACCGATCTAGCCTGTAATACCTCATATCACTTTGCGGCCTCACGCACGGTATTCCCACGGGTGTCGCCTTACCTGGCCCGGGACCGTTTGCGCCTTTTGGCTCATGTATATGATAGTGTCGCACTAACCTGGTCCGGGCCGACATGACTAGTCATGAACCCAAAGTCGCACTAACTTATGGGGATAGGCATACATGAAACAACATCGAACATGTCGGCCATCAGCGTGTGAATCCGGGCTGTAGCAACTGGGCTAACAAGACTCCGAGAACCCGGGCTGTAGCAGGCTATCAGGACTCAGGAAGTCACCGCATGACATTTCCCTGAAGGGACAGACATAGGAACGAAGTGAATCACATGCCGGTGCTACCACTTGAGCACTGTGTTGGATTTCCTTGAAGAGGAAAGGGTGATGCAGCAAAGTGGTGAAAGTATTTCTCTCAGTTTTTGAGAACCAAGGTATCAATCCAGTAGGAGGCTACACGCGAGTCCCTCGTACCTGCACAAAGCAAATAACTCCTCGCAACCAACGCGATAAGGGGTTGTCAATCCCTTCACGGTCACTTACGAGGGTGAGATCTGATATAGATGATAAGATAATATTTTTGGTATTTTTGTGATAAAGATGCAAAGTAAAGTAAAAGCAAAGTAAAAAAGCAAAGGAAATAACTAAGTGTTGGAGGATTAATATGACGAAGATAGACCCGTGGGCCATAGATTTCACTAGTGGCTTCTCTCAAGAGCATAAGTATTTTACGGTGGGTGAACGAATTACTGTTGAGCAATTGAAAGAATTGAGCATAGTAATGAGAATATCTAGGTATGATCATGTATATAGGCATCACGTCCGAGACAAGTAGACCGACTCCTGCCTGCATCTACTACTATTACTCCACTCATCGACCGTTATCCAGCATGCATCTAGAGTATTAAGTTTATGGAAACAGAGTAACACCTTAAGCAAGATGACATGATGTAGAGGGATAAATTCATGCAATATGATAAAAAACCCATCTTGTTATCCTCGATGGCAACAATACAATACGTGCCTTGCTGCCCCTACGGTCACTGGGAAAGGACACCGCAAGATTGAACTCAAAGCTAAGCACTTCTCCCATTGCAAGAAAGATCAATCTAGTAGGCCAAACCAAACTGATAATTCAAAGAGACTTGCAAAGATAATCAATCATACATAAAATAATTCAGAGAAGATTCAAATATTGTTCATAGATAATCTTGATCATAAACCCACAATTCATCGGCCTCAACAAACACACCGCAAAAAGAAGATTACATCGAATAGATCTCCACGAGAGAGGGGGAGAACATTGTATTGAGATCCAAAAAGAGATAAGAAGCCATCTAGCTACTAACTATGGACCCGAAGGTCTGAGGTAAACTACTCACACTTCATCGGAGAGGCTATGGTGTTGATGTAGAAGCCCTTCGTGATGGATGCCCCCTCCGTGAGCTCCTAACAGGCCCCAAGATGGGATCTCATGGGTACAGAAGGTTGCGGCGGTGGTATTAGGTTTTTGGCTCCGTATCTGATCGTTTGGGGGTACGTAGATATATATAGGAGGAAGGAGTACGTCGGTGGAGCAACAAGGGGCCCACGAGGGTGGAGGCGCGCCCCCTACCCCGTGGCCTCCTGGAAGCTTCCTTGCCGTAGGGTCCAAGTCTCCTGGATCATGTTCGATGAGAAAATCACGTTCCAGAAGGTTTCATTTCGTTTGGACTCCGTTTGATATTCCTTTTTCTATGAAACTCTGAAATAGGCAAAAAAAACAGCAATTCTGGGCTAGGCCTCCGGTTAATAGGTTAGTCCCAAAAATAATATAAAGTTTGATAATAAAGCCCAATAATGTCCAAAACAGTAGATAATATAGCATGGAGCAATCAAAAATTATAGATACGTTGGAGACGTATCAGCCGGTCGGTCTAAGTGTTCCGGGGCAGTACTCCTGGGCTAGCAGGAGTCCGGGAAACCGGGCTGTAGCAGACTACCATGGCTCAGTGGAAGCACTAGACTACATTTCCCCATAAGAGAGGCTACCAAGGATAAACAACTAGGTTGTCGGATCCCACGCATACCAAGCATTTCAATCATACACACAATATGCTCGATATGTGTAAATACAACATGGCATCACAATAAGACTCTATGACTCAAAGTATTTATTCATAAGAGTCAAGTATTACAAACATGGGTCTCAGGACCCAACATACAGAGCATACAAGCATCAAGCACATGCGGAAGCTAAACTTGTCTGAGTACAGACAACTACAAATGGAAAAGGCCGAGAAGCCTGACAATCTACAAGACCCTCCCAAGGGTACAAGATCGTAGCTGAGGTAACAAGCTAACCGTTGAAGTCCACGCAGAACTACTAGCAAGACTGAACTCTCTCTACAAAACATAAAATAAGCAAACGTGAGTACAAATGTACCCAGCAAGACTTACATCAGAACTAGCTACATATGCATCGGTATCAATAAAGGGGTGGTGGAGTTTAACTGTAGGAAGCCAGCTTTGACTCAGTGGCTATCCTAAACTATGACTGCAAGTAACTCTTTTGAGGTGGCGCACACGAGTCCACATAATCACCAATCAACACACCACTATGGATCCGCTCCCGTCTACCTACGAGAACGCCATCCATAGCACTCACACTTATTTTGCGAGTTTTGGGGTATCCACTTCAAGTTATCTATGAACTGTACAGGCAACCCAGAAATCCTTTACCGCGGACGCGGCTATTCGAATAGATCATATCAACCCTGCAGGGGTGTACTTCTTCACACACGTTCTTGCCGCTTACCGCCATATACACGTCATGTATCTCGGCAACCTTCAAGCGGAAGCCTAGCAAGGGTGTCGGCCATGACCTGACTAACCACACAAGTCCCTAGTCCAGGTTTATCGCCTATTCAGGTTCCATCCGAAGGGAGTCCGGCCGAGGTTTCCACTTACGGCCCCGAAAATTGAGTGCAGGGTTCCCGAGACTGTCGGCATTCTGGGAACGGGGGTCCCCAGACTTGCCTGCCTGCGGCCTACGGCGTGGCTCAAAAGGGGGCCCAGCACGGCCCATCTTCATCAAGGCAAGCTCAAGACCCTCGCGAGGGGCCAAGCCTCGCGGGGCTGGCTCACGAGGAGGCGGAGAGTTCAAGGCGGTGTACCTCGTGAGGTGCCCATGACGCAAGCCAAGACGACTAAAGGCGCCAGTCGGGCGGCAGCACGCGTAGTGTCCTCCTTTCCTTTTTGGTGCAAAGGGAGGAAGCGCAGGAGAGAGCATCAAGCAAAGGCATCCATTTCGGTGCAACAAGACCAAGACCAGCCCAACGGCAGGAAGGAAGTCATTGTGGAGCCCAAGCAGGCGTCACCACCAGAGCCTTTGACAAAGCGAGGACCAACTTTAGTCAGGATAAGTGTACCCGATGTTCCCCTTCAAAATGGCCAATTGTTGGCGCCCTTCCCGCTCAATATTTGGGAAGAGGCCCAGGGCCTTTGCCTATAAATAGGACTAGCCACCCCCAGTGTAGAGGCAGCTGGAAGGCACAAGAACCTTCGCCAGAAAACCAGTAGAGAGAGCGACTGAACTCCTCCTAGCAGTTCATCGCACCAGCCAAGAACAGACCCTCGCGAGGCTATTCTTCCTTGTATTGTTCATCAACAACCCAAGAGGCAATCCACCACACCACACACTGGAGTAGGGTATTACACCACAATGGTGGCCTGAACCAGTATAAACTCTATGTCTCTTGTGTTGTTCCTTTCGTAGTTTAGATCCTAGCGAGTCGGCGAGGAGCAGGTAGGTAGAGGACAAAATCTCCGCGCGCACCCCAGTGTTCGAACCTCAAGGGTCTGCCGGAACCCGAAATCCGACTTTGGCGCGCCGGGTAGGGGTGCGCCGGGATCCGCCTTCTGCCACTTCGCGTCCCGCCGCATCGTCATCACCATGTCCGGCGACCAGGCGGGCAACCCTGATCCATGGGCAGCTTGGCCCGCCCGCGCAGAGCTGCCCGCCCAGGGCGACCCCATGCCCCAGCCAGCTCACGGTCCGCAGGGTGTTGCGGGCCGCGGGAGACGCGGACAGGCTCCGACAGCTCTCACACCGCGGTAGGCGCGGTCGGCAGCAAGGGCCTCCAACCACGCCGCGGCAACGACGCCGTACATCCGCCGGGAGCAGGCGAACTCAAGGGCCGTGCTCATAGTGGCCCGAGAGCTGCTGCAGTGCAGGCTGATGGAAGGCGGCCGCGACGTGCTGCTAGAGCGGGTGGCAAAGCTCCTGGGCTTTGCCGCCTTGGGGGATCACCCCTTCTGCATCCAGCTCCCGTCTCAGGCCCAGGGCGGCCCGCAGACGGGCTCCACGCTGCGTCTGCTGGCTCCTCGAGCTGCTCCAACACCAGCCGGTTGTCGGCCTGGCCGGGCGGCACCGCTGACTCCGCCAACGGCCACCGAAGAAGGACTCGTCGCGACCCACGGCCCCAGTGGGCCGCCGCGCTACCACCCCTAGGTGGGCGCATCAAGCAGAGCTGCATGGCACGCGGAGCGCTATGGCACGGCCTTCGGGATGGCGGCCCCAGAAGAATACGTGCCCCACATGATGGACCAAGGGCACCCGCATGAGGGCAAACAAGGCTCGCTCCTCAGCCCAAGCTGGGGGGACGAGGCGCCAGAAGCTGAGCTCTTCCCGGATCCCCAGGACGGCCCCACCGGCCACGCAGGAAGCAACGATTATCGGGTACCACTAATTCCTCAGGAGCAGGCATACGCTAATCATGGATCACAGGAGGTGCAGGTCGCCGCGGCGAGCAGCTGCCCCGCTCCCGCGGTCTCCTACCCCTCAGGAGGAGGGCGTCGGGGGCTGCAGGAGAGGGGCCGGGATCCGGCATCACCACCGCGGTGTTCAGAGCAAGGCGTTCTCAGGAGGTAGGCCCTCCACTGGGGAGGTGCCTCAGGGCCTGCCCCTGGCGGAGGACGCGTGGTTGTCGGGGGAACCGCTGGCGACCGCTCTACCCATCGGCGGCGTCCTGGTTTCCGGTCGTCGTTGATGGCACTAGAGTGTGGCGCAAGGCGGGGCCCTCGTCTGGCAATATGAAGCAAGGTCGGTACCTGTGAAGAAGGCCCAATGCCTGTGAAGCTCGCCGCCCCATGACACTCTCACGTAATAATGAGTGGGGATGTACACGCCCCGGAGTCTCAGGGGTGCCGGCCTCAGGCCCTGGGGCTCCCTCCCACGCCCAATGGCGGCACTTAGCTCCGCGCTGGTGAGAAGACGTCCAAGACTAGACTAGGTGCCGGACGCGGCCTTTTCTCTGCTTTCATTGATTTTCCCTTGGTTATCGCTTTCCCCTGCTGGATTTAAGGTGGACTCAAATTTGAGATTTGTGTGTGCTTGGGAAGGGGTGCTTAGTCTCGTTTGAGCAATCTCTCGTGTTTCAGTTACCACTGCTCTTCAGCTGCCTCCCCTCGTGAGCCCCTCGCGAGCCGGGTCTGGACTAGCTTGCGAGCACCCCAGACTGCCGCCGTCATATCCTCTCAGGAGGCTTCTACTGCAGATCCTACGGATTCGATCAGGAGACGCTCGAGACACCACAGCCTCCCACAAGCTATCTTAGGGCCCGCATGGGACAAATGTAAACTAGCCAGCCGGCTCGTCGCCTAGCCAACCACTTGGCGCAGGCGCACGGGTGATGCAGCATCCACTAGTACGCTGAACATGAGTTTTACATGAGGGGCACCCCCTCCCAAAATGCTCTTACAACCATTAGGTCGAAACCTGAGTTCTATTCATGCAGGGTAAGGAAATTGGAACGATGCACGGTCAGTCGGATAAATCCCCCAATGCATCCTCAGGAGCACCGCCCAAACTGTTGCTGGCGTCGCTGGCCTTGCCATTGCCCTCTGCATTGTCATCAGCGGCGTCAGGACCGTTCACCACGCCGCCCTCATCGGCGGCCACGATCGCGTCATCGTTATCTGAAGCGAAGGCCCTGACGAGGGCGTCCACGTTGTCTTCCACCCAGTGCGCTAGGTCATCCCGAACGGCCTGGGGGACTGGGGCGATGGCAGGGTCGAAGTCAAAGTGGGGATCCATGTTCCGGAGATGGCTGAAGACGCAGGAAAAGGCGCGCCCGAGCAGGGCGCGGCTCCTCTCCTCCACCAACCTGTTGGTTCTGACCGGCCGTGCCTCCAGCTGCGTCACCATGTCGGTAAAGAACTGAAGGTTGCCGGCGTAGTTAACTGCGTGCGGCTCGCCAACAGCCGCCTCGCAGATGTTACCCAAGGCCGTGTTGGCTCTCTCCCGAAGCATGGTGAGCATGGGGCCGTGCTCATGCTCCAGGAGCCGCCGCTGGCGTCTCTCGTCCGCATTCTGGCGCGCGACGGCCTCAGCCTCGTCCACCCGTTGGCGAAGGAGAAGCACCTCGGCATGGGAAGTAGTTGACTCCCCCTGCGCCACCTCAAGTGCGGCCCGCAAAGCATCGACTTGCCGCGTCGCTTCCTCCAGCTTGGCCCTCAGGACAGCGGTCCTACCTTCAGCCTCGGTCCGGATCAACCCCAACCTCTCCTCGAACTAACGCTCGAGGTTCAAGCACGCCGTCGCCACCCGACGTCCGACCTCCTCCAGGACACGGGGTTCCCGCGCAGCGACATCGTCCTCCGCCTGCGTCACCAAGTGCTCCCTTGTCTCCAGGCGTTCATACTCGCATGCGCGTTCAGCGGCTTCCAGCGTCAGCGCCTCCTCACGCTTCTGGAGCTCCGCTGGGTCGCCTGAAGCCACCTTCATCGATGCGAGGGCCGCCTCGCGCAGCTCCACCTGCTCCTGCAGTGAGCGGCAGCGGGCCAGGAGTTCCCGCGCCCGCTCCTCCGTTGCCTCTCGCCACCGGTCAGCTTCCCGGGCCTCCTCGACGGCCCGGGAATGGACCTCCCGAGAGGCCGCCAGCGACGCCTTGGCGTCCTCATCGCCAAGATCGCGCTGATAGCACGCGAGGGCGACAGCCGCCTCCTGCTCAAGCCTCTCTGCAACCAGGCGCAGGCCCTCGGCCTCAAGGCGTGCGTCCTCATCAGCGAGCTCTTCACCAAGCAGGCTCACCGAATCAGCCGCCCTCCGAAGAAACCCTTGGCGAAGAGTGCGACGCTCCCGGGCACGCTCGAGTACGTCTTCCACACCATCATCCGCCCCATGCGGGCGCCGGGGGGCACGAATCAACACTCCCCCTCCGGGCAGGGGGCTGGGGGCTGGCGCCCTCGAGGCGACCGGGCGCGCCTCGCCAGAAGCCCGACCTGGAGCCAGTCCATCCCCAAATGAAGAGCGCAGCCAATCACGGTCCACGACCAGACGAGAAGTCCACGGCAGGCTGGCTATGCCGCGAGAAGGCTCGCGAAAGAAGGTCGCGAGGCGTGCAGGGTCGCGATGCGCCTCAGGATGGTTCGTCTCTCCAACCAGCCTCACCGCAAGGGCTCTGCAGCTCGGAGTGCTCGAAGACGGTGGAGAGGGCGGAGACAAGGGGGATGGCTCCTCAGTCATCTCTGTGATCTCGGCGGGAAGGGCCCTGCGGAGCAAAGGATCAGGAAAAGCAACGGAAGGATCAGGAGCTGGGAAGGGAGAAGGCTTACTCATCGGTGGCGAAGTACTTCCTACGCTTCAGCAGGCGACAAGGGTAATCGTCACCCAGGGCCTCCCTTCTCTTCCGGAGGGCCTCGAAGTCCACGCAGAAGCGACCCAAGAGTCGAGCGCAGGGGTCAACCTGCGACGAGGAAGAAGCATCAAGGCGACCCGCGTCTGGGCCGTCTGCCTGATGCGCGCTGCAGGTCGCCTCACCAAGAAGAGCAGCTGGGGCCTCAGGGGCCTCAGCCGCAGGCGCTGCGGGCAGCCGCTCGCCGCCCTCAGCCGCAACAGCACGGGCCTTAGGGGCAGCTTCCTCATGAGCGCCGCCCAGCGCTGTCACCTCAGCGGGGGCCCCTTTGGCCTCCGGTGGCTCATGCCTCCCTGCTCCGCCACTTGAGGAAGAGTCGCCTTGGCCGACTGCAAGGGCGGCCACCACCACTGGGTTCTCGCGAGGCCCCTGGAGGCCAGCGGGGCGCAGCCCCCATTCGTCGAAGATGGGCATCTGATTCACAAAGTCGCTTCTATTCGGGAAGAGGTACAGCAAGGCCCCCCCTTGCCGGATGCTGCCAGGGGAGGGGTCCCCAGTCAAGACCAAGAGCACCTTCCTCAGCGCTTCAGGCGTCATGTCCTCTTCCTGGAGCCTCATACGATCCTCACGCCCGCTGAAGGCCCACATCCAGTGAGAATGGCGTTGGAGAGGGGCAACATGGCGTAGCAGGAACTCCTTCACCACCTTGGGCGCCGTCACGCCGAGCGTCCTCAAGAACGCGACGAAGACGAGACGGGAACTTGTGAGCGTCTCCTGGCCCCAGCCTGAGTTGGGGACAGCAGGCGAAGATGGCTCCGACAGCAGGGGACTGGGCACCCCTACGTCCACATACAGCCACCGCTCGCGAAACCCAGGTGCGGGCGGAGGAAGACTGAAGTCGATCCCTGAGGCCGCTGTCTCAGGTGCAGCAATGGAGCTCACGCACCCCGAGCATTGGGTGGGGTCAACGAGGCGCAGAGAGAAGAAGTGGCGCAGCAAGGCAACCGAGGGAAGGATGCCCATCATTGCCTCACAAACGAAGGTGAAGACCGCAAGAAGAGTGATGGATTCAGGACCCATATGCATCATGTGGATCTGATAGTGGGAGAGCACGGCGTTGAAGAAATCGGAAAAGGGGGGAACCAGTCCCGCCCACAGGGCGTCGGCGAAATGCCGGACCTCAGTGATTACCCTGTCGATGGAGAAGCGAGACGCGGGCCAGGCCGTCGTCCTCCCGCATTCGTTGAAGATGGTGGCCAGAGCCGAGCTGACCTTGCCCAAGCCCTCTCGATTGGTTATGATTGACCGGTCGACAGCGAGGGCCGCCAGCGACGATGAGCGAGGCGGAGGCATGGGCTTCTTCCCTCTTCCCTTCTTCGGCGGAGCCATGGCGGCAGAAGGGGGGGGTGAAGGTTAGAGATTGGATTGGATGGGGAAGCTGGAGTTCGAGAGGAGAAAGGGCAGAGAGCGCTCGAGCAGCGGAAAGGGGAGCGGCTGTGTGCGGCTACGAGTCCTCCTAGCATGGCACAAAATAAGGAGGCGTGGGGGAACAGTGCCGCCCACGTCCAATTAACCGCCACGCGGCACCCAAGGATGCAGGCTGTTAGGGCCCGCGGTGCTTCGCACTTGCCCTTTCGCCTCTCTGCTCGGTCAAGTCTGGGTGTGCCTTGGGCCCGGGGGCTACTGTCGGCGTTCTGGGAACGGGGGTCCCCAGACTTGCCTGCCTACGGTGTGGCTCAAAAGGGGGCCCAGCACGGCCCATCTTCATCAACACAAGCTCAAGACCCTCGCGAGGGGCTAAGATTTGCGGGGTGGACGACAAGGAGCTTCCTCAGGCGCGGCCTCATCAGGCTGGCTCACGAGGAGGCAGAGAGTTCAAGGCGGGGTACCTCGTGAGGTGCCCATGACGCAAGCCATGACGACCAAGGGCGCCAGTCGGGCGCCGGCCCACGCAGTGTCCTCCTTTCCTCTTTGGTGCAAAGGAAGCAAGCGCAGGAAAGAGCATCAAGCAAAGGCATCCATTTCGGTGCAACAAGACCAAGACCAGCCCAACGGCAGGAAGGAAGTCATTGTGGAGCCCAAGCAGGCGTCACCACCAGAGCCTTTGACAAGCGAGGACCAACTTTAGTCAGGATAAGTGTACCCGATGTTCCACTTCAAAATGGCCAATTGTTGGCGCCCTTCCCGCTCAATATTTGGGAAGAGGCCCAGGGCCTTTGCCTATAAATAGGACTAGCCACCCCCAGGGTATTGGCAGTTGGAAGGCACAAGAACCTTCACCAGAAAACCAGTAGAGAGAGCGACTGAAGTCCTCCTAGCAGTTCATCGCACCAGCCAAGAATAGACCCTCGCGAGGCTGTTCTTCCTTGTATTGTTCATCAACAGCCCAAGAGGCAATCCACCACACCACACACGGGAGTAGGGTATTACACCACAATGGTGGCCTGAACCAGTATAAACTATGTGTCTCTTGTGTTGTTCCTTTCGTAGTTTAGATCCTAGCGAGTCGGCGAGGAGCAGGTAGGTAGAGGGCGAAATCTCCGCGCGCACCCTAGTGTTCGAACCTGAAGGGTCTGTCGGAACCCAAAATCTGACAGAGACACCAAACGGGAGAATCGGTACACCGTACCACGTGCCTACCGCATCACAGCCCACGGCCTCCAGCATACTACAAACACCAGAAACTACTTGCAACTCTTGGACAGAGAACAGGGGCGGTTAATAAGTCGAGAGAGTCAATTAAGGATCCCAATGTGTGGTAGTAGTTGTTCATGGATCACAAACACAAAACTCAGTTCCTGAGGACGACTTCAATGAGACAACCCACCATGTACTCCAACATGGCCTCTCACCAATACCTTTACCAAATCGTGTTCACACACTTAGCTCTCAATAGCAGGACATGTTCACACACCTCCGATTCATCCTCAATGAATCAGACCTGACTCAACTCTAAGCAGTAGTAGGCATGACAAACAAGCATGAATGAGTAGGCACATCAGGGCTCAAATAACTCCTACTCATGCTAGTGGGTTTCATTTATTTACTGTGGCAATGATAGGTCATGCAGAGGAAAGGGGTTCCACTACCGCAGCATGTAATAGTCGAATCATTGTTGTCCTAGTGTAGTAAAAGAGAGCAGGATCGAGAGAGTGGGATTGTATCAGAATGAACAAGGGGGTTATGCTTGCCTGCCACTTCTGAAGATAATATGGTTCATCATCGGTGTCATCGAACTCATCATCGGAACAAACACCGGCAAACAAAAAGAGCACATTCAATGCAATGCACAATCAAATGATGGCATGACATGTTAAGATACTGAATTGACCTAATGCAATAGTAAGTCATATTAATTGAAGTGGAATTCAAACCTATAGCACATTCCAACTCCAGATCTATTTACCAAATATTCCATAATCATGAATTATCCTAGTTGCTGAT
This sequence comes from Aegilops bicornis, assembly GCA_021605145.1. Taxonomy (NCBI): domain Eukaryota; kingdom Viridiplantae; phylum Streptophyta; class Magnoliopsida; order Poales; family Poaceae; genus Aegilops; species Aegilops bicornis. Next base: position 341,198,009 of record CM038673.1, on the reverse strand, counting down.
GTCAGCTTGCTCAAACATGAATGATCATGGCATAAACAGATTCCTCATATTTTTCTAATCATTTTTCATATATAATTTATTTCATTTGGAGTTACAGTTGAATTTCTATGATTTTTAGAAGTTTAGGACATTTTCTGAAATAATAAATCATTTTTAATTTATTTAAAATTCCAGAAAATAAATACTACGTCAGCCTGACATCATTATGACGTCAGCAGGTCAACGAAGCTTGTCCAGGTCAAACCTGACCAATGGGACCCACTGGTCAGTGACCCAATGTCAATTAGTGACACAGACAGGTGGGTCCGGTCAACGACCACGTCAGCGAGGTCAATGCCGACACGTGGGGCCACTGTGATTAATCTAACCTACACAGGGGTTAAACCTTGGTTTGTTAAGGGCATGGGGCCCATATGTCAGCGACACGGGTCACTAACTAAACGCGATTAGCACCTAAACTAATGGTGCCACGTCAGCCACCGAAGTTTCGCCGGCGATGACCACGGCCGATGGCGGAGGTGCACCATGCGCTCGCTACGGGGCACCATTTGATGCTTGGTTTGCTCCTATGGGCTCCTAGGAGTGCGACGAATCCAAAGCAACAAACGGCAGCAGCTGGCGTGGCCGGAGCTGATGACGGCGAGCTCTTTTGCGGCCGCCGGAGTTCGGTCGTTGCTCGAAATGGCGTTACCGTCGACGTCAGGAGCAGCGGATGGCCACATTCGACTCGTGGGGATGTACTGGGTGCAATAGTGAGCTTGGGTGCAAGCTTGTACGGCCGTGGCCATGGTGGTGACATGGACGGCGGCGAGGAGCACTTGGCTCTGGTGGTAACACGGTCTGGAGAGAGCAAAAGAGCGCGGGGAGAGAGGGGTTTAGTCCGTGAGCTCATAGCGGTTGCAGCAGAGGCTACGGCGAGGCCGGTGACACGCTATGGTCGGCGAATCGACAACGGTGAGGTGCAGAAGTAGGCGGCGAGGACGACGTCGATGGCGGCGATGCAGGGCGCTCCAGCGTCGTTTGGTTCGGTGGAGACGAAGAAGAGGTCAGGGCGGAGCTCTTGGGGGCAGCAAAGCGGCAACGGGGTGGCCGTGATCGCGTGGCAGCGAACAGCGGCGACGAACGCGCACGGCCACGGGAGAGAGAGCGAGAGGGGCGAGGCAAGGAGAGAGGGGGGCGGTCGAGGGGGGGTCCAGGGTGTTGCGTGGCGCCTCCAGGTGCGTTGGGGAGGTAAGCAGGTAGGGTGGAGCTGGCCAGGCGCGTGCCAACACGTCGCGGCCATGCGCTCGTCCTCCTGGCGCGAGCTAGGAGATGACTAGCACTGGGCCGCACGGTGTTGGGCTGTCTGGTGGGCCGGCAGGTAAGGCCAGGTGAGCTTTCTGTCTTATCTTAATTTCTGTTCTGTTTTTTTATTTCTGTAACTTGTTTCTGATTTAGTAAAAATACTAAATCACTTTATAAAATTATGAATACTTTTGTGGACACTATCTAATTTAAACCATAGGCCCTCACCAGGTTTGAGAATATTTGGAGCTACCAAATATTTTATAGGAATTATAGCCCCAATTCAAATATAATATGAGTTAATTCAAAAATCCAAAAATGTCCTGGAAATATATTCATCATTTTTGGCAGAGGTTTCTACCTTAACAAAAAATCATGAACATTTTCACAGGCATTTTGGGTTCTTTGAAAAAGATTTTATTTGAACCTATTTGATTTCCTTTAGGTGCTAGGGTTTGATCAATCCCTATTTAAAATTCAAAAGAATTTAAACATGATGTATGGATGCAATGCCACTATCTGCAACCAAATTCTAGGGCAGTGACACACAGTCCTCACCATATTCTCCTTGAGCTAAGGTCACACAGACCTCGCCCAATCACTCATGGTAAGTCTTCAGGTGACTTCCAAACCTTCACAAACTCGGTCACTCGGCGATCCACAATTTCCTCTTGGATGCTCTATACCATGACGCTAACCGTCTGGAAGATGCACAGTCTTCAAAGGTAGCAAGCGTCGGATCCACACAGGAACAATCTCTTCAGTGATGCTCAGTCATTTTGGATTTGTAGGTGTTTGGTTTTGGGTTTTCCTCACTTGATGATTTTCGCTCAAAGTCCTCAGAGGATGGGATGCTCCCAATGACAAGTTTCAGTTTCTCTCAGAGGAGCCAACCAGCTAGTGATTGCAGGGGGGGCTATTTATAGCCTAGGGAGCAGCCCGACATGATAAGACATAAATGCCCTTCAATGATATGACCGTTTGTAGCGGTCCGACCTCAGACGGTAAAATCTCTGTGCATAAGTGTCATCCCTGGACCGGTAATGCTGACACACACAGTACTCGAAGGATTTATAGGAGAGTGTAATCACACACTTATTACATCGAATGTCTCAAAAGAGAACTTATTACAATAATATGTCTTAAGGCCATCTAAATAAGATAATTGTGGAAGCATCGAAGGTAAATGAGTCCATCAACTCCAACGGCATAGCTGAGTGCACGACAATGACCTAGCGCACCTTACTCTTCGTCTGAAAAGTCTGCAACATAATACGTTGCAGCCTAAAACGGGTCAGCACATTGAATATGCTGGCAAGATAACACAGTAGAGCAATGAACACAATTAATGCTATAACTACATGCATATATGGCTGGTGGAGGCTCTACGGTTAACATGTTTTTGTGAAAAGCCAATTTTCCCTACAACAAAGGAATATATTTTGTTTAACTATCATGGTAGCTGATAAACATTGAGAATGGTACCCCCATCTCAATCCCAATTAAACATTAACTAACTATCATATTACGGGTTCCGGCAAAACCCTTAAGGTTCGAACTCTGGGGTGCGCACGAAGATTTCTCCCTACCGCAAGCACACCCGCAATCGATCCAAGCCTAACTACGCAAGGTCGCAAAGAACACAAGGACACAAGATTTATACTGGTGCAGGCCACCATTGTGGTGTAATACCCTACTCCAATGTGTGGTGGTGGATTGCCTCTTGGGCTATGGATGAACAATACAAGGGAAGGGCGGCCTCCGGAAGAGAGGTGTTCTTGTGCTCGTTGAGCTGGTGGTGTGTGTCTCTAGATCAGATCCAGATCAGATCCTGCTGCCCCTCTACTATGGTGGCTAGTCCTATTTATAGAGGCCCCGGTCCTCTTCCCAAATATTGAGCGGGAAGGGAGCAAACAACGGCCAATTTGAAAGGGGACATCTAGTACAGCTTATCCTCACTAAAGGCGGTCTTCGCGTGCAAAAGGCTTTGGTGGTGATGCCGTCTTGGGCTCCATGATGACATCCATCCTGTCGTCTAGTTGGTCTTGGTCTTGTTGCACCGATATGGAAACCTTTGCCTCATTCCTCGGGACTCCTCGCCTGCGCTTGCCGCTTTAGCACCAAAGAGGAAACAAGGACACTGTGCGCGCTGGCGCCTGCCTGTCGCCCGCATGGCCTTGGTCGTCATGGCTCACATCATATGAACCTCATGAGGTGTCCATCGCCTTGATATCTCCGCTCCTCATGAGCCAGCCTGGTGTAGATGCTCCCGAGAAGGTCTTGAGTCATCCGCCTCGCGAGGCTTGGCCTCTCGCGAGGGTCTTGGTTGCTTTGTTGATGAAGATGGGTTGTACCAGGCCGCTGGAGGAGCCACATCCTGGGCCGCAGGCAGGCAAGTCTGTGGACCCCCGTTCCCAGAACGCCGACAATAGCCCCCGGGCCCAAGGAGCGCTCGGACTTGGCTTTGCGGAGAAGCCAAGGGTCATGTGCCTATCGCCGTGGGCCCCAATAGCCTGCGGCCTTGATTGACGCGTGGCGACGTGACTGGTCGTGGGCGTCTCCGCTTCCCCATGCTGCCTCGGCAACTCCTCGATTGAACAAGTCCATGCAGCACGCACAGAAAGATCATCATTGCCTGCGATCGTGGGCATCGCTGGTTGGCCTTCCTTCGCTATAAATGGGAAGGGAGCGGAGGCACCGCTGCGCATTCGTTCTAGCTTCCATAGCTTCTTCTTCCTTGCCCTTTTGCCGCCCGCACTCCCATGGCGCCCGCCAAGAAGTTCTCAGCCGCCGACAAAGGGAAGGCTCGCAAGGAGGGGCCCAGCTTTTCGCCACCCAAGAGGGGGCGCGGTCGCCCTTGCAAGCACGCACCGACCCCCACTGAGGTTCCTCGTGGTCGCGGTGGCGCTCCCTCGCGCGGTGGGAGTCGTGGTAGCTCCATCGAGGAGGGAAGGCGTGCCATGGTTGCGCGGCCCTCGCGGACGTGCTTCCATTCGGCGGAGGTGTAGCCGGAGTTCCTCATGTGGGCGGAAAACCCGACTAGCACCTGGCTCTAACTTCCGCCCTTCTTCGCCCGTGAGCTGCCCGCCGCAGCCCCCGATGGCTTCTGGCTGCAGGTGGACGGCTGTTGTAGCAGGGCCTCGTGGGTGACGGTGACGCTTCTTTGGGCGGCCTGGTCCTCGCCCGCGGGTGGCAGACTTTTGCCCGCGCTCGAGGTCTGAGGAGGCCGTGCACCCTCCATTTCAAGTATGACGGTGCCACGACCCGCTTCGTGCGGGTATTCGAGGGTGAAGCTCGCCAGCGACGGCGGGGAGGTGCTCGGCCTCGGCGATGGGCGCGGCAAAGATCGTGGTGAGCCGTCGCCGGTCGGCGAGTGCAGTCCTTCCGGTGCCCGCAGTCTCCGCCATGTATGTCAGCGAGGAGCTCGTTCCCTTGTTCCCTGGAAATGCATCGTAAGGAGACATCGTTGGGCCGCTTCCTGTATAGCTCACTGTCTTGTATGCAGTACGCCGTCGCTTGATCAGCCACACGTTCTGCGTCTTCTTCCCTTTTCGGCAGTGTGCCTTGCATGAGGTACTCTTTGAGTTCCTTGGTCCAGCATCCCTCCTGAGGTTCGAGCGCCAAGAGTAGGCGCGCTCCTAAGGCGGGGCTGCAAGCTGGAGCTCCGGAGGCAGGCGGTTGAGGAAGCTCCTCCCTAGACGGTGCTGGCCTTGCCGAGGAGGGTACTGCCAACGGTTCGAAGAGCCGCTCCTCGAAGACTCATGGTTTCTGGGGCAAGCGCCTGGATGCCCTCTTGGTGATCTCATCAGCCTCCTGGTTTGTGCCACGGGGCACGTGATTCAGTTCCAGGCCCAAGAACTGCTTCTCCATCTTGCGCACCTCTGTGAAGTACGCCTCCATATGCTCATCTCTTGGCTCATACACCTTGTTGGAGAAGTTAACGAGGAGCCGAGAGTCGCCGTGAATGGTGAGGCGCTTTACACGCAAGGCTACCGCGGCCTTAAGTCCGGCAATCAGCCCCTCGTATTCCGCGATGTTGATGGAGACCTTCTCACCGCGCTGGAAGCATAGCTGCACGGCGTAGTAGAGCTTGTCTTGCATTGGGGAGATAAGCACAGCTCCAGCCCCCGCGCCCTCACGCGTGAACGCACCGTCAAAGTACATGACCCATCCCTCTGGCGCTTCGCTTCCTGGCGAGAGGGATAGGTCCTCACCAACTTCAAGCTCCGGAGCATCGGTCCACTCGGCCACAAAGTCGGCCAGGGGGACCCTCTTGATGACCCGCGTGGTGCTGAACTCGAGCTAAAATGCCTGCAGCTCAATGTTCCACTCGGCGACCCTTCCAGCAGCATTGGGACTCCTGAGGACCCTTTCCAGTGGATATGATGAGACAACCTTGATCAGGTGGCCTTGAAAGTAATGCCGCAGCATGCGCGAGGCCACCAGGAGCGCAAGCAGGAGCTTCTGGGGCATTGGATACCTTGCTCGTGCGTCTCGAAGCACGGTGTTGACGAAGTAGACCGGGTGCTCGACAAGGTCAGTGGTGCTAGCAGGGTCTGCGTCCTCATGAGCCGATGGCTTCTCCTGCAGGGGCGCGGCCTCGGGAGCTGGTTCATCAGTCAAGGCTTCCATAGGCTCATCAGTGTTATCTTGCTTTGTCTGTGCCCCCACCTCCGCCGTTGTGGCTCGGGCTTCATCATCCTGAGGCGATGCCTCTTCAGGCTGAGGCGTGGTCGTGCGCCTGGCTTGACGCTCCTCCCGCAGTGCTACCAGCGTCGTGCTAGCAGAATGAGGGGTAGCAGCCAGGTAGAGCACCAACGGTTCCAGGGGCGAGGAGCCACCATGACTGGTGGGCTGGTCATGATCAGGTACCTCTTTAGGTCTTGAATGCCTGGTCTTGTTCAGGGTTCCACTCGAACGGGCCCTTCTTTTTCATCAACTTGAAGAAGGGAAGTGCACGCTCCCCCATCTTGGAGATGAAATGCCCCAGCAAGGTCACGCACCCCGCCAGCTTCTGCATTTCCTTGAGGGTCTGTGGCGGACTCATATCTTCGATTGCCCTGACCTTCTCAGGGTTGGCTTCGATTCCTCTGTGAGACACGAGGAAGCCCAGCAGTTTGCCAGAGAGGACTCCAAACACGCACTTCTCTGGGTTGAGCCGCAGGCTTACTTGGCGCCGACTGGAAAAAGTTTCCTCCAGGTCCTAGATCAGGGTCTTTGCCTCCCGAGATTTTACCATGATGTCATCGACGCACGCCTTTGTGTTTCTCCCGAGCTGCTGGCCCAAGGCGATGTGCATCAACCGCTGAAAGGTTGCCCCCGCGTTGCGCAGACCGAACGACATGCAGGTGTAGCAGTATACCCCGCAGGGGGTCAGAAAAGCGGACTTCTCTATGTCTTCTACCGCCATATTGATCTGGTGATACCCCAAGAACGCGTCCAAGAAACACAACAAGTCACACTCGACCGTGGAATCGACGATCTGGTCAATGCGTGGGAGCGGGAACGGGTCTTGAGGGCAGGCTTTGTTGAGGTTGGTGAAGTCTACGCACATGCGCTCCTTTCCGCCCTTCTTGGGCACAACGACTGGGTTCGCCAGCCAATCTGTATATCGGACCTCGCAGATGACGCCCGCGGCTTGCAGCTTGCGGGTCTCCTGAATGATGAACGCTTGCTTCTCTGCAGACTTTCACCGCGCCTTCTGCTTCACCGGGCGCACATTGGGGCACACCCGCGGATGGTGCTCAATCACCTCGCGAGGAACCCCTACCAGCTGCTTGGGCTCCCATGCAAATACCTCCTTGTTTGCCCTCAGTAAGCTCACCAGCTCTCTTTCTTGCCATGGTTCTAGGTCGGCGCCTATGACAAAGGTGGCTCCTGAGGGGTTGTCCTCATCAACCGGTATTTGCTTCGTCCTGGCTTTGCCCTGAGTGAACTGCTGCTTCTTTTTTGTCGGAGCGGCCGCTTTCTTGTCTAGGGTGGCTTGGTCAGTAGGGTGTGTTGCCGCTGCGGCCCTAAAGGCGAGCTTGAGGGCTGCAATAGCTTCTTTGGTGTCGCTTGCAACGGTGAGGACGCCGCTACTCCCTGGCATCTTCATGAGGTTATAGGCAGGATGAGCGGCTGCCATGAACTGAGCCAACGCTAGGTACCCGAGGATGGCATTGTACGGGAGGTCGATGCGGGAAATGTCGAAGTCGATGAGCTCGGTGCGGTAGTTGCCGCGGGTGCCGAAGGTCACTGGGAGGCGGATCTGCCCAACGGGTGGGTGGAGCCGCCGCCGACCCCGGAGAAGGATCCAGTGGGACGGGGCCACCCCGGCGGAATGTGAAGCAGGCCAAAAGCCTCCACTGAGAGCACGCTGAGGCCGGCCCCACCATCAATGAGGGTATTGGTCATTGCTATGTTGGAGATGGTGGGGGTGCACAACATGGGGAGCGCGCCGAAGCCGGTCGTGGTCGAGGGGTGATCCCCCAAGTCGAAGACGAGGTCGGCCTTGGGCGCCGTCCAACCCGGTGGGGCTCCCCTCTGCAACGAGGCGGCGCCAATTTGCCTGAAGAACTACTTGGCATGGCGGCCCGAGGGTGGCGCCTGTGACCCATCAAGAATGGTCGCGACGGCGGCCGGTGCCGGGACACCAAAGCGTGCGAGGAAGAGGTCGCGCAGCTCCTCCCATGATGTTACGAAAGACACCGGGAGGTTGAACAGCCAGGTGCGCGGCGCGCCTATGAGGGCCATGGGGAACCAGCTTGCCATGACCTTGTCGCCGCCTCCAGCCTCCAGGATGACCTCCTCGTAGGTCAGCAAGAAGGGTGCTGGGTCGGCCACGCTGTCATAGCGCGGCGGCATCTCCGGCTTGAACTTGGGCGGCCACTGCACCTGCCGCAGGGCGGGGACAAGGATCCTGAGGCCCGCTGGGCCGTCGCTGGGGCCCAGTGGTCTGGTCGATGGAGCAGCGTCGACCATGGGTGCTGGCGATGGAGAACAACGGGGAGGCCTGCCGACAGGAGCAGCATGAGCGGTGCGGGCGGTGATGGCAGCCCAACGCTCAGCGCAAGCCTTGCGCACGTTAGACATGGACTCGACGGGGAGGCGGACCGCGGACCAACGGAGAGGAAGCTTCAGCGCACCCCTACCTAGCGCGCCAAATGTCGGATTACGGGTTCCGGAAAAACTCTTGAGATTTGAACTCTGGGGTGCACACGAAGATTTCTCCCTACCGCAAGCACACCCGCAATCGATCCAAGCCTAACTACGCAAGGTCGCAAAGAACACAAGGACACAAGATTTATACTGGTTCAGGCCACCATTGTGGTGTAATACCCTACTCCAGTGTGTGGTGGTGGATTGCCTCTTGGGCTATGGATGAACAATACAAGGGAAGGGCAGCCTCCGCAGGAGAGGTGTTCTTGTGCTCGTTGAGCTGGTGGTGTGTGTCTCTAGATCAGATCCATATCAGATCCATCTGCCCCTCTACTATGGTGGCTAGTCCTATTTATAGAAGCCCCGGTCCTCTTCCCAAATATTGAGCGGGAAGGGAGCCAACAACGGCCAATTTGAAAGGGGACAGGTAGTACAGCTTATCCCGACTAAAGGTGGTCTTTGCCAGCAAAAGGCTCTGGTGGTGACGCCATCTTGGGCTCCACGATGACATCCATCCTGTCGTCTAGCTGGTCTTGGTCTTTTTGCACCGATATGAAAACCTTTGCCTGATTCCTCGGGACTCCTCGCCTGCGCTTGCCGCTTTAGCACCAAAGAGCAAACGAGGACAATGTGCGCACTGGCGCCTGCCTGTCGCCCGCCTGGCCTTGGTCGTCATGGCTCACGTCATATGAACCTCATGAGGTGTCCCTCGCCTTGATATCTCCGCTCCTCGTGAGCCAGCCTGGTGTAGATGCTCCCGAGAAGGTCTTGAGTCGTCCGCCTCGTGAGGCTTGGCCCCTCGCGAGGTTCTTGGTTGCTTTGTTGATGAAGGTGGGCCGTACCAGGCGGCTAGAGGAGCCACGTCCTGGGTTGCAGGCAGGCAAGTCTGGGGACCCCTGTTCCTAGAAAGCCGACATTCCCAACAAATTAATTTAGAGTGATGAGATCAATATTATAATCCAAGAACCAGATACTCAAGATGTCCATAACCGGGGACACGACTAACCATGATTAGTTTGTACACTCTGTAGAGGTTTGCGCACTTTTCCCCACAAGACTCAATCTCCTCCGTTGGATTTCTCGCACTACATGGTGTTTGAGAAACGGATGAACGAGACATAGTCTTTCAGAAGCATTAACTCTTTACTCTGGGTAGACAGTTACACCTACTTTCGCCTACATCTGCTAGCCTACCACTGAAAGAGGTCATGCAACATACTCAACTATGCTAGAGCCCATAATAGCTTATGGCTGCCCATGGAAGTTTCTAGCATGAATAATCTTATGATCCCTTTGAGCCTGGGTGGTGAACCATAGGATGATCACAAGGTAACCTCGGGATCTCCTAGGACTACACTGGTATATCCCCAGGCGCCCACAAACAATCCACCTAGATGTGTATTAAATAGCCACGTTAAGCTAACCATTAATTAACAATCACATCTGTCATGGATACACTCAAACCAAACCACGTCTAAGAGCATGGCATAGCAATATAAGCATAACGTAGAAGTAACTCCCAAGGTTTGATATAAAAGGGCAATAGGTTCTACCTCATCATCTATTTCCCAAATACCCACATGTTAAAACACATCCTAATCATGCAGTGTTTGAGGATTGAAACTAAAGCATAAAAACTGGTTAATAAGGGGTATGATCAAAGTGTTACTTGCCTTGCTGACGATCTGCAAAAACCTAGGGACTCGTAGTAGCACGCTTCGCACTCTGGGAATTCTATCACAAACAAACAATAGCATACATAAGCACTCAAGCATAGATGCAAGGGTAAAACTCATATGAGAAAGTCCAAACAGAAAACTCAACTGAAGAACTTCGGTTTGCAAAAAGAATCAATCGAATCGGAGCTACGGAACTGAAACTACGGTCAAAAGAACTTCAAAAACAAATCTGCTTGAAACCAACTTTTAAATTTTCAAAACCATGTTTAAGTTGATGAACTAGAAAAAGGGGTTCGAGACGAAGATTTTGGCGTTGGATTCACTAGATTTGGACAAACGGTTTAGAAAATGCGAGAGTTTGAAGTTCATGGGCTAATCTGCGATAAAATAATGGCGGATAGGTCCCTAGACGAAAAAGAAAATAAAAAGAAAAAACTATGGCGCGAACATTCGTTAACAGAGACGAACGGGCAAACACGTTCGTTAAAAATGAACTAACGAGCGAACGCTTGCTAATTACCTAAACCAAAAAAAAGAACCAATCTAAAAAAACCGATCTAGGGTTTTAAAAAAATCGAACGATTTTACCTAAAACCGAGAAAAACCGACGGCGGCGGATCCGACGAGCTGGCTCCAAATGAGGCAGGCGAGGCGGCGAGGCAAATACGCGCAAGTTAGCCGACGTAGGCGGCAAGGCGCAAGGGCAGAAGAAGAAAGCTGGGCGGGCGGGCAAGGCGGGCGATCGTGGCGACAGGCGGCGCTAGTGGTGGCGGGGTGCGGGACGAGGTGAGGAGGGCGGCAGCGGGTGGTATTTAAGGAGGGAAGGGGGCTGGCGGCTTGGGGGAGGGGATTGCTTAGGGGAGGTGTTGGCGGCGGCGGTGTCCGCAAGGGACACAGCGGCGACGGCGACTCGGCTCGGGACTCTGTCCAGAGTCGGAGCGGAAGGCGGTGCGGGGTGCTGGGCCGGCCCGGCTCGGCTGGGCCGTTGGCCTAGTCGGGCGCAAGTTTTTTTTAAATAATTCCGCTGAAACAAAAATCCTAAATAAATATAAAAAAAATTCTTAAAATGCCAAAAACAATTTTTTTCCATCTAAATAAAATATTTAGAACAAAGTGAACATTTTTCTGGCCTAATATTGCAATTTTGAAAAAATGCATATTTTCCTAATTCGAATAAATCTCGAATAAAAATCCAAATAAAATAATTATTTGATTTTTATATTTTCCTCCAGTATTTCTTTTATTTTGGAGAAGTCATATTATCTCCTCTCATATATTTTGATATTTGAAATATTTGGAGAGAAAAATAATTAAAACCAAAATTGATCCTCTTTTCAATATTTGAGAAAATTCAAATATGAAAATAGTGAAATCCCCAACTCTCTTTGTGGTTGCTTGAGTTGCTTAGAATTTCTAGGATCTCAAAACAAAATGCAAATAAAATATGATATGCATATGATGACCTATGTATAACATCCAAATTGAAAATTGGGATGTTACACCGTTAGGTAGGTAAGATATTTTGGGACAGCTGGCACATAGCACAACAACAGTTGGAAATTTGAGGTTCAAATTCCTCAGGGCTATCATGTTCCTCACATGTAGGCAATCCGCACTGGCGAATTCCTAACTCCTCAGTCAGAACAAATTCCTCATAGACCAGAAGAACTTCATCTCATCCTTTGAAGAAATTGACTGAATCAGAGGAGATTTCCAATGGCTTCACTCGAAGGGATTGGTAGGTGTAGGATTTTGAGATGAGCATCACTTGGAAACTTTTCCTTAGTTTTTCCTCGACCCCCTTTAATAGTATGGTGTTTCCTATGACTCAAGAAATAGAAAACGAAACTAAGAAAACAAAAGTCTTCACGCTTCATATTCCTCGCATGAATATAGAGTCTTCACGGTCACACCAATTTCTTCACTTTCAAAGTCTTCAGAAGGCCAAAGTCTTCAGTTGAAGACATTCATTTTTAGGGGTTGACTTTCACTGTAAATATCAAACTCCTCATAGACTTATAGACCTGTGTAAACTCACAAACGCATTAGTCCCTTAACTTATAAGTCTTCAATACATCAAAATCACTAAGGGGCACTAGATGCACTTACAGTGATTATTTCCTTTTTTCTACAGGAACGACATGTAACTTTCTTCATAAACCAGTCAATAAAATAACACAATTGCTATATGTCAATCGCCTGGTTATTGGAATAGTGGTCAGTCAATTTGTGGTCCATTTTATTGTGCTTTGTGATTCGTGCTTTTGTTTTTTCTTCCGCTGGTGTAAACGGTGCTGGGATGGGCTATTTGCGCCGACTGAGCGTTTGTTTTCTAGGTCAGTCGATGTGTTTTGGGATCGGTTCCCTCGTCTGCGGGCGTGCCCATGAAGTGTGACCCGTTACTGTGCGAGGCCTAGCCCGACTAGGAAGGTGGAGCGCATGCATGGTGTCTTATCTTCTCCCTCACTCTCGGCTGGTTCAGTCACTCCCTCTCCCTTGTTCTTTGCTCTCTGTCTCCTGCTCTCCCCTCGCTGGCTAGGGTTAGTCGATTTTCTTGTGTTTTGCTTCTCCCTCCTCTCTGATTTGTGCCTCTTTGTTCTGTGGATCTGCTTGAAGCTTATCGGTTTGATCTGCTTTGTAGGTTTCTTTTGCTGGTGCTCGGATTCAGTGACCCACTGCTTGGATCCGTGGGGAGATCTGCTTTTTTCAGGTATGTATATGCTCGAATCTCTAGTCTTTTTGATTAGTTCTAGTTCACGTTTTAGAGTTTGATGCCTAGTGGGATTCGTCTGTGGGAGCATGCGTTCGCTAGGGTTTGCCAGTCCCCTCCTGCTTCTCATACTGAAGCCGAATTGGAAGTGTAGATCTTGTAGCCCGCTGTTTTGTAGGGTTTTTTGTTAATGTTTAGTTACCAGCATCTTTTTTTTCTGGTTCTAGTCTGTGTGCATGTTGATGCTTTGTGGGATGTTAGCCCCATCTATTTTTTAGCCTTTGTCTGAATGATAGCCCCATCTTTTTGAGCCTTTGTGCTAGGGTTTCTTAGATTGCATGTGTAGTATTTCGTGGTAGCAGTTGTTAGCCTTAGATTGTTAGAGTTTTCTGAACTTCCCTTCTTTCATGTTCCAATCCGCCCTGTTCTGTGGAGGATATTGTGATATTTATGCACTCATAGGTCCTATACTGCAGTTTTTAGGATTTGCAGTGCCTTTTTAGTTATATATTCTTTTTGCGTATGTGTTTTGAGGGATTTTTTCTGAAAAGATCATTCTTTTTTTTGTTTATGGTTTGTGTACAATCATTGATAGTCACATGAAGTAGGGTAGTTTTTACTTCAGTGTATAAGGTTTGATCTTTTTATCCCAAATGCTCATATCTTTGTTTTGTGTCTGAGTAGTTTAAAAAGTTGATGAATTCAATTTGTATGAGCATTCTTGTAAGTAGTGTTAGTATGATTTTATAGTATTTGTTACTAATCTGTCAAAAAAATCATTCTCTTTGTTGCAGGCATGGTCTGCCCTATTTATCGTTTCCCGGGTGCTCCGTGTGTGCCAGTTGCATTTGCTGGCCAACACATGGTCAGCTTTGATGTTGTTCTTGATCATCATTGCTTTAGGCGCTTGCTTACTATATTGTGTGTTATTTCTAGTTGGGTTGCTTGTGTTATTAAGTTGTTTGTTATTACTATTGTGTAGTCTTAGCATAATTGGCTTGGTGTGAATAATTGTTATGCCAGTGTTTTGACATTGTGCTGATATTTCTTGGCTACTAGTTGTTAGGTTATGATTTGTGTTGCCTATCTCAAAAAAAGGTTTCAATAGTTTGGCAAGTTCTTGGTATTGCCAATTTGTGTGAATTCCAACTTTTGGCTAGCTAGTTTTTTTGGCAGCAAACCATCATGCTCTATAACTGTAAAGTGCTTGGTTGATATGTTATTTGTCTGCAACTTATGTTTGTGGCTAATAGTTAATTTTTAGTATTATTAAATATGTTTGTTTATTCTTGTGAGTTGATTTATTTGAGTTATATATTCCTTGTGTTTTGCAGTACATCCCCTGCAATCTGAGAAATGTCTTAGCTGAGTATATTGAGGAGTAGAGAGACGAGGCTAGGACTCTGCAGTTCAAGAAGGCGGAGCCTGAACTTCTTACGTTTGAAAGCAGGACTTACCCAGCCACATTCAAGCACCGAGCAAACTACAGCAAGTTTGTTGGTAGTTCATGGTTTGACTTCACCCATGACTATGGCCTGCGTGCTGGAGATCGCGTTGTGTTTACGCTAGACCATCTGACTTTTGATGTGAAGAGCCAAACCTACCGTGGTGGTGAAAGAATTCTCCCTCTGCCTTGTGTTGGTAAGTTATCTCAATGTTTTTTCAAACTTTCGTGAATGTTAGTTATTTTAATTAATCAAGTTGCAAGACTATTTATTTGATGTTTTTCTATAGCTTTTGAAAACCTATCCGATGCCAATTATGAGTATGCTATTTATGTTGTATTGCCGCGCAAGTTGCTGTTCAACTACCATAAGAACCGCTACTTACTCCATTGTCTTTTGGGGGGCAATTTCCTGCGGTGTGTGCCTTTCATCCATGTCATGACTCCCACTAACACAATCAAGAATATCATGGTTCGTATCTTTCTCTGATGTGTTAAATTTATTGTTCTTGTGAGTTATAAATGTGGCAAGTTTTAGGTTTCAATGCTAAGTTTTTTGTTCCATTTATGGTATTACCTTTGTTTTGTTCTTGATTGTTGATATATCATGATCTTCTTCCTTAGCTTCTTTATGTGCAATTTATGTATGTGGCATGTGAAACTTTCGTGATGCATAATTAAAGAATTCTAATAATGAGTTTTGAATTTATCTTTTGTTTTTGTTTATAATCAACTTGTTGTTTATGCATGTCTTTTCATTTTATTTTTTGATGCAACTAGATTTGAGTTGCAAATAAGCGGTACTGATATTATTTTGATTTGCATATATCTGATGTAGGCTTTCACATGTGCTTTTTATATTTTCTAGCATGATGGAAGAAAGTTTTAACTGTTTAGAAGTTATAGATTTCTTTATTTTTTTTCATTTTAAGTAGCTCCATCAGTATTAGTATGAATTGTTTATGTAGTTGAGTTTATAACATTAATTCGTTTATATTTTCATGTTTGTTTTGTAGAAAATTCCAAAAAATTGTTGTGTCAAGCTTGAAGAGATTCATGGATGTCCCTCTAAGTGCATCTGTCACTCTTGAATATCTAGATGAAGGTGTGCACGTCATCACGTCATTTCATACACTTTGTCCAGACAAGATGGGAGGATGATGTTCGAGAAGACAAGTTTCAATGAGTTCATATCAGCAGCTTCTTTGGGTGAAGACAATGTTGTGCTCATCACATTCAAAGAACGCAATGATCGCTCAGTTTCTGTTGTGTTCCAGCGGCACATGCAGGTGGAGTGTTGCGCGTCTAGAGTCTAAACTTTAGATCGTTGAAACCCGAACTTTTTTATGTGTAATTATCTATGACTCTATGGTCAGTTGTTTAGATGACTGTTTGATGATAGAGGTAGTGGTGCCTCTAGGTATCCAAGTTCAGACTTTATACTTTTGGATGCAAGGATTACCGAACGGTATATCTTTTGATGGTTAATATGTCAAGTTTTAAGGAACTGTATGGTTGAAATGATGCTTGTACTTAGATTTTTGTTGATGCTTTTAACTTATGCTTCTTGTTTAAATGTTTTTTCTTTTTGATTATATATTTTTATATTTTTAATTATTTTTTGGGTGGTCAACTTGTTTTTTATTGATCTTTTGATTATAGATCATATCAATTAGTTGGTTCAGTACCACCCTATATTTATTATTTATTATTATTATTTTTTCACCTGATTTTATGTTTTCTTATTTAAAAACATTTTATAGAAAAAAATAAATTTTTCAATTGATTTGAAGGTTTTTTTTTCTAAATCCATGTCTTTAATTTGGCTTATCACTTTTTTTAGTGCAGCTGTCTATTTTTGTGCTTTGAGATTCGTGCTAGCTTTTTTTATGTTTCTATGAGGCTCGTGTTGGAGGCATGCTTGAGTCAACTGGTTGTGGACGTTACCCCCAACCTCTGACGTCAACCAAATTCAAATTTCCATACCTCTTTCTTCTCCCCTATCGCTCTTCTCCGCTTCTGTCGCCATTGTGTCTCCAGCCGCGACTGCTGCCACCACCATTGCGCTTCTCGGCGGATCAATTCCGGCATCAAAAGAGCTAGTTGCCCCAGGGACCTCCAGGTTTGATCTTTCCTCCCTGAATCCCCCGCTAATTTTTTGCTCTTCGTGCTGTCTTGTTCTCGCGCGCCCCTCATGCCTTTCGTTGTATGTGCCAGGGAAACCCTCGTGGTTGATTTGCGTGATTTCGGGGGTGCGTGCTTGTTTTGAGAGTGTTTGTATGATGATTTGTAGGGTTGATCATGGATCTGTAGTTCCAAACATGTAGTCCGCCTGTAGTTTAATGCCAGGGTTGATTAATTTGTCTTTGTCGCTTTGGTGAAGTATTCGGGTCATATTTGAGGTGTGTGTGTCGTGGCTGGACAATGTGAATGTTCAATTTCGGTCAATCCCATGCAAACTTTTTATGGGAGTCAGCTGTAGATGAAGAGTGTTTTACCTGTAGGTCAATTGAAGGTTTGATAACAAACCTCTGCATTATTTGTCTGCACCTTTTGGTGAGGTATTTTTAGATGATTCAGTAGTTTGATTTGTGATTTAAGGTTGGACTTGGTTTGAGCTGTCATTTAGAAGAGGTTACCGAAGTTTGTTCAGAATTTTCAGGGTTACTGTTGAATTATTCTATGCTCACACACAATTTGTGCATGTTTTATTCTATGCCTTATGCAATTTACAAGTTCTAGTTATTGTAGTCTCTGTTTATAGTTTAGTTCATTTGCGTGTTTGTTAGTTATACTTTCTGCACATATGCTTATGTGCAATATATCTGTAATGTTAGTGCTACTGAATCAAAAAAATTTAATTATATGATGCTTCATTGGTTTTTAGTTAGAGCTCACTTCAATGTTTAATTGACCTTTTGGGACGCAATTTGATTCAGTAATCTTCATATAGATGCTTCCTTGGATTAATTATCTATTCTAACTATTATTTTCTTTGTCGATACTATATTTTTGATCCAGGAGATGGCGATATACATAACTTGGATGACACTGATGATGATTACTATGCTTTTGCTGAAGATTATTCTCTAGTGTCACAGTCGCAATTTCATGATGGATGTTTTGATTCCCTAAATGTACATATTCTATTCTTTTTTTATTTTTTCTTTATGATATTCTTATTTATCATGTTTAGTTGTTTTGTTTCTTACATTCTTCTCCATTTTTACATTTTCTTGCTGTTTATATTGGTTTAACTTTTCTTGTTTCATTTTTTGCAGGTTGGTGGTGGCGATCCTCAGTTTGACGTCGAGACTTTCCTACATAATCTTCACCACATGGTGAGTTCTGTTGCATTGTAGTTCTCTTTTATAGTTCATTTTATACTAGTGCAACATGCTGAGTTTTCCTACAGAATTTTTGTTTTTGTATGTCTGACGTGTATTTATATTTTTTGTGGATGCAGTTTTATTCATCTAAAAGGGATGGCGGTTCTGAACCTAATGAAGTTGTAAGTTTCATTTTCCATGAGTACTTTATGTTTTTGAAGTTTTTACGCCACATGATTTTTTTTGCATTTTTTTCATCTGCTTGTTATTTCTTTGTTAGCGTGGTCAACTACCTCCTAAGCGAGCCACTAGCAGATGTAATTTTACTAAGCTTCTCAAGAAAATACCTCCTCCAAGGAAGGATGTTGTTGCAGATTATGGTTTTAACTTTCTGCTTGATTTTGAATGCACATTTGTCCCGAGAGGGTTTGCCCAGTGGGTAGCTAATCGTGTCAACACTCCCACTGGTGACATTGTCTTGAGTGAAGGTGTTATTCCTATGAGCCCAGAGTCTTTCCATCTTTTGTTTGGTCTCCCTTTAGGTGGTAGGAAAGTCCTGTTTGATAGTGATAGTACCAAGGATGCCTTTCTGAATATCATTGGTGAACCATCATTGCCTTCAATCAAGTGGTTTGGAACAAGGCTGTTAAAACCAGATATTTCTAATGATGAATTCATGAGGTGATTTCTCCTTGTCGCTTTTGCAACTGTTCTCTGTCCAAATTCAAACATATACCCTACTACAAAATATTTGGGAATCTTGATCGAACCTTCTGAGGCTAGGCATTTTGATTTGTCAAAGTTTGTATTTGATTGGTTTGTGGCATATATTCGCAAGTTCCAGAAAGAACCCAAGAAACCAGGTAAAGAAGATGGTCACCACTTTGGGGGATGCATTTATGGGCTGGCTGTAAGTTTTCCTGCTCACTTTTTTTGTCATTGTTGTTGTTGACATTCTAATCCAATGTGCTTATTTCTTTTATGTGTTTTCATACTTTCAGTGTTATTACCTGGATTTCCTTGATTTCAGATTGCGACGAGTGCCTACTGGTTTGCCCAGGGTCAAGGCATGGAAGAATTCTTTAGTTAAAGAATTTGCAAATCTTGATTGCAAAGGACCAAGGGAATATGGGTTGCGCCACGTAAGTTGTTCCTTTACTCATTTTTTTTAAAAAAATGTACTTTTTCTCTTTTCCCACTTACTCATTTTCTAATATCACGCCACCTTTTGTGTTTGTTTGAATGCTTTCTCAGGTAAAGAAAATTTCTGGAACTTTATATTTCATGGGTCGTGCTGGATGCTATGAAGAGCACTTGGATTCTTCTCATGAGTCTGTCAAGTTTAGGAGCCCACTTGACAAGACTGTTGGTGGTTTACTCCCTAGATCTGTAAGTTTTTTCTTTTTTGTTATTTTCACAATTATTTTGATTTGTTTCCTTTCCTTTTCTATCTAGTTTTGTATTTGGAAGTACTTTTGACTAACTTCATTCTTTTTTATTATATAATTATACTTTTCAGGTCAAAGATTAGATATCTTTCATTGCCCGACAGTTTCGTGCAAATGCTGATGAAAAGAGTGTTGATGCAGCTTAGAATATGTTGTTTGATTGTTTGAATTGTATTGTTTTAGCTACTACCCCTGATCTAGATCTTGACGACTCCAAAACAAACTCTACACACAATCATAGGAATAATCTCGCTGACAATGAGTCTTCAATTCTTAAGAGCGATGGTATATAGCTTTCTTTTGCTTTGTGTGGTTCTTTAGTTAGCTTAAAAATTTTGTTATATAAATTTTGTAAAATCCCAAATTTTCAATTTGGAATGTTATACAAATAGGTCATTATTGCATATCATATTTAATGCATTTTGCCTCGATCCTAGAAATTCTACGCAACTCAAGGACCCACAAAGAGAGTTGGGGGTTTCGATTTTTTCATATTTGAGTTTTCTCAAATTTTGGAAATAGGATCATTTAATTTAATTTATTTTATCTTCAATTATATAAATATGAGAGAGGGAATAAAATGACTTTCCCAAAATAAAGAAATATTGAGGATTTAATAAAAATCAAATAAGATTTTATTTTGGATTTTATTGCTATTTTATTTGAATTTAGGAAAAATGCGTGTTTTTCAAAATTGCATTTAGGCCTCAAATAAATGTTCATCTAAACCGGCTTGATTTTAGAAGCCGGGGAAATTTTATTTCGGGATTTTTGGAGTCCGTTTAGTATTTCTTTCGTTTGTTTTTCTGCGCGAAAATTATTTAAAAAAAATTCCGAACCCACTACGGGTAGGGCCGCCAGACCCTCGAGCCGCCCGCCGCCCAAACCCTAACCCTAAGCCGCCATTGCCGCCACCGCCGGACCCGTCGCCGCCGCCGACCACCGTCCTCGCCGGAGCCACCGCCGCCGCCGGACCCGCGCCCCGAGGTTGACCTCTCCGCCGTCGTTTTTTTTAGAAAAACCGTTCGGTTTTCCGACGGTTTTCATCAGTTTTTTTTAGATTCGTGTTTTTATTAGATCGGTTTTTTTTTTGGTTTAGGTTAATTAGCGAGCGTTCGCTCATTTGTTCATTTTAACGAACGCGCTCATCGTTTAGATCAGATAACGAACGTTCATTCGTTAATCTGTTCGTCGTTTTTTTTCTCGGATTTATTCCGTGATTTTTCTGATCGCGATTTCTGATCCGATTTTTGTCTTAGTATAACTTTTTGCTCGTTTATCGGAATTAGGCGATTCAAGCGCCTAGAGTTTCATCTCAAAACCCTCTTTCCGATTAATCTACTCAAACAAGTTTTTGCTACTGTAAAATTTGACTTATGTCCAGATTAGTAAACGAAGCCTGTTTCTTTCGCCGTTTGAGTTTTGTTTCTTCGTTCAATTTGATTCTTTTTGCAAACCAGAGTTCTTAAGTTGAACTTTCTGGTTAGATCTCTTATTTGAGTTTTACCTGTGCATTAGATGAGTACTTATTGTATGCTTGTTTGTTTGCGATAGAGTACCCGGATTGCGCCGCTTGCTACTTCGAATCCCTAGGTTTCGCGGATCATCAGCAAGGCAAGTAACACTTTGATCATACTTCTTTATTACCTAGTTTTATGCATTAGATCTACCCTCAAACAATTGCATGGTTAGGATCTGATTAATATGTGGGTTTTGGGAAGTAGATGAGGTAGTACCTATTACCTGTTTTATTATCAAACCTTTGGGAGTTATTTCTATGTTTGCTTATTATGCCATGCTATGCTAGTAGACGTGGATTGGGTGAGTGTATCCATGACAGATGTGAGATTTTTAATTAATGGTTTATTTAAGGTGGCAACTTTAATACACATCTGGGTGGATTGAGGTACCTGGGTACTCCAGGATTGCCTGTTTGTTTTTGGACCGCAATCCAGGCTCAAAGGGATCATAAGATTATTCATGCTAGAAACTTCCGTGTGCAGCCACATGCTATTATGGGCTCTAGCATAGTTGACTAGGTCGTGCGAACTCTTACAGTGGTAGACTAGAAGATGTAAGGGAAAGTAGGTGTAGAGGTCTACCCATCGTAAGGTGCTAGCGCTTCTGAAAGACTATGTCTCGGTCATCCGTTTCTCAAACACCATGTAGTGCGAGAAAACCAACGGAGGAGACCGAGTCGTGTGGGGGAAAAGTGCGCAACCTCTGCAGAGTGTATAAACTAATCATGATTAGCCATGTCCCCGGTTATGGACGTTTTGAGTATGTAGTACTTGGATTATCATGTGAATCTCATCATGTTACTTTTAATTAATTTTGTTGGGTTTGTTTAAAGATGATGTTACTTAATTGGGGTTGAGGATGCTGTCAACCATTCTCAATGTTTAACAACCACCATGATAGTTAAATTAAATTTATTCCTTTGCAGTAGGGAAAAATTGGCTTTATGCAAAACTGTAACCATAGAGCTTTTCCACCAAGCCATATATGGATGTAGTATAGCTTTATTCTTTCATTGCTCTCTATGTGTTACTTTGCTAGCATATTCCATGTGCTGACCCGTTTTCAGGCTGCGACGTTCATGTTGCAGACATTTCAGACACCGAGTAAGATGCTTTAGGATCGTGGTTCTATAGTCAGGGATGTCGTTCGAGTTGATGGACTCACTTATCTTCCAAGCCTTCCGCTGTTATCGTTATTAGATGGCCTTAAGCCATATTTATTTGTAATAAGCTCTCTTTTGAGACATTCGATGTAATAAGTGTGTGTTTGCTACTCTGTTATAAATCCTTCGAGTACTGTGCATGTCAGCATTACTGATCCAGGGATGACACTGATGCACAGAGATCAGACTGTTTGAGGTCTAGTCGCTACAAGATGGTATTAGAGCACACGCTGACTGTAGGACACGACCACTAAGCTAAAGCCCTAGATCACTACTCTCTCTTCTCATTTCTGACCCCTCTTCTTTTTTACTCTCTTTTAGGATGGCGGATGCAAGGAACAAGTTCACGCAACCGGATGAAGATACGCCCTTTGGACGACACCTGAAGGAAGTCACGAGATACCTGAACATCAGAGTACCAAGCTTCACCGGGACCTGCAACGCCGCTTTACCTGAAGAGGAGTGCTGGATGATTCAAGTTCAAGTTCCAGGAAGGACGTTCATGCCCGTCACTGAGCCCATAGAGTTTTCCTTTGATGCACCAACCTGGAGTCTAGGAAAGAGCATGGCAGCCCACATCACCATGGGACGTATTGGAGAAGTTTACCACAGGGAGCTTAAGGATACTATCTACCAGATTTGTGGGCGCCTAGATGAGTAATGGGAGATGATCACCACCAGGAAGGACAGATCAATTGCAGCTTTCATCCAGGAGTTAAACCAGCACATTCGACTCCAGGAGAACCAGATGTGCGCAGGCATGATGGATTTGAAGAAGGCCAAGACCAAGATCACGGAACTGGTGGAAGAACTCAAGTCTACACGCGATGCATATGAGGAGGAAATAGCAACGCTAGTAGAGAAGAATGAAGATCTGAAGAAGAAGCTAACAGTGTTTATGGGATTTCCTGCAACTTGGGAAGACGAAGATTGCACTTGTCCAGAGAACTACATCATCATCGACGACACCGACTCGGACCCGGACGATAGTGATGATAACTATGTTGATGAAGCGGGAGCAGATATCATGGAGTCTTCATCGGAGCAGTTTTTCTAGTCGACCACCATAACAGTAGTAGTATTCCCCATGTATCTAGTATAGTCCGAGCACTTTGTAACGATAGATAGACCGTTGTACGCCCTTGCTTGTTTGAATGAAGTGTTTTGATTGAAATTTTGTCTCATGTGCATCTGTGTAGTGTTTTCCCCTCTAGACCTCACTCTATTATGTATTCTCATCTTTTCTAAACCCTCAGATGCCTCCGGGACGTGACAATGGATTTGCTTTCCCAGCAGAGCTCACCCAGTTGATCCAGCAGCAGAATGCATTGATGCAGATACTAGTTCAGAATCAGAATCAGGGGAACAACAACCCACCACCACCATCACCTGTTGATCACTTAACCCGTTTTCTTAGGCTGAATCCGCCGGTGTTCTCTAGTAGCACCGAGCCGATTGTTGCAGATGATTGGCTTTGCAAGACAGCCAGGGAGTTGACCACTGCAGGATGCACAGATGCGGAGAAGGTGCGATTTGCGCACATCAGCTTGAAGGACCCGCAGCATCATGGTGGGAGAATTTCACAGCCACCTATCCAGTAGACACTGTCACATGGGATCAGTTTCAGCAGGCTTTCCATACCGCTCATGTTTCAGCAGGAGCTATGGCCATGAAGAAGCGTGAGTTTCGCAACTTATGCCAGGGAGGACGTACAGTTGGCCAGTATGTGGATGACTTCAGTAAGCTAGCACGTTATTCCCCAGATGACGTTGCTACAGATGCAACTAAACAAGAGAAGTTTCTGGAAGGACTGAATGATGAGCTGAGTATGCAGTTGATGGTAGCAAGTTTCAACAACTACCATGAGTTGGTATATAGAGCCCTCATGATTGAAGGGAAGCAACAGCAGATTGAGAACCACAAGAGGAAGTATGGACAGGGGAAGTACAATTCGGGAGCTCAAATAGGTTACGTTTTACCCCGAAATCGGAGGATGGGCCCAAAGATACCCATGGAGGTGGTAGCTCACACAACCATAATGGTTCTAAGAATGGTAACGGGAATGGAGGAAGCAATGGCCGTAACCGCACCAACCCCTCAACACCAGCCAAGAGAGATCTCGAGTCAAGTCACTTTCTTTAAGTGCCGGAAGACCGGACATTACGCCAATGAATGTCCCAAGGCCGTAATGGGAATGGCAATGGAAGCTCGGGAAGAAGCCGAACCCTTTCAACAGAGGATGTGTGAACCACGTTAGCGTGGAGGAGGTTGAAGCCCAGCCCATCTGATAATAGGTAAGTTTTTGGTTAAGTCATTTACTTCACTCGTTCTTTTTGATACTGGTGCATCGCATTCATACATATCAAGGGGATTTGTGTATAAGTATAGACTGCCCACCAAGGTTCTAGGAACACCCATGCTAGTAACCTCACCAGGAGCAGAGTATATGGCCAATCGAGGATGTTTTCAAGTGCCGTTGAGTATAGGCAAGCATGTTTTGCCCTCAGACTTAAATCATTTTGGAATCTCAAGGTTTGGATGTGATTCTGGGTATGGATTGGCTATCAATGTATGGAGGAAACATCGATTGCGCCAGTAAGTCGATTTTGCTTACTACCCCAGAAGGGAGAAGGATAAGGTATGTATCAAGAAATGAGGCGAAGAGGATGCACGTAAAATCCTTATCAGGAGTTGTGCAGGAGGAAGTACCAGTGGTGAAGGATTTTCCTGACGTATTTCCAAAAGAGTTGCTAGGCATGCCACCGGATAGAGACATCTAATTGAGCTTTTGCCAGGCACAGGGCCGATATCCAAGAGACCATACAGGATGCCAGCAAAGGATTTGGAGGAGATTAAGAGTCAGATTAAGGAGTTACTGGATAAAGGCTATATTCGCCCAAGTTCTTCACCTTGGGGATCGCCAGTACTTCTAGTGGAGAAGAAAGATGGATCATTGAGGATGGTTGTTGACTATCGAGGCTTGAATGCAGTAATAATCAAGAACAAGTACCCACTACCGATGATCAATGATCTGTTTGACCGATTGCAAGGAGCAAAGTTATTTTCCAAGTTCGATTTGCAATCAGGATACCATCAGTTGAAGATTCGAGAGCAGGATATACCTAAGACGGCTTTTACCACCAGGTACGGGCTGTATGAGTATACCATTATGTCATTTGGTCTGACTAACGCACCTGCCTACTTCATGAACATGATGAACAAGGTATTTTTGGAGTTTTTGGATAAGTTCGTCGTGGTTTTCATTGATGATATATTGGTTTACTCAAAGAATGAACAGGACCATAAGGAGCATTTGCGTTTGGTATTGGAGAAGCTCATAGAACACCAGTTATATGCCAAGTTCAGCAAATGTGAATTTTGGTTGAAGGAAGTTGGATTCCTCGGACATGTTATATCCGGAGAAGAAATAGCAGTAGACCCCACAAAAGTTGTCACCGTGAGAAATTGGGTAGCACCAACGACAGTTGGAGAGATCCAAAGTTTTCTTGGACTGGCAGGATACTACCGGAGATTCATTGAGAATTTTTCAAGGATTGCAAAGCCCATGACGGAGTTGTTGAAGAAGGATACCAAGTTCAATTGGACTGAGGAATGTGAGGCCAGTTTCCAGGAGTTGAAGGAACGTCTAGTTACCTCACCAGTGTTAATTCTTCCAGATCAGAGCAAGGATTACGAGGTGTATTGCGACCCTTCACGTCGAGGACTTGGAGCCGTGCTTATGGAGGAGGGGAGAGTTGTTTCGTATGCTTCATGACAGCTTAAACCTCATGAGTTGAATTATGCCACGCGTGATTTGGAGTTAGCAGCCGTAGTGCATGCGCTGAAGACTTGGAGACATTTTCTTATCGGAAATCATTGTGAGGTATACACGGATCACAAGAGTTCGAAGTACATTTTCACGCAGAAGGAGTTGAATCTCATGCAAAGGAGATGGTTGGAGCTCATCAAGGATTATGATATGAGATTGCAGTATCACCCCAGAAAGGCTAACGTAGTAGCCGACGCGTTAAGCCGTAAGAGCCATGTCAATACACTCATGACCGCGGGATTGCCAAAGGAGTTAGCCGAGGACCTTTGCGAACTATGTTTAGAGATAGTTCCGAGAGGCTATGTAGCAGCATTGGAAATTCAGTCGACCTTGATGGATAAGATCAGAGAAGCTCAGAAGACCGACAAGGAAATTGCTGAGATAAAGGAGAATATGAGCAAAGGAAAAGCTAAGGGATTTCGTGAGGATGAGCACGATACCTTATGGTTTGAAGACCGTGTTTATGTGCCTAATGACCCGGAGATTAGGAAGTTGATTTTGCAAGAGGCTCATGATTCGCCGTATTTGATTCACCCAGGAAATACCAAGATGTATTTGGATTTGAAGGAGACTTTCTGGTGGACCAGAATGAAGAAGGATATTGCGGAGTATGTAGCAGTTTGTGATGTATGTCAGAGAGTAAAGGCAGAGCATCAGAAGCCAGCAGGATTGTTGCAACCATTGCCGATACACGAATGGAAGTGGGAGAAGCTAGGCATGGATTTTATCACAAGATTGCCCAGGACTCGTTCAGGCTATGACTCGATTTGGGTTGTAGTCGATCGTTTGACGAAGGTAGCAAATTTATCCCAGTAAAGACCACTTACACTAGTGCTAAGTTGGCCCAGATATACATGACCAGGATCGTATGTCTGCATGGAGTTCCGAGGAGCATTGTATCAGATAGAGAAACCTAGTTTACCTCAAAGTTCTGGAATCAGTTGCACAAAACCTTGGGTACCAGACTAGAGTTCAGTACAGCTTTTCATCCGCAGACAGATGGACAAACCGAGAGAGTCAATCAGATTTTGGAGGATATGTTGAGAGCTTGTGCGCTAGATTACGGATCTAGTAGGGACGACAATTTGCCATATGCAGAGTTCTCTTACAACAATAGTTACCAATCCAGTTTGAAGATGGCCCCTTTCGAAGCCCTATAAGGAAGGTGGTGCAGGACCCCGTTGTCGTGGGATGAGGTTGGAGATCGCCAGTTGTTTGGACCGGATTTGATTAAGGAGTCTGAACGGAAAGTGAAGTTGATTCGCGATAGGCTCAAGGTAGCCCAGTCCAGGCAAAAAAGCTATGCAGATTCAAAATGCAAGGAGACAGTTTACGAAGTCGGAGATAGAGTCTATCGTCGTGTATCTCCATTTCGAGGAGTTAAGCGCTTTGGTGTTAAAGGAAAGTTAGCGCCACGTTTTGTGGGACCATACAAAGTTTTGGAGCGTATGGGAGAAGTTTCCTACAAGTTGGAATTGCCTGAAGGATTGTCAGGAGTTCACGACGTGTTCCACGTTTCCCAGTTGAAGAAGTTCCACGCAGAGATGGCTGATATACCGTTGAGAGATATCGTGCCGCTGGAGGCAATTCAGTTGGACAGTGATTTGACCTATGACGAGAAACCAGTCAAGATTCTTGAGTATGCTAGCCGAGTCACCCGCAACAAAGTTGTCAAGTTTTGCAAAGTTCAGTGGAGCCACCACACCGAGGATGAAGCCACCTGGGAGCGAGAGAAAGATTTGCTGAAGGACCACCCTCACCTATTTTCTAGCCAACCCGAATCTCGAGGGCGAGATTCATCTTAAGGGGGGTAGGTTTGTTACATCCTAAATTTTCAATTTGGAATGTTATACAAATAGATCATTATTGCATATCATATTTAATGCATTTTGCCTCGATCCTAGAAATTCTACGCAACTCAAGGACCCACAGAGAGAGTTGGGGGTTTCGATATTTTCATATTTGAGTTTTCTCAAATTTTGGAAATAGGATCATTTGATTTTATTTATTTTATCATCAATTATTTCAATTATATAAATATGAGAGAGGGGATAAAATGACTTTCCCAAAATAAAGAACTATTGAGTATTTAATAAAAAATCAAATAACATTTTATTTTGGTTTTATTGCTATTTTATTTGAATTTAGGAAAAATGCGTGTTTTTCAAAATTGCATTTAGGCCCCAAATAAATGTTCATCTAAACTGGATCGATTTTAGAAGCCCGGGAAAATTTATTTCAGGATTTTTGGAGTCCGTTTAGTATTTCTTTCGTTTGTTTTTCTACGTGATAATTATTTAAAAAAAATCCAAACCCACTACGGGCCGGGATCGGCCAGGACTCTCCTGGCCGGGGCCTTTATAAAGCGCCCAGGGCCGCCGCCACTGCCGTACCCGCCGCCGCCACCGCCGGACCCCGCCGCCGCCGCCGACCACCGCCGTCCTCGCCGGAACCACCACCGCCGCCGGACCCGCGCCCCTAGGTTGACCTCGCCGCTGCCGTTTTTTTAGAAAACCCGTTCGGTTTTCCACCGGCTTTCGTCGGTTTTTTTTAGATTCGTTTTTTTATTAGATTGGTTTTTTCGGTTTAGGTTAATTAGCGAGCGTTCGCTCGTTCGTTTGTTTTAACGAACGCGTTCATCGTTTAGATCTCGATAACGAATGTTCGTTCGTTAATCTGTTCATCGTTATTCTTTTTCTCGGATTTATTCCGCGATTTTTCTGATCGCGATTCCTAATCCGATTTTCGTTTTAGTATAACTTTTCGCTCGTTTATCAAAATCAGGCGATTCAAGCGCCTAGAGTTTCGTCTCGAAACCCTCTTTCCGAATAATATACTCAAACAAGTTTTTGCTACTGTAAAATTTGACTTATGTCCAGATTAGTAAATGAAGTATGTTTCTTTCGCCGTTTGAGTTTTGTTTCTTTGTTCAATTTGATTCTTTTTGCAAACCGGAGTTCTTAAGTTGAACTTTCTGGTTAGATCTCTTATTTCAGTTTTACCCGTGCATTAGATGAGTACTTATTGTATGCTCGTTTGTTTTCTATAGAGTACCCGGATTGCGCCACTTGCTACTTCGAATCCCTAGGTTTCGCAGATCATCAGCAAGGCAAGTAACACTTTGATCATACTTCTTTATTACCCAGTTTTATGCGTTAGATCTACCCTCAAACAATTGCATGGTTAGGATCTATGTGGATTTTGGGAAGTAGATGAGGTAGTACCTATTACCTGTTTTATTATCAAACCTTTGGGAGTTATTTCTATGTTTGCTCGTTATGCCTTGCTATGCTAGTAGACGTGGATTGGGTGAGTGTATCCATGAAAGATGTGAGATTGTTAATTAATGGTTTATTTAAGGTGGCAACTATAATACAGATCTGGGTGGATTGAGGTACCTGGGTACTCCAGGATTGCCTGTTTGTTTTTGGACCACAACCCAGGCTCAAAGGGATCATAAGATTATTCATGCTAGAAACTTCCGTGTGCAGCCACATGCGATTATGGGCTCTAGCATAGTTGACTAAGTCGTGCGAACTCTTACAGTGGTAGACTAGCAGATGTAGGGGGTGTACAGGTCTACCCATCGTAAGGTGCTAGCGCTTCTGAAACACTATCTCTCGGTCATCCGTTTCTCAAACACCATGTAGTGCGAGAAAACGAACGGAGGAGATCGAGTCGTGTGGGGAAAAGTGCGCAACCTCTGCAGAGTGTATAAACTAATCATGATTAGCCGTGTCCCCGGTTATGGACGTTTTGAGTATCTAGTACTTGGCTTACTATGTGAATCTCATCATGTTACTTTTAATTAATTTTGTTGGGTTTGTTTAAAGATGATGTTACTTAATTGGGATTGAGGATGCTGTCAACCATTCTCAATGTTGAACAACCACCATGATAGTTAAATAAAATTTATTCCTTTGTAGTAAGGAAAAATTGGCTTTATGCAAAACTGTAACCATAGAGCTTTTCCACCAAGCCATATATGCATATCGTATAGCTTTATTCTTTCATTACTCTCTATGTGTTACCTTGCCAGCATATTCCATGTGCTGACCCGTTTTCGGGCTGCAACGTTCATGTTGCAGACTTTTCAGACGACGAGTAAGATGCTTTAGGATCGTGGTTCTATACTCAGTGATGCCGTTGGAGTTGATGGACTCACTTATCTTCCAAGCCTTCCGCTGTTATCGTTATTAGATGGCCTTAAGCCATATTTATTTGTAATAAGCTCTCTTTTGAGACATTCGATGTAATAAGTGTGTGATTGCTACTCTGTTATAAATCCTTTGAGTACTGTATGTGTCAGCATTACTGATCCAGGGATGACACTGATGCATAGAGATCAGACCGTTTGAGGTCTGGTCGCTACAAATTTTCTGCATTTTTCTAATTAGTTTTCTTATTTCTCTATTAGGTGCAGGATTTAATCACAATTCTCCTCCTGTCCAAGTGTCTCCCATTATGCGACCCAATGATAAAGATTTGAATGATACAGTTGGTTAGTGTTTTAGTTGGTGGTAATTTTTCTTTGCTAATCATTATGTGAATGTTTGTAGTTGCATCGTTGAATGGTGTCCTCTTTTTGTGTAGGTCCAATGTCTGATAGGAAAAGGAAAGATTGCTCACCTGTTATTCAAGACCAAGTTCTCTATAGCAATTCTAAGTCAAACAAGTCACGTCGTGTTGATGTTGACTCTAATTTGTTTTTCGTTAGTTATTTTGTATTTTGTGTTTTATTTATTTCTAGTATCTAATGTTCTTTTTTGTATCTCCATGTGTTTATTTTTTGCAATTGTGCTGATTTTTGTTTTATTTTATCATTCAATCATTAGGACCAAGGCAGGAAACTGGATTTTTATGATTCTCAGAAAATTAATTCAGTATCTGATGTTCTCAAGAAAAATTTTCCCCCCAAAACTGGTGTTGTGAATTAATCTGGAGGACAATCCAAGAGTATCAGTTTCAATCATATGGTTGATACGAAAGGTGTAGTTCGTGGCAGTTCTAAAGATAATTCTTCACAGTCAACATTTGATAAGATGATGGGTGTTTAGAAGAAATCATTCTCTTGCCCGATAAGCTTCGGTTAAAGACTACCACTTGAGGTATATACCTTTATTTTCTTCACTTTTCTACCTTTATAGCAGTTCCTAGAAATGCTTCCACATTTGGATGCAATGCTCTTGCATATTGTGAAAATGACTTTTGCTTTGATACTTTTTTGTTATTTTTTCATGTTTTTGCACAGGTGTTGATATATCTTCTCGGAAATCAAATTATGAAGAAAATTTGGGTTCATCTCATGTTGAACTTTGATGGTGTGAACAAGTTTGAAATGTTTATGCTTTTTCTTTTTGTATATCAATTGAATGCTTGTTATTTTTCCATATTTTTGTTGCTTACCAATGTTCCTTTTGCAACTTTTTATATGTATATATGTGCAATTTTCATTTGTTTTATAAGTAGTTTGCTATATTTATATTTTTACTTCTTTTTTAAATGTAGTCTGCTATCTGTAATATATGAGAGTTTTTATTATTTTTCAATTGTTATTACAGTATCATCAAAACCCTATCCAGATGCATACCCTGCCGTTCACTCCTTTGACTACCCCATCGACCTCTTTAATCCCTCAGGTTTATCTTTTGTAATTTTCTTTTTTTCTATATGTTTCTAAAGTTATATCATGTACGATCTGTTTGAAGTTTTTGAAAGTACTCAACCACGTATTGTTTTCAATTCTTGTCTAGAAACCTGAATCTAGTCCAAGTTTTTCCAATGCAAAAGAAGTAATACACATTGAATCTTCACATTCACCATCTCCTGTCACCAAGGTTATTTAGTTATACATTTTATTTTGCAACTTACAATTTTCTTTTTTGTATACTATCTATATTTTTTTTACATTATTTCTCTGACTTGTGTCATTATTTTTCTGAAAGTACATTGATTTGAGCTCTGGTAATAGCAAAGGGATTGAAAATTCACCTGAAGTGGAGATCATTGGTGAGGTTAAGTTTTCTGGGAAATGTGATGAGTTGCTTAATTCTTTAGAGAAGATATACAATGAAATGAGTAATATTCCTAGCTCTATTCACTCAAAAAGAGACATAAAATATGGACCAAGAAGAATTGTTAACGCAAGCAGATATAATGATTCGCCCTATGTAAATGACAAGTCGTCGAGGATCTAGTTACAACAAGGATGATTGACTTGCATGACGCTATAATTAATGTGTCTCGTGATGAAGATGCGAAGTAGTATGTTTCTTTTACTGATCACTTTTTCATCCACTCTCTCTGTTGTTATTTTATTTTATTTATTTATACGTGTAGTTTAGATGTTTTTACTCTTTTTTACTCTCGTGCACTTGCTTGTACATGTGTTGTGCAATTTTTTTGTTACATGTTGTGCAAATCTACATAAGCTTCCCTTTTAATTTTTCCATTATCTTAGATTGCTTTGTATGTTTTAGCTTTTTATATTATGTTACAGTGAATATGTTTATACTAGGTTGGCTTTTTCTGGTTTTAGTGCGTGTTAATGCTATCTTGATGCATCATTAAGTTTATCCTTTTTGATCTTTTGCTCATTTTTATGTCGTGCGGAATTCATGCTTAATTTATTTGAAATTTTGTGTAGTGGCTTGGTTTACTTAAATTCCCCCGCTTTTTGTGCTGATCATTAGTGTTTTTTATTATGTTTTTTATCGCCTGTATGAGTTGATAATTAACTTATGGATTTTCATGTGTAGCAAATGTTGTATAGATTATGGGAAAGTGACGGTTACATTCTTTTCGTTTGGTACTTCGTTCGCAATCAATGGTCTTGTTGACACTTACACTATCAATGCCTGGTGTCAGAAACTATCTTTGTAAAATAGACCAAAGGAGTCAAGAGTTCATCACTTTTTTCATTTGATATTTGTAAGTAATGATTTTTGACTTTTTGTGTTCAACTTTGTGCTTTTAGAACACTTTATCGGTTCTGATTACTATAGTTTTTTACCTTTAGTTTTTCATATGATTTCTGTATCTAATGCAGGAGCATCTACTCAATATGGATTCATATGATACTCAGGAGTTGTATGATCAGAAGTTAAGGATGGTTCGAAGATGTTTTCAACTTGCTCGTGGTGCTAGGTCAATTCATACTTGTGATGGGATTAGTTTCTCAATATTTTTTCTTTGCATTTTTCTTAACTTTTATTGTCATGAAGTTAGTTTCTCAGATAGTTGCTCGTACGTTTGTTGTGCAATTTTAATGACATCATTCTGCATTTTTCTTTGAAGTATCCAATTTTTACAATTATATAATGTAATTTCAATGAATTGAACTTATCTTATCTGTAGTTCAATCACATAGTTGCACATAGGGTATCTGTGCAATTTGATTCATGTTATGCTGCAATTTTCCCAAGCTTAGGTTATTCATGTTTCTGAATCCAAGCTTAGGTGTTTTATATGTTGCTGAATCTGTTAGTGCGCAATTTGTAATTAGATGTTGTGCAATTTAACAGTTTGCACGATGTAGTGAATTTTTAGTATGTTGTTTTCACACGCCTTTTTATCAATGTAATTTAATGAAATAGTTGCCACATAGGTTATTGTGCAATTTAAATGCGTCCACTCTGGAAATTGTACATGAATATTCATATATGTTGCTGATTCTATTAGTGCGCAATTTCTTTTTTTATGTTGTGCAATTTCCTACTTTTGCACAATGCAGTGAATTTTTATTTTGTTCTTTTCACGCACCTTTCCATGAGTTAGGTTAATGAGATAATTGGCCCATAGGTTATAGTTACTTTTATGATTTGTGAGTTTTTCTAAGTAAAATTAAGTAATGTTTTCAGTGTTACTTGCTTTTCTACATTTTCTTTTTCTAAAACTTGTGTCATTTTTTGCAGGTTCATTTCCCAACACTACATCAGAAACATTGGTTTGACTTTGTCGTCCTTTTTAAACATGAAACATTCTGTTATGACTGGGCAGACCTATGCCTATAGGAGGCCCACCGGGAAGGCTTAGCCCACAAGTTATCTTAATTTTACTTCACGTCATGGTTATATAAACAAGTTGTAAGACTCTTTTCAGAATTAAACAATAAGACAATTCTATTGCCCGGCTCCCTGAGGAGCTGGAAACCCTAAACCCTAGCCGCCTCCTGCCTCCGTCGCCGCCGCACTTGCCACAAGGACGGCGCCATGCCACCGGCCGCCGCGCACCAGCCCTCGCCCTCCTCCCTCCTTCCCCTATAGACTACGACCTAGACTGGGTAGAATCCTAGCTCCTATCACCTTGGTATCAGCTAGCTCGGGTTCAACCATGTCTTCACCACCACCAATCCCGCCGCTGCCCACCACCACCGCCGCGTCATCGCCAATCCTCTCCATGGCACCGATGGCCTTCTCCACTGCACCGATGGGTTCCACCGCCGGCGTCTCTACCGGCCAATCGCCGCCTCCCTCCATGGGCCCACCGCCGTCACCCTCCACCGTGCCGCTGGTCTACTCCCCGACGGAGATGACCGGCGTCCTCAACGATCTAGTCACTGCGGTCCAGGCCATCCGGCTGTTTCCGGCCAGTCCATACGGGCCGCCGCCACCTCTGCTGCTGGCCGCCTCCTCCGGACCGCCCGCCCTGCCCTGGTACTCGGTACCCGCGACGGCCCAGACGTCGCTCCAGCCACCGCACACCACAGCGCCGTAGTGGCCCCATTGGCCAGCACCGGCCCTCGCCGCGCCACCATCGCCTCCCACGCCCACCACAGCGCCGTAGTGGCAGCAGTGGCCCGCGCCAGCCCTCGCTGTGCCACCCGCGCCTCCCGCGCCGGCTAGCAGCTGCCCGTGGTACCGCCGCCTATCTCCGGACTGGGGCAGTCCACACCGGGAGGCCTTCCGATACAGCACGTCCGTTTTCCGCCGTCGTCGTCCCCGATTCCAGCCTGGCTGACTGGACGTCGCCACCGCCTGTCTACATGGAGGTCGGGGCCCCACCGGTACCAACGCTACAATACGGTGACCCGTCTGGCTCCGCGGGCCCCTACTCCAGCCGCCCCACCATCGCCCAGGCGTTGTCGCCGTCGCTGCTCCGCACCGCCGAGCTGATCGGCCCTAGCGCTTCGACCCATACGCTGCCATGATTCGCCAAGATTGACTTCGCCACTTATGACGGCACAGAGGACCCCCTCAACTGGCTCACCCAGTGCGAGCAGTTCTTCCGCGGACAACGCACGCTCGCGTCGAATTGCTCTTGGCTGGCCTCTTAAAACCTCCGCGGTGCAGCACAGACATGGTACTATGCCCTCGAGCAGGACGAGGGCGGCATTCCCCCGTGGGAGCTGCCTGGCCGAGCTGGGCCGCCTACCCTTCACCTCCACAGTGCAGGATTTTACCGACCGCTTCTAGGCCCTGGCGTGTCATGCACCGAGTGTGACGGCACTACAGTGGGCCGAGCTCTTCATCGGCAGCCTTCTAGACCAAATCCGCGTGGACGTCGAGCTGCGGGGGGGCCATGACCTCCAGACGGCCATGTACTATGCTCGTGTTGGGGAACGTAGTAATTCCAAAAATTTCCACCTACGCACACGCAAGATCATGGTGATGCATAGCAACGAGAGGGGAGAGTGTTGTCTACGTACCCTCGTAGACCGTAAGCGGAAGCGTTATGACAACGTGGTTGATGTAGTCGTACGTCTCCACGGCCCGACCGATCCTAGTACCGAAAGTACGGCACCTCCGCGATCAGCACACGTTCGGCTCGATGATGTCCCATGAACTCAGGATCCAGCAGAGTGTCGAGGGAGAGCTTCGTCAGCACGACGGTGTGATGACGGTGATGATGAAGTTACCGGCGCAGGGCTTCGCCTAAGCACTACGACGATATGACCAAGGTGGATTATGGTGGAGGGGGGCACCCCACACGGCTAAGCTCAATGATCAACTTCTGTGTCCATGGTGTGCCCCTCCCCTGTATATAAAGGAGTGGAGGAGGGGGAGGGCCGGCCCTCTCTATGGCACGCCCTGGAGGAGTCCTACTCCCACAGGGAGTAGGATTCCCCCCTTCCCTAGTTGGACTAGGAGAGAAGGAAGGGGGAGAGTGGGAGGAAGGAAAGGGGGGCGCCGCCCCCCTTCCCTAGTCCAATTCGGACCAGCGGGGGTTGGGGAGCGCGGCCTGCCCTGGACTCCTCTCTCTCTCCCCACTATGGCCCAATAAGGCCCATATGCCTCCCGGGGGGTTCCGGTAACCTCTCGGTACTCCGATAAATTCCCGATTTCACTCGGAACCATTCCGATGTCCAAATATAGGCTTCCAATATATCAATCTTTATGTCTCGACCATTTCGAAACTCCTCGTCATGTCCATGATCATATCTGGGACTCCGAACTACCTTCGGTACATCAAAACACATAAACTCATAATACCGATCGTCACCGAACGTTAAGCATGCAGACCCTACGGGTGCGAGAACTATGTAGACATGACCGAGGCTCGTCTCCGGTCAATAAACAATAATGGAACCTGGATGCTCATATTGGCTCCTACATATTCTACGAAGATCTTTATCGGTCAAACCGCATAACAACATACGTTATTCCCTTTGTCATCGGCATGTTATTTGCCCGAGATTCGATCGTCGGTATCTCAATACCTAGTTCAATCTCGTCACCGGCAAGTCTCTTTACTCGTTCCGTAATGCATCATCTCGTAACTAACTCATTAGTCACATTGCTTTACCGAAAGGGCCCAGAGATGCATCTCTGACAATTGGAGTGACAAATCCTAATCTCGATCTATGCCAACTCAACAAACACCATCGGAGACACCTGTAGAGCACCTTTATAATCACCCAGTTACGTTGTGACGTTTGGTAGCACACAAGGTGTTCCTCCGGTATTCGGAAGTTACATAATCTCAAAGTCTGAGGAACATGTATAAGTCATGAAGAAAGCAGTAGCAATGAAACTATAACAATCATAATGCTAAGCTAACGGATGGGTCTTGTCCATCACATAATTCTCCTAATGATGTGATCCCGTACATCAAATGACAACACATTTCTATGGTTAGGAAACATAACCATCTTTGGTAAATGAGCTAGTCAAGCAGAGGCATACTAGGGACATTCTGTTTTGCCTATGTATTCACACATGTACTAAGCTTCCAGTTAATACAATTCTAGCATGAATAATAAACATTTATCATGATATAAGGAATAAATAATAACTTTATTATTGCCTCTAGGGCATATTTACTTCAGTCTCCCACTTGCACTAGAGTCAATAATCTAGTTCACATTGTCATGTGATTTAGCACCAATACTTCACATCTTTATGTGATTAGTTGACATCACCATGTGACTAACACCCAAAGGGTTTACTACAGTCAATAATCTAGTTCACATCTTTATGTGATTAACACCCAAAGAGTACTAAGGTGTGATCACGTTTTTGCTTGTGAGAGAAGTTTAGTCATCGGGTCTGCCACATTCAGATCCGTATGTATTTTGCAAATTTCTATGTCTCTAATGCTCCGCACGGAGCTACTCTAGCTAATTGCTCGCATTTCCAATATGTATCCAGATCGAGACTCAGAGTCATCCAGATCGGTGTCAAATCTTGCATCGACATAACTCTTTACGACGAACTCTTTATCACCTCCATAACAGAGAAATATTTCCTTAGTCCTCTTAGGATAATTTTGACCAATGTCCAGTGATCTACTCCTAGATCACTATTGTACTCCCTTGCTAAACTCAGGGCATGGTATACAATAGGTCTGGTACATAGC
The DNA here is from genome assembly GCA_021605145.1 of Aegilops bicornis. Classification (NCBI taxonomy): domain Eukaryota; kingdom Viridiplantae; phylum Streptophyta; class Magnoliopsida; order Poales; family Poaceae; genus Aegilops; species Aegilops bicornis. The sequence continues at coordinate 341,160,667 of CM038673.1, read as the reverse complement.
ATGGCATACTTTATAGAACCTATGGCTAAGGCATAGGGAATGACTTTCATTCTCTCTCTACCTTCTGCCGTGGCCGGGCTTTGAGTCTTACTCAACTTCACACCTTGTAACACAGGCAAGAACTCCTTCTTTGACTGTTCCATTTTGAACTACTTCAAAAACTTGTCAAGGTATGTATTTATTGAAAAAACTTATCAAGCGTCTTTGATCTATCTCTATAGATCTTGATGCTCAATATGTAAGCAGCTTCACCGAGGTCTTTCTTTGAAAAACTCCTTTCAAACACTCATTTATGCTTTCCAGAAAATTCTACATCATTTCCGATCAACAATATGTCATTCACATATACTTATCAAAAAGGTTGTAGTGCTCCCACTCACTTTCTTGTAAATACAGGCTTTTCCAAAAGTCTGTATAAAACTATATGCTTTGATCAACTCATCAAAGTATATATTCCAACTCCGAGATGCTTGCACCACTCCATAGATGGATCGCTAGAGCCTGCACACTTTGTTAGCACCTTAAAGATTGACAAAACCTTCTGGTTGCATCATATACAACTCTTCTTCCAGAAATCCATTCAGGAATGCAGTTTTGACATCCATTTGCCAAATTTCATAAAATGCAACAATTGCTAACATGATTCGGACAGACTTAAGTATCGATACGAGTGAGAAAATCTCATCATATTCAACACATTGAACTTGTCGAAAACCTTTTGCGACAATTCGAGCTTTGTAGATAGTAACACTACCATCAACGTCTGTCTTCCTCTTGAAAATCCATTTATTCTCTATGGCTTGCCGATCATCGGGCAAGTCAACCAAAGTCCACACTTTATTCTCATACATGGATCCCATCTCAGATTTCATGGCCTTAAGCCATTTCGTGGAATCTGGGCTCATCATCGCTTCCTCATAGTTCGTAGGTTCATCATGGTCTAGTAACATGACCTCCAGAACAGGATTACCGTACCACTCTAGTGCAGATCTTACTCTGGTTGACCTATGAGGTTCGGTAGTAACTTGATCTGAAGTTTCATGATCATCATCATTAGCTTCCTCACAAATTGGTGTAGGACTCACAGGAACTGATTTCTGTGAAGAACTACTTTCCAATTCTGGAGAAGGTACAATTACCTCATCAAGTTCTACTTTCCTCCCACTCACTTCTTTTGAGAGAAACTCCTCTAGAAACAATCCATTTTAGCAAAAAAAAATCTTGCCTTCGGATTTGTGATAGAAGTTGTACCCAACAGTTTCCTTTGGGTATCCTATGAGGACGCATTTCTCCGATTTCAGTTCGAGCTTATCAGGTTAAAAAAATCACATAAGCATCTCAACCTCAAACTTTAAGAAACGACAGCTTATGTTTCTTGCGAAGCCATAGTTCATACTGTGTCATCTCAACGGATTTAGATGGTGCCCTATTTAAGGTGAATGCAGATGTCTCTAATGCATAACCCCAAAACGATAATGGTAAATCGATAAGAGACATCATAGATCGCACCATATCTAATAAAGTACAGTTACGATGTTCGGACACACCATTACGCTATGGTGTTCCAGGTGGCATGAGTTTGTGAAACTATTCCACATTGTTTTAATTGAAGACCAAACTCGTAACTCAGATATTCGCCTATGCGATCAGATCGTAAAAACTTAATTTTCTGGTTACGATGATTCTTCACTTCACTCTGAAATTCTTTGAACATTTCAAATGTTTTAGACTTGTGTTTCATTAAGTAGATATACCTATATATTCTCAAATCATCTGTGAAGGTCAGAAAATAATGATACTTGCCGCGAGCCTCAACACTCATTAGACCGCATACATCAGTATGTATTATTTCCAATAAGTCAGTTGCTTGCTCCATTGTTCCGGAGAACGGAGTCTTAGTCATCTTGCCCATGAGGCATGGTTCGCAAGCATCAAGTGATTCGTAATCAAGAGATTCCAACAGCCCATTAGCATGGAGTTTCTTCATGCGCTTTACACCAATATGACCTAAACGGCAGTGCCCCAAACATGTTGCACTATCGTTATCAACTTTGCATCTTTTGGCATCAATATTATGAATATGTGTCTCACTACGATCGAGATTCAATAAACCATTGAGTGTATGACCATAGAACGTTTTATTCTTGTAAACAGAACAACAATTATTCTTCGACTTAAATGAATAACCGTATTGCGATAAACATGATCCAATCATATTCATGCTCAACGCAAACACCAATAACCGTATTGCAATAAACATGATCCAATCATATTTATGCTCAATGCAAACACCAAATAACATTTATTTAGGTTCAACACTAATCCTGAAGGTAAAGGGAGTATGCGATGGTGATCTTATCAACCTTGGAACCACTTCCAACACACATTGTTACCTTTCCCTTAACTAATCTCTGTTCATTTTGCAACTCCTGTTTCGAGTTACTAATCATAGCAACTGAAACCGGTATCAAACACCCAGGGGTTACTATGAACACTAGTAAAATACACATCAATAACATGTATATCACATATAACTTTGTTCACTTTGCCGTCCTTATTATCCACCAATTTTTGGGTAGTTCCGCTTCCAGTAACCAGTCCCTTTGCAGTAGAAGCACTCAGACTCAGGCTTAGGTCTAGACTTGGGTTTCTTCACTTGAGCAACAACTTGCTTGCCGTTATTCTTGAAGTTCCCCTTCTGTCCCTTGCCCTTTTACTTGAAACTTAGTAGTCTTGTCAACCATTAACACTTGATGCTTTTTCTTGATTTCTACCTTCTTTGATTTCAACATCGCGAAGAGCTCGGGAATCGTTTTCGTCATCCCTTGCATATTATAGTTCATCATGAAGTTCTAGTAACTTTGTGATAGTGACTAGAGAATTCTGTCAATCACTATCTTATCTGGAAGAGTAACTCCCACTTGATTCAAGCGATTGTAGTAATCAGACATTATGAGCACATGCTCACTGGTTGAGCTATTCTCCTCCATCTTGTAGGCCGAGTACTGTCAGAGGTCTCATACCTCTCGACACGGGCATTAGTATGAAATGCCAATTTCAACTCTTGGAACATTTCATATGGTCCGTGGCGTTCAAAACATTTTTGAAGTCCCGATTCTAACCGTAAAGCATGGTGCACTAAACTATCAAGTAGTCATCATACCGAGCTATGTCAGACGTACATAACGTCGGCATCTGCTCCTGCAATAGTTCTGTCACCTAGCGGTGCATCAAGGACATAATTCTTCTGTGCAGCAATGAGGATAATCCTCAGATCACGGACCAAGTCTGCATCATTGCTACTATCATCTTTCAACATATTTTTCTCTAGGAACATATAAAAAATAAACGAGGAGCAACATCACAAGCTATTGATCCACAACATAGTTATGCAAATACTATCAAGACTAAGTTCATGGTAAACTGAAGTTCAATTAATAAAAATTACTTAAGAACTCCCACTTAGATAGACATCCCTCTACTCATCTAAGTGATCAGGTGATCCAAATCAACTAAACCATGTCCGATCATCACGTGAGATGGAGTAGTTTCCAATGGTGAACATCACTATATGTTGATCATATCTACTATATGATTCACGCTCGACCTTTCAGTCTCAGTGTTCCGAGGCCATATCTGCATATGCTAGGCTCGTAAAGTTTAACCCGAGTATTCTGCGCATGCAAAACTGGCTTGCACCCGTTGTATGTGAACGTAGAGCTTATCACACCCGATCATCACGTGGTGTCTCAGCATGAAGAACTATCGCAACAGTGCATAGTCAGGGAGAACACTTATACCTTGAAATTTTAGTAAGGGATCATCTTATAAAGCTATCGCCAAATCAAGCAAAATAAGATGTATAAAAGATAAACATCACATGCAATCAAAATATGTGACATGATATGGCCATCATCATCATGTGCCTTTGATCTCCATCTGCAAAGTACCGTCATGATTTATATCGTCATCGGCATGACACCATGATCTCTATCATCTTGATCTCTATCAATGTGTCATCATATGGTCGTCTCGCCAACTATTGCTTTTGCAACTATTGCTATTGCATAGCGATAAAGTAAAGCAATTACATGGTGCTTGCATCTTATGCAATAAAGGGACAACCATAAGGCTCCTGCCAGTTGCCGATAATATCAAAAACATGATCATCTCATACAACAATTTATATCTCATCACGTCTTGACCATATCACATCACAACATGCCTTGCAAGAACAAGTTAGACGTCTTCTACTTTGTTGTTGCAAGTTTTACATGGCTGCTACGGGCTTAGCAAGAACCGTTCTTACCTACGCATCAAAAACCACAATGATTTTTCATCAAGTATGTGTTGTTTTAACCTTCAACAAGGACCGGGCGTAGCCACACTCGATTCAACTCAAGTTGGAGAAACTGACACCCGCCAGGCACCTGTGTGCAAAGCACGTCGGTAGAACCAGTCTCGCGTAAGCGTATGCGTAATGTCAGTCTGGGCCGCTTCATCCAACAATACCGCTGAATCAAAGTATGACATGCTGGTAAGCAGTATGACAATTCTCGCCCACAACTCATTTGTGTTCTACTCGTGCATATAACATCAACGCATAAACCTGGCTCGGATGCCACTGTTGGGGAACGTAGTAATTTCAAAATTTTCCACCTACACACATGCAAGATCATGGTGATGCATAGCAACGAGAGGGAAGAGTGTTGTCTGCGTACCCTCATAGAACGTAAGAGGAAGCGTTATGACAACGCGGTTGACGTAGTCATACGTCTCCACGGCCCGACCGATCCTAGTACCGAAAGTACGGCACCTCCGCGATCAGCACACGTTCGGCTCGGTGACGTCCCATGAACTCATGATCCAGCAGAGTGTCGAGGGAGAGCTTCGTCAGCACGATGGTGTGATGACGGTGATGAAGAAGTTACCGGTGCAGGGCTACGCCTAAGCACTACGACGATATGACCGAGGTGGATTATGGTGGAGGTGTGCCGCACACGGCTAAGATCAATGATCAACTTGTGTGTCCATGCGGTGCCCCCTCCCCCGTAAATAAAGGAGTGGAGGAGGGGGAGGGCCGGCCCTCTCTATGGCGCGCCCTGGAGGAGTCCTACTCCCACTGGGAGTAGGATTCCCCCCTTCCCTAGTTGGACTAGGAGAGAAGGAAGGGGAGAGAGGGAGGAAGGGAAGGGGGGTGCCTCCCCACCCCACCCCCCTCCCCTTCCCTAGTCCAATTCGGACTAGAGGGGGAGGGGCGCGCGGCCTGTGCTGGCCTCCTCGCCCAATAAGGCCCATATGCCTCCCGGGGGCTCTGGTAACCTCTCGGTACCCTAGTAAATTCCCGATTTCACCCGGCACCATTCCGATGTCCAAATATAGGCTCCCAATATATCAATCTTTATGTCTTGACCATTTTGAGACTCCTCGTCATGTCCGTGATCATATCTGGGACTCCGAACTACCTTCGATACATCAAAACACATAAAATCATAATACCGATCGTCACCGAACGTTAAGCGTGCGGACCCTACGGGTTCGAGAACAATGTAGACATGACCTAGACTCGTCTCCGGTCAATAACCAATAGCGGAACCTGGATGCTCATATTGGCTCCTACATATTCTACGAAGATCTTTATCGGTCAAACCACATAACAACATACGTTGTTCCCTTTGTCATCGGTATGTTACTTGCCCGAGATTCAATCGTCGGTATCTCAATACCTAGTTCAATCTCATCACCGGCAAGTCTCTTTACTCGTTCTGTAATGCATCATCCCATAACTAACTCATTAGTCACATTGCTTGCAAGGCTTATAGCGATGTGCATTACCAAGAGGTCCCGGAGATACCTCTCCGACAATCAGAGTAACAAATCCTAATCTCGATCTATGCCAACTCAACAAACACCATCGGAGACACCTGTAGAGCACCTTTATAATCACCCAGTTACATTGTGACGTTTGGTAGCACACAAGGTGTTCCTCTGGGATTCGGGAGTTGCATAATCTCATAGTCTGAGGAACATGTATAAGTCATGCAGAAAGCACTAGCAATGAAACTGTAACGATCATAATGCTAAGCTAACAGATGGGTCTTGTCCATCGCATCATTCTCCTAATGATGTGATCCCGTTCATCAAATGACAACACATGTCTATGGTTAAGAAACATCACCATCTTTGGTAACGAGCTAGTCAAGTAGAGGCATACTAGGGACATTCTATTTTGTCTATGTATTCACACATGTACTAAGCTTTCGGTTAATACAATTCTAGAATGAATAATAAACATTTATCATGATGTAAGGAAATAAATAATAACCTTATTATTGCCTCTAGGGCATATTTCCTTCAGCTCGGGCTTTCGAGCGTCGCGCCCAGGCCTTGCAGCCACCGCCACTGACTTGAGGGGGCCGGCAGCCCTCGACCACCCTCGACAAAGACTCAAGGCTTTCGGCCGCTTCGCCAAAGAGCCGCCAAAGAGCCACGACGCGGCCTTTTCGTTGGCTCTCTCAGATGGAGCAGCTCGACTAGCGGCGCCTGGGGCTTTGCTTTAACTGTGATGCACCCTACACGCTGGGCCATGTCTGCCCACGCCTCTTCTACTTGGAGACGACCGACTATGTTGAGGAGGACACACCCGTCGACGGGCTCGGCGACGTCCCTCGTCGTCTTGCTCCATGCGCTGGCCGGCATCCGTGACGAGTGGACTATGCTCTTTCTGGTGACAATTCACGGCGAGCGCCTGGTGGCCCTCCTGGATACTGGCTCCACGCATAACTTCCTGCCTGAGGCCACCATGTGGCGCTTAGCGGTTCAGTCGATAGGTGGGGAGCAACTTCGGGTCACCGTGGCTAACGGCGACCGCCTCCGGTGCCATGGGCTCACACAGGACGTGCCCATTACTATCGGCGATGAGCACTTCACCATCACATGCACCGGCATCGACTTGGGCTGCTTCAACTTCATCCTCGGCGTTGACTTCTTGCGGACTCCCGGTCCCATCCTCTGGGGCTTCGACGCCCTAACGATGACCTTTTGGCATCTCGGCCGCCGCGTCCGATGGGAGGGCATTGGAGGCACCTCACCAGCAACGCCCTAGCTCCAGCTGGCCGCGGCCACCACTGAGGCCGAGCATCCTATGTTGGATCACCTCCTGCAGAAACACCATGACCTCTTCGATGAGCCGCAGGGCCTTCCGCCGGCCCGGGTCTACAACCACCGTATTCATCTTCTGCCGGGCTCGGCACTGGTGGCAGTACGGCCCTACCAGTATCCCCAGCTGTAGAAGGACAAGCTGGAGCAGCAGTGCACGCTCATGCTCGCCTTGGCATTAGCTAGATCTCCACATCATTGTTCTCGGAGCTGGTCCTCCTCGTCCGCAAGTCAGATGGTACGTGGCGCTTCTGCCTCGACTACCGCGCCCTTAATGCCCTGACTCTCAAGGACAAGTTTCCTATCCTGGTGGTCGATGAGCTCCTGGACGAGCTACATGGGGCGTGCTTCTTCACCAAACTCGATCTCCAGTCGGGCTACCATCAGGTGCGCATGCACCCTGATGATATCGCCAAGACGGTGTTTCGGACCCACCATGGCCACTCCGAGTTCTTGGTCATGCCGTTCGGGCTCTCCAACGCCCCGGCGACGTTCCAGGCTTTGATGAATGACGTCCTCCGCCCCTACTTGCATCGGTTTGTGCTTGTTTTCTTTGATGATATTCTTATCTACAGTGCCTCGTGGGCAGAGCATCTTCAGCACGTCGCCATCGTCTTCAACGAGCTTCGAGCGCACCATATTCATCTTAAGCGCTCGAAGTGCTCGTTCGGGACGCCTTCCGTCGCCTACCTCGGTCACATCATCTCGGCCGAGGCGGTGGCCATGGACACCGACAAGGTAGCGACTGTCGCCGCCTGTCCGATCCCGCATTCACCGTGGTCTCTTCGTGGGTTTCTTGGCCTCACGGGGTACTACCGGAAATTTATCCGGGAGTTCGGCCTCATGGCGTCCCCACTCACGCGCCTGCTCCGTCGCGATGCCTTTGCCTGGGATGAGGAGGCGACCACGCCATTTGAGCCCCTCAAGGGGGCCCTCACAACGGGTCCCGTCCTTCAGATGCCTGACTTGATTGCCCATTCATCGTCGGTTGTGACGCCTCTGGTGCGGGGTTCGGCATGGTACTTCATCAGGGCGATGGTCCCCTCGCTTTCTTCAGCAGGCCCTTTGCCACGCGCCATCTTAAGCTTGCAGCCTTTGAACGCGAGCTCATTGGCTTGGTGTAGGCGGTGCGTCACTAGCGGCCCTATCTGTGGGGTCGGTCTTTCCGGGTCCGTACGGACCACTACAGCCTCAAGTTCTTGCTGGACCAGAGGCTATCTATCGTGCCGCAACATCAGTGGATCAGTAAGCTCTTCGGCTTCGACTTCACCATCGAGTATCGTGCGGGCCGCCTTAACACCGTCGCCGACACCTTGTTTTAGCGTGACGCCGACACCGCCATTGGTGTCTCTGAGGGGGAGGCACTCTGCATCCGCTCGGGGCCCTCCTTCGCCCTCTTCACCGACATCCGTTGGGCGACTGCGGCCGCGCCGGACGCGCTCCTCCTTCAACAGCAGCTCACCGCGGGTGAGCTGGAGGAGCCGTGGCGCCTCGCCAACGGGTTGCTCCTCCATGGGTGTTGGGTCTTCATTCCCGCGCACGACGATCTCCATCACCAGGTGCTGCTGCTGGCCCACTCGGCGGGCCATGAGGGTGTGTAGAAAACCATCCATCGTCTCCGCGCCGACTTCTACATCCCCGGTGATCGTGCCCTGGTTCGTGACTGGGTGCGGTCTTGTGTGACGTGCCAGCGTAACAAGACGGAGAAGCTGAGGCCGGCTGGTTTGCTCCAGCCTTTGGAGGTGCCGTCTCAGGTCTAGGCGGACATTTCCATGGACTTCATCGAGGGCCTCCCCAAGGTGGGCAGCAAGTCGGTCATTCTCACGGTGGTCGACCGCTTCTCCAAGTATGCTCACTTCATCGCGCTCGGTCATCCCTACAGGGCGGCGTCCGTCACCCGGGCCTTCTTCGACGATATCATCTGCCTCCACGAGTTTCCCTCTTCGATCGTTAGTGATCGGGACCCCGTGTTCACGGGGCACGTGTGGCACGATCTCTTCCGAATGGTGGGCGTGAAGCTCCGCCTGAGCACAGCCTTCCACCCCTAGACGGGCGGCCAATCTGAGGTCGTCAAGAAGGTGATTGCCATGTATTTGCGTTGTGTCACAGGTGATTGACCTCGCGCATGGGTGGACTGTCTCTCGTGGGTGGAGTACTGGTACAACACCTCCTATCACTCCGCCGTCCGTGCCATGCCATTTCAGGTGGTTTATGGTTTAAAGTGCAACTATCCCTAGGTGGTTTTGGTAATTCATAACAACATATAGCTCATTGAGCTAATGCTATTCCAAGACAAATATTTCAGGAAAGCTCAACGAATGGCATGGCATGGATGCTGAAAGTGGATCCCGCAAAATATTAAGGACAAAGGATTGGCTCAAGCTCAAAAGCTCAAGACTCTGCATTTTACATTTTAGTGATCCAAGATCACATTGAGTCTATAGGAAAAGCCAATACTATCAAGGAGGGATGAGGTGTTGCTTAATGAGCCTCTTGCTTCAAGTGCTTAGTGATATGCTCCAGAAACCCTCAACTACTTTCTCACATCCACATATGACCTAAACCCAAAGTCAAAATCGGTCCCACCGATTCTTTCTATCCGGCGCCACCGAGTTCAAATGTCATAGCCACTGCCACAAACCTTGGGCAAATCGGTCTCACCGATAGGGATCTCGGTCTCACCGAGATGGGATTGTAATCTCTCTGTTTCCCTTCGTAACGTTTTGGTCTAACCGAAGTGAGCGATCGGTCCCACCGAGATTGCAATGTAAACCCTTTGTTTCCCTTTCGTAACATTTCGGTCTCATCAAAAAGAGCGAATCGGCCCCACCGAGTTTACCTGACCAACTCTCTGGTTAGCTAATTACCAAAATCGGTCTCACCGAGTTTTTGTAATCGGTCTCACCGAGATTACATTATGCCCTAACCCTAACCATATCGGTCCTACCGAGTTGCATGTCGGTCCCACCGAAATCACTAACGGTCACTAGGTTTACTGAATCGATCCGACCGAGTTTGTTGATTCGGTCCCACCGAGATAGGTAAATTGTGTGTAATGAATAGATTTTGTATGGAGGCTATATATACCCCTCCACCTCCTCTTCATTCGTGGAGAGAGCCATCAGAACAAACCCACACTTCCAACTTACCAGTTTTGAGAGAGAACCACCTACTCATGTGTTGAGGCCAAGATATTCCATTCCTACCATATGAATCTTGATCTCTAGCCTTCCCAAGTTGCTTTCCACTCAAATCTTCTTTCCACCAGATCCAAATCCTATGAGAGAGAGTTGAGTGTTGGGGAGACTATCAATTGAAGCACAAGAGCAAGGAGTTCATCATCAACGCACCATTTGTTACTTCTTGGAGAGTGGTGTCTCCTAGATTAGCTAGGTGTCACTTGGGAGCCTCCGACAAGATTGTGGAGTTGAACCAAGGAGTTTGTAAGGGCAAGGAGATCGCCTACTTCGTGAAGATCTACCGCTAGTGAGGCAAGTCCTTCGTGGGCGACGGCCATGGTGGGATAGACAAGGTTGCTTCTTCGTGGACCCTTTGTGGGTGGAGCCCTCCGTGGACTCGCGCAACCGTTACCCTTCGTGGGTTCAGGTCTCCATCAACGTGGATGTACGATAGCACCACCTATCGGAACCACGACAAAAACATCCGTGTCTCCAATTGCGTTTGAATCCTCCAAACCCTTCCCTTTACATTCTTGCAAGTTGCATGCTTTAAATTCCGCTGCTCATATACTCTTTGCATGCTTGCTTGAATTGTGTGAAGATTTCTTGACTTGTGCAAAGATAGCTAAAATCTGCCAGAGTCTAAAATTGGGAAAAGGTTACGTTTTTAATTGGTCAAGTAGTCTAATCACCCCCCTAGACATACTTCAAGGTCCTACAAGTGGTATAAGAGCTTTGGTCTCCATTTGCTTTGATTTCCATAGCTTTTGGTGGTCATAGCCTTGGTTTCACAACCTAGGAGAGTATGGCGTTTAGCGAGGGAAATTATCACCGTAGAGGTCCTTACGTTGATGGCACTTTGCTAGTTGGAAGCATAAGATGAAAATGCAGATTCTCGGACATAACCCCGCCGTTTGGGCTATTGTGTGCATTGGCTTGCAAGGTGAATTCTTTGATGGGAGAGATCCGAACCGTGAAGCTAGCGCGGATGAATTGAAGATGCTGCAATACAACGCTCAAGCTTGTGATATCCTCTTCAACGGCTTGTGCCCCGAAGAATTCAACAAAATCAGCCGTCTTGAGAATGCAAAGGAAATTTGGGATACTTCTATTGATATGCATGAAGGTACCGACTCCGTCAAGGAATCCAAGTTGGATGTGCTCCAAAGTCAGCTTGACAAGTTCAAAATGAAGGATGGTGAAGGTGTCGCTGAAATGTACTCTAGGCTTGCTCTTATCACAAATGAGATTGCCGGCTTAGGAAGTGAAGAGATGACCGATGATTCATCATCAAGAAGATCCTAAGAGCATTAGATGGAAAATATGATACCGTGTGCACATTGATCCAAATGATGCCAAATTACAAAGATCTCAAGCCAACGGAAGTCATTGGAAGAATTGTTGCTCATGAGATGTCACTCAAGGATAAGGAGGAACTTCACAACAAGTCAAGTGGTGCTTACAAAGCCTCATGTGAAGCCCCCACATCATCAAGTGAGAAAAAACCTTCAATGAAAAATTGAGCTTAATGGTGAAGAACTTCAACAAATTCTACAACAGTAGAAGCAAAGAAAGAAGCTCTAAGTCAAGGTCCTACAATGACAAAAGATCTTCTAGTCGAGAGCGCAATTGCTACAATTGTGGGAGACCCAGACACTATTCCAATGAGTGTATGGCACCCTACAAAAGAAGCGAAGATTCTGCAAAAAGAAGAAGTAGAAGAGAAGAATCACCACCAAGAGAGAGAAGGAGTAGAGATGATCGTTATGAACGAAGACCCTCACGGAGAAGCAATGATTCGGAAAGGAAGGACAAGTCATCAAAGAACTACACAAAACGAAGACATCAAGCTCATGTTGGTGAATGGGTATCCGGCTCCGACTCCGACAATCACTCCGAGAGAAGCTATCACTCCGACTCCGAATATACTCACGATGAAGGTGTCGTCGGTCTAGCACTTGTGTCAACCAACTCCTACGGCATATTTGATTCACCAAATGAAGGAATTGGAAGATGCTTCATGGCCAAAGGTCCTAAGGTAACACACCCCGAGTATGTTGATTTTAATAGTGATGAAGATGACTTGTTAGATGATGATGATTTACTTATTGACAACTTTAGTAATGAATACTATGATGAAACGTCAATTAATAATGATAAATCCAATATTGTTGCTTCTAGTAGTTCTCTTGATTCCACTAATGATTCTCTTAGCCAAGTTACACTTGAGCAATAAAATAGCTTATTGAAGGGAATTATAGAGAAAGGTGTATACAAGAGCCTTGCCGGGAGTAAGCAATTCGAGGAAATTGTACGCAAGCAAGGAAGGCACCGGAAGAATCAAGGTGTTGGTTTTGAACGAAAGTTCAATGCCAATGGAGTTGAGTGGGAAGAAGATCAATACCCCAAGACGAAGTTTGTTCCTCAACAAGAGAAGTATGATCCTACTTCCTTCAAGGGAACACAAGCACAAGATGATCTTCCACCACAAGACCACAAGAACAAAGGCAAGGACAAGCTTCAAGAGGAGATTGATGCATTTGAAGAAGCACCTAAGGACTTGGTCAAGTGGGTTCCCAAGAGTACGTCAAGTTCTACTTCATCAAGTACAACTACAACTCCAAGGATTCCCATCAAGATGATGTGGATCCCGAAGGAGAAGAACTAGAGTGTTCTTGAGGGTGACTCCGCCAACATTCTTCACTCATATCATTATGGCAAGGACAAGTGCAATCAACTTCCATATCTTGCACTAGTTCAAGAAGTCACAAACCCTCATGTTGGTAAGGCAAGGGACAAGGTAACCTAATGTTTTCATGGACATCATTTGTGTGTGCATCACTCTATGTCAATGGATATTCTTGTTTGTTCCTTGTGGGACTAACCCATGTAGGTATTGAAAGTGCAACTCACTCCAAAGGATTGCTCCAAATGATCTACATCAACGCTGAGCATCCACATCTTCGACACCTACATGAAGTCATCATCGACAAAACCCAAGGTTAGTTCATCCCTCTAAGGGGGGATCTCACATCTAGGGGGAGCTTAACTCTAAGAATTGAGTCAAAGCAACTCTAATGATGTGAACACATCAATGCATTATGTAAAAGTGGTAACCCCACTTGAGCTTAAACGATGAGTATGACCTATGATCAAATGTTCTCATTTGACTCCTAAGTCAATATACTCATATATAGATGACCTAGTCATCGCCAATTGTTTGATAGATGCTAGAATTGGTTGTGCATGCTTTGCCACATATTTCATTCGCCATTTTATTGTGTGAGCATGTTGGTTGCATATTTTACTCATTCGAGGACATCCACTTGTTGTTTTGATTGATTGGTTTCTTTTTCTTTGGCCAAGTGGATGGACAAGAATGCCTAAGAACCTTCTCTAGCTATCTATGTTTTTCTCGTCTCAAACTCTATTCATGCTACATCACAAAATTTGATCAAGTCAGATTTGAACCACTCGGTGAGGAGCACTCGGAGTCCCCAATTAAATCATAGACTTAAACTTCCAAAACTTCTTTGTGCTTTTCGGTCTGACCGATTCTTCCATTTTGGTCATACCGAGATCACTAAGTCGATCTAGGTTTTCAATCTCGGTGCAACTGATTTGAACTTTTCGGTCACACCGAGTTCTTTATGAATCGTCATCAGCTATGCATCTCGGTGCCACCGAGTCGTTCCACTTGGTCACACTGACAGTGTCGGGCTATATATTCACACGGGCAAAAATTTGGAAAACTTTCTCCAAACCTCTTCGCCTGCGCATAGCTCGCTCTACCTTCTAGGTCTCCGGATCGTCGACTTCGTCGCCAGCCGCCTCCTGTCACTGGTCTCCGCCATCGTCAATGGATTTCATCTCCGCCGTTGCCGCCGTAGCGAGTTCATCGCCGAACTAGGGTATGAACTCGATCACGATCTTATCCTCGTCGATTCTCAACACATTGTGTACATTATGATTCTTGCCACGATTGAAACACCTCTATCCAGTCAAAACAATCCTTAGAATAGATGCGATTTGAAAATTTAGGGTTAGGTTTCCGCCGAAACCATCTCGGACCCACCGAGTTGAAAAACTCGGTCCCACCAATTCGGCTAACACCATTGCACCAGTAACTCTCGGTCTGACCGAGAATTGCTAATCGGTGTGACCGATTTTAGAACTTTGTGAAACCCTAGCAGTCCCGGTGCCACCGAACTGTGACTCGGTCTGACCGAGATCACTAGTTTAGGTTCCAAAACTGCTTCGGTATCACCGAGTTTGAATATCGGTTGATCCGAAATGCTTTCTATGGAAAACTAAAACTAAGTTTTTGAATCATTCTTTTGCAAAAATCTCTGCATTTTGTGATGCTCATCCACTCTATCTCATCTATAACTATTCATAGGGTCAGCAGTCAGTGTATTCAACATGTCAGACCAAAGTGACAGCCAGAACAAGGAAGAAGAGCAGATTCACATGAGTGAGGGCACTAGTCCCTCTAGTTCCTCAGATGATGGAAGTAGAAGCACTCCCAGCAATTTGTCCAAAGCTGCCACCAGGACAAGGAAGAAAAGAACCTCAGACTCTGAGGATGAGGATTATGTGGCAGCTGAAGATGAGGCCACTTCCAAGAAGAAGGTGGTCAAGAAAGAATATGGTTCAACTGCAGCCACTAAGCCAGTAGTGCAGAAGAAGGCACCTGCAAGAAGGATTCCCACTTCCAAACCCAGGAAGGTTGCCACTTGAGAAACCATGAAGTTTACAATTGAGTCAGAAGATGAAGCTGCTGGTCAAGACAAAAAGAAAAAGAGAGTCAGAACAACTACTGCCAAAGTTCTTGGCAATCCCTCTATGAGGAGAGACTCTGAAGAAGAGGAAGAAGAGGTTGCTACACCAGCACCCAAGGCACAAAAGCTGATGGGTGATGCTATAAGGTCAGGGCTGCAACATCAAAGCCCAAAGAAGCACCCAAAGCTGCCTCCAAGCCCAAGAATGCACCAAAGAGGAATACCAGGAGTATAACATCTGCTGAGAAGAACAAGGCCCCAGTGCCTGAAGTTGCTGCTGAGGATGATGAAGGACAAGTCCTGAGGAAGCTCAAACCCAAGATTCCAGACCACAATGATGCTCATCATGTGGCTGAGAACATGAAGATTAGGAGAGACTCAGGGTTGAGGCTATGGAGAGAGTCAGATCCATGTGCCACCAGGAGAAGGACTACTGTTGATTACAGGTTCGACACAAAGGAACAGCAGGATTTCTATGAGACAATCTTGTTGGACAAGAAGCCTATAGTGTGTGATATGAGGTAGGTCGACTGGACCTACATGAAGGAGAATGAATAACATTATCCTGGAGTGTATGACAGCTTTAGTGCGTGTGGAGTTGCAGAGTTTGTTGGGCAGAAGCTCACAAACTGGAATGATGAGCTCATTATGCACTTCTACTCCTGACACATTTCTATCCAGATGGCAGGATAGTTTGGATGTCTGAAGGTACGAGATACCAATCAACTATTGAGGAATGGGCAAATCTGATCAATGCCCCAAAGGAGAGTGAAGATGACTTGGACGTTTATGCCAAGAAAAAGATGGATCACAATTCTATGTCACATAAGTACAAGGAGATCCCAGACAAAGCTCTTGAGACTTTCAAGTTTGCGTCAGTCCATTTTCTTCTGTCAGGGCTGCCAACGATCAACTGGATCCTAAGGCACACTCTTTTGCCCAAGTCAGGTGACCACAACATGATCAGAGGGCATGCAATTAATTTGCTACACATATTTGATGTGCCACGAAATTCAAGGTCATGAGCCTCATGGTTGAGACTATCAAGAGGATAGCAGCAGACCAAAAGAGAAGTTGTGGATATGCCCCACAAATTCAGGAGTTGATTAACTCAAAGATGGGCACAGGAACATATCTGTTGGATAAGGAACACTTTGTTCTCTATCCAGACTTTGAGGACAATCAAGTTGTAATGAATGAGAATGAACCATCATCAGCACAAGCTCAAGAGAAGCAGGAGAAAGCAAAGAAAGAGAGGGCTGCCAAGATGCCAACTCAAGAGGAGGCATCTGAGTACTTTTTGAAGAACAAGCAGGACCAGCTTGGTTACTTGATAGCATCAACTCTAAGGATTAAGAAAGGGTTGGCTACCCTAACTCAAAACCAGGAGAGCCTGGAAAGAATCATTGAACAAAAATTCTATGATTTAGATGTCAAAGTAATTGAGATTCAGTCAGTTGTGGAGCAGCTACAGGATGACATGCAGGAGAGGAAGGGCATGACAACTATAGATGCATTTGCCAAAGTGCCTCGAGCTCAGAGATCAACTGCAGAGCCAATATAAGACACCAGAGTCACTTCATCTGCACCAGCTACAGCTCCAGTGCAACCAGGTCCAGCACCAACTCCTTCAGCTCCATCCACATCAACTGAAGCTTCGTCCAAGGAGCCATCTCTACACCACCAACTGAAGACCAAGCCTGAGAGACGATATAGTACTATGCATTTTCTAGGAACTTTTTGGTAACTTGTTGCCAAAGGGGGAGAAAAATGTATAGATCATAGGCTTCGAGAGAGAGAGTTTGCTTTTGTTCTCTCTTGTCTTCTTGGTTGAACTTTGTTTGCTTTTGATTGCTTGAGATACTATGCTATTATCTGTGAGACATTGATGATCATATGTTTGATCATAAGCTACACTTATGCTTGTTAAATGATATTATCTTACTTATCCTTATATGATCATTCACTTTGCTTGGTGATGAGTGCATGTATTCAATCTTTATTATTTTGAGCGCTCCACCAAGATGTATGTGACATGGAAGAGTAACCCATGAGCCTAATTCCTTGTGCATTTGGAGTCCAAAGCAAATCTTAAACTATGCACAAATTCAGGGGGAGCTCTTGCTTATCACATACTTCTCAAAGCGACGATGTTTTTCAATCTTATTATCATTTGTCGAAGCTTTGATCTATATGTTGTCATCAATTACCAAAGGGGGAGATTGAAAGTGCAACTATCCCTAGGTGGTTTTGGTAATTCATAACAACATATAGCTCATTGAGCTAATGCTATTCCAAGACAAATATTTCAGGAAAGCCCAACGAATGGCATGGCATGGATGATGAAAGTGGATCCCTCAAAATATTAAGGACAAAGGACTGGCTCAAGCTCAAAAGCTCAAGACTCTGCATTTTACATTTTAGTGATCCAAGATCACATTGAGCCTATAGGAAAAGCCAATACTATCAAGGAGGGATGAGGTATTGCTTAATGAGCCTCTTGCTTCAAGTGCTTAGTGATATGCTCCAGAAACCCTCAACTACTTTCTCACATCCACATATGACCTAAACCCAAAGTCAAAATCAGTCCCACCGATTCTTTCTATCCGGCGCCACCGAGTTCAAATGTCATAGCCAGTGCCACAAACCCTAGGCAAATCGGTCTCACCGATAGGGATCTCGGTCTCACCGAGATGGGATTGTAATCTCTCTGTTTCCCTTCGTAACGTTTCGGTCTAACCGAAGTGAGCGATCTGTCCCACCGAGATTGCAATGTAAACTCTCTGTTTCCCTTCGTAACATTTCGGTCTCATAAAAAAGAGCGAATCGGCCCCACCGAGTTTACCTGACCAACTCTCTGGTTAGCTAATTACCAAAATCGGTCTCACCGAGTTTGTGTAATCGGTCTCACCGAGATTACGTTATGCCCTAACCCTAACCATATCGGTCCTACCGAGTTGCATGTCGGTCCCACCGAAATCACTAACGGTCACTAGGTTTACTGAATCGGTCCGACCGAGTTTGTTGATTCGGTCCCACCAAGATTGGTAAATTGTGTGTAACGGTTAGATTTTGTGTGGAGGCTATATATACCCCTCCACCTCCTCTTCATTCGTGGAGAGAGCCATCAGAACAAACCTACACTTCCAACTTACCAGTTCTGAGAGAGAACCACCTACTCATGTGTTGAGGCCAAGATATTCCATTCCTACCATATGAATCTTGATCTCTAGCCTTCCCCAAGTTGCTTTCCACTCAAATCTTCTTTCCACCAGATCCAAATCCTATGAGAGAGAGTTGAGTGTTGGGGAGACTATCATTTGAAGCACAAGAGCAAGGAGTTCATCATCAACGCACCATTTGTTGCTTCTTGGAGAGTGGTGTCTCCTAGATTGGCTAGGTTTCACTTGAGAGCCTCCGACAAGATGTGGAGTTGAACCAAGGGCAAGGAGATTTCCTACTTCGTGAAGATCTACCGCTAGTGAGGCAAGTCCTTCGTGGGCGACAGCCATGGTGGGATAGACAAGGTTGCTTCTTCGTGGACCCTTCATGGGTAGAGCCCTCCGTGGACTCACAAGAACTGCTACCCTTCGTGGGTTGAAGTCTCCATCAACGTGGATGTACGATAGCACCACCTATCGGAACCACGACAAACACATCTGTGTCTCCAATTGCATTTGAATCCTCCAAACCCTTCCCTTTACATTCTTGCAAGTTGCATGCTTTAAATTCCGCTGCTCATATACTCTTTGCATGCTTGCTTGAATTGTGTCAAGATTGCTTGAATTGTGCAAAGATAGCTAAAATCTGCCAAAGTATAAAACTGGGAAAATGTTAAGTTTTTAATTGGACAAGTAGTCTAATCAGCCCCCCCCCCCCTCTAGACATACTTCAAGGTCCTACAACGGTCGGCCGCCCCCAGCGATCCTACCTGTTGATCCGGCCACGGCGCGGACCGAGGCGGCCGGTGATCTTCTGCGGAGCCATGACGAGATGCTGGCAGAAGTCCGGTAACGCCTCCTTCAGGCCAAGTAGCTGGCCAAGCACTACTAGGACGGCCACCATTGCGAGGCGTTGTTCGCGGTGGGTGATTGGGTGTGGCTGCGTCTTCTTCATTGATCTACGCAGTCACTGGACCCACGCGCGAAGCAGAAGCTTGGTCCTCGCTATGCCGGGCCCTTTGCTGTCCTGGAGCACATCGGGAAGGTGGCTTACCGCCTTCAGTTTCTGGCGGGTGCGCGCATCCACGATGTCTTCCATGTGAGGCTGCTCAAGCTTTTCCATGGGGAGCCACCTGTGGCTCCTCCCGCGCTTCCTCCGACTGCCGACGGGCGTCTTCTTCCAGGACCGGAGAAGGTGTTGCAGGCCCAACTACATCACGGAGCATGGTACGTGTTGATTCAGTGGGCTGAACTTCCGGTGGAGGAAGCCACTTGGGAGCAGCATGAGGAGTTCCACCAACACTACCTAGACTTCCAGCTCGAGGACGAGCTATTTGCGCAGGCGGGGAGAGATGTTATGATCGGGCAAACCTATGGCCATGGGAGGCCCACCAGGAAGGCTTAGACCACAAGTTATTTTAGTTTTACTTCACGTCATGGTCATATAAACAAGGTGTAAGGCTCTTTTCAGAATTAAGCAATAAGACAATTCTATTGCCCCTCTCCCTGAGGAGCCAGAAACCCTAAACCCTAGCCGCCTCCTGCCTTTGCCGCCGCCGCACTTGCCGCAAGGACGGCGCCACGCCGCCGGCCGTCGCCCTCCTCCCTCCTTCCCCTACAGACTACGCCCTAGACCAGGTAAAACCCTAGCTCCTATCACATTCGTTATATTGGATTCAGCTTATGGCCAGGATGACCCTTTTTTGAAAAATGAGTTGAACATTCTGATGAGTGTTTTTGTATGTATTGTGCACAAAGTCTTTTTCTCTGCATTTCTTCCTCTTAGCTTAACAGTTTTTCTAGCCTTATTGTCAGGACCCCGACTCCATGTCACATCGATCTAGCCTGTAACACCTCATATCACTTTGCGGCCTCACGCACGGTATTCCCACGGATGTCGCCTTACCTTTGCCCGGGACCGTTTGCGCCTTTTGGCTCACGTATATGATAATGTCGCTAGCATCCATATGATAAGGGGCCCGGGCTGACATGACTAGTCGTAAACCCAAAGTGGCACAGACTTATAGGGACAGGCATCCATGACCCAGCATCGAACGTGTCGGTCATCAGCAAGTGGGTCCGGGCTGTAGCACTGGGCTAGCAGGACTCCGGTAAACCGGGCTGTAGCGGGCTAACAGGACTCCGGTACTCAATGCGTGACATTTCCTCGAAGGGATAGACACAGGAACGAAGGACACATGCCGGCCAGCCTAGGTGTTCCGGAGCAGTAGCAAGCTACCATGGCTCAGTGGAAACACTAGGAGACATTTCCCGGTAAGAGAGGCTACTAAAGATAAACAACTAGATGGTCAGATCCCACTCATACTAAGCATTTCAATCATACACACAATATGCTCGATATGCGCAAATACAACAAGGCATCACAACATGACTCTACGACACAAGTACTTTATTTAAAGGCTCAGAGATCCATACATAACATACACACAAGTACGGGTCACACGACCCACATTCAAGTCATACAAGCATACAAGTCGACAGCGGAAGTAACTTGTCTGGGTACAGACAACTAGAAAATAAAAGAGGCTTGGGTAAGCCTAGCTATACTACATGGTCCTTCACGTGCTCAGGATCACCACCTGGGCCTTGTCTACTCATCAATGTCAACGTCTATGAAGAACCCGTCGGAAGGGGTAGTAGCATCTTCTGAAAACATAAATTAAAGCAACATGAGTACAAAGGTACTCAGCAAGACTTACATCAGACCCTACATACATGCTCATTATCAAGAAGGGTTGGTGGAGTTATTGCAGCAAGCCAGCTTTGACTCTTGGCTAGGCTATCCTACGAGACTCCAACTTGAAATGGTTTTGCGCACACGAGTCCACTACCCACCACTTCAATACACTACCAAGGATCCACCTCCATTTTCCTACGGAAGAGCCATCCTCGGCACTCACACTTATCTTGAGGCTTTTAGTAGTTTCCTGTTTACTTGTCTATGAACTGTATAGGCAAGCAAGTAGTCCTTTACCGCGGACACGGCTATTCGAATACATTAGGTTAACCCTGCAGGGGTGTACTTCTTCATACACGCTCTCACCACTTACCGCCGTTTACACAACATGTACTCGGCAACCTTCAAGCGGAAGCCCAACGTGGGTGTCGGCCATGACCTACCTAATCACCTAAGTCTCTAGTCCAGGTTTATCACCTATTCGGGTTCCATCCATGAGGAGATCCGGCCGGGGTTTCGCTCACATCCCCAAACGATGTGAACAGGGTTCCCGAGATGCCTAACGGGCAACCGATACACCGTGCCACATACCTACCGCATCACAGCCCACCCCTACGGTCAGTGCTGTCCACGGCCTCCAGTAGGCTACAAACACCAGAAACTACTTGCAACTCCTGGATAGAGGACTAGGGTAATTAAGAAGTCGAGAGGGTCCATTGGTTTCGGGCCCAATGCATGGTAGTAGCTGAATCTTAAATCACACATACAGATCTCAGAGCTTAAGGACGGCTTCAATGAAACAACCCACCATGTAGTCCTACATGGCCTCTCATCGATACCTTTACCAAATCGTGTTCAACACAATACTCCCATACTGACATGATCATTTCACTCTAGCCCATCACCCAGATGAACCAGACCTGACACGACTCTAAGCATAGCAGGCATAGCAAGGTAGGAATGACACACACACATGGCTCAATCAACTCCTACACATGCTAGTGGGTTTCATCTATTTACTGTGGCAATGACAGGTCATGTAGAGGAAATGGGTTCAACTACCGCAGCACACAGCAGTTTGAATCGCGTTGTCTTAATGCAGTATAAAAGAGCAGGAGTGAGAACATGGGATTGTATCGATATGATCAAATGGTTGGTTGCTTGCCTGATGGGTCGGTGCACTGGTATTGCTCTTCGTTGGGGTAATCACGGTACTCCTAAAGCGTAACACGCCATAGAGAACACTGATACACAACATCACCAAACAATATGCAACAATATGATGCATGCATGAGACATGGCATATATGAGTGTGTTGGGTTAATACAACTAAGACCAGATGGGTTTGAACCAATTTGAACCAAAGATTCAATTTCCAAACACATTTGTGATCTTAAATAGTGCTTTATCATGTTTTGCACTAAACAGCAAGTTAACTTGTTTAATCATGCATGAAAACAGTGCAGATGGATAGATTGGGATTTTCTGATCATTTTTCATATATAATTTGTTTGATTTGGAGCTACGGTTGAATTTCTATGATTTTTAGAAGTTTATACTAATTTCTGGAATTTCCTGAATTATTTTAAAACCAAAAATAATTATCACACAAGATTCGTCATGCTGACCTCAGCAGGTCAACAGACCCGGTCCAGGTCAAACCTGACGCGTGGGTCCAGGGTGTCAGTGCGATTAGTTTAGTTGAAATTTAATTAAAACTAAACTAGATTAGTTAACAGGGCTGGGCCCCACCTGTCATTGACTCAACGGAGTCAACCAGGGCCCACCCGTGGTCAAAGTCAAAGTCAGCTGCGCCGGCGTTTAGCCGCCGGCGAGCCCGACGCGGCGGCGGAAGTGGTTTTGGCCGTTCCGGCCACCAAATGGGTCGCGGAAGGCATCGGAGTGGAGCTGGGGACAACCCGCAGCTCTTGGTGGAGTCAGTTGGGGTCGGGGTGGCCGGAGTTGGCGCCGGCGACGACCTATGCGGCCGCCGGAGTTCGGTTGGAGGCGAACTCGAGCTAGGGGGTGCAGTGAGGTGCGGGGAGTGCACGGTTGGACCCAACGCAGCGTGGTGAGTGCGATGGACACCGTGAGGTGGCCGGAGGATGGCCGGGAGCATGTCGGCGACGAGATCCGCGGCGGTGCGTGCGGGTGATCTTCGTGCGGTGGCTACACGGGTCGGGGGCGAGAGAGGAAGGGTAGGAGGGGTAGCTAGGCTCACAGAGCACTCGTAGAGGCCACCGGCGGGGTCGGGGACGAGCTGATGCGGCGACGGCGTTGAAGGGGATCTCCGGCGACGGCGGACTCGGGCGAGGTCGGTGCGGTGGACTCGGGCCTCACGAGCACGCGGGGCTCGGTTAGCTCGACGAAGAGGACGGCGGCGGAGCTCCTGGACACGACGAGGCGAACGCAGGCGGCGGGGAGCGCGGCTACAACGATGGAGCGGCGGCGGTGGCGTCGGCCATGGCTGGGGGGGCACGAGGGGAAGGAGCTGGATAGGAGAGGGGGTGTCTGGGGGGTTCGGGGGAGAGAGGGAGAGCGATCCCCATCGCAGCTGGATGAGGGGAGCGGCGAGGCGGAGAGCAGGTGCGTGGCACCCATGCGGTGCTCGCCGCCGAGCACTTTGCCTGCCTGCCTGCCGAGCCAAGCCGGCCAGGCCATGGCCTGGGCAGCAGTGGGCAGTTAGTAGGCGCCAGGTAACTCTTTCCTTTCTGTTTTTTTCCTTTTTTATTTTTCTGCAACTTTGTGGAGTTTTTAAAAATACTTAAACAGTTCCAAAATTCACCAAACTGCTCCTGGTCCATAGTTGGAATATTTCCAACATGAAACATTTTAGGTTGGGAATATTTGGCATTTGAAATATTTTATATAATTTTAAATGCCCAAACTCAAATACTTATGATTTAATTCAAAGACCCTAAGATGACCTAGGAAATTGTGCATCACTTTTGGCAGAGGTTCTGAACCAAGACAAAAATGATGGGCATTTTAGAAGGCCATTTCAGGTTCATTGAAAAAGTTTTTAGTAAACCCTAGTTGGTTTCAGAGCGGGCTGGGGGTTATGTCATCCCCATTTCAGGTTTCTGTTGAAAAAATAAATATGATGCAACACTCTAATGCATGAACTAGCTAGGGTGTGACACTTATATGTTTTTATGTAAATTGTTGTAGATCCCAAATTTCAAGAGAGTTTGGAATATATTTGGCTCAAAGAAAATTACAGATTGGAGTAAATGGGGTTTGCACTTTGCAAAAGTTCCCAAGCAATCTAATAAGTACTCCCCTGCCCACCACTTTTATATTTGGTTCTCCTAGTCTATCTATATTCATCGGTTTTGATGAGTATTCAACTGTTTTGTAACTTTTTGAAGATTAATGGTCCATTTTTATATCATAGTATTCATAGTTTAGATATTTTGAATATAATTTTTTATGCAATTTTTTTGTATACTTATGATTTTTTAGTGAAGTTTGCATGTGTAAGCTATGTGCAACTTCTTTAATCATGTATTGCAAGGTTTTTAATTTTTTTTCTGATTGAAATTTGTATTTTTCTACTTACTTTTGCTTTTCTGTTGTGTTTCCAAGTATGACTATGGTATTCATGTATCAATGTACTTAAAACACTGGAAGCCTAGGGTTAAGATGCAGGATTTTATTTCTGAAGCTAATATTCCTAATCTTCAAATCACGCTCGCAAATGAGATGCTTTTTAGTTACCACAATATTCTTAACGATGCAAAGAATCGCATTCGTGATTACTAGTTAGTGTGTAAGTACCATCAGTTAGTTTCTTTGTCTTTTCTATTATCTGTTTCTGATAAGTTCCTTTGTGGATTTTTTATATGATTCCTTTAATATGAATTGTTTTGTTCTCATGATTTTTTTATGATATCCACAAAAACATATTACTGATTTTCGAATTTATAGTGACATGTGCTTAGTTGTTGTTTTCTTTTTTATTAATGTAGGTGGTGAGGAAGCCCTGATGAGGAAGCCTTTTCAAGATCATCTACAAAGTTTCAACCATCACTTGTTGATTGTCGAAGTGCATAGAGTCAAAGCTCCTTTTGAAGAAGTTGCAATCTTGTAGAACTAGAAAAAGTTGTGGAGCCTTCTGAAATACTCTCTTTTTATAAAAATGACATGCAACACGGTTTTGTTATTTTGATGATTCAATACGTGAGAAATAATTTTGTAATTCTGCATGTATTGACAGTCTGTAAAAGTTTTATTTAGTACATGGCCACAGTTATTCATTTTAATACTATGGTTGTATATTTTATATATGTGTAAGCTGTTTCTCTTTATTTTTTACATATTTGTGATTTGAATTGTTTCTAAGATTGCATAAGTTTTCAGTATATGTAATTCTGTCAAAGTTTCTCCTTACACTTGCATAAGTATTTTTCTAAAATTCTATTTTTAAATTTTTCTGGATCCTTTACTATTTGGTTCATCTTTTCTGTAGATGAAGCAGTAGTATTTTCTAAGTGATACTAAATTTTAGTTCTTCCAATTGAAAGCATTACTATTTTCATTTTGTTTGATCTTTACTATTTTGCCTTTTTACTTAATTTTTTATTTTACAAATGAATCTCTCATTTTTTTTGTTTAATTGTTTTACATCAACATTTTCTAAGTATGTATGTGTGATCAAATTTTGTGAAAACTTGAAAATTTGTTTCCGAATTTTAGCTCCACGGTTTTTTTTAAACTCCATTTTTTTATTTCTGATTTTTGGTACATTTTTTCATTTTTTTACATCAACATTTTCTAAGTATGTATGTGTGATCAAATTTTGAGCAAAGTTAAAATTTTGTTTCCAAATATTAGCTCCTCATTTTTTTAAATTTCCAGTTTTTGGTACATTTTTTCGTGTGGGTTTCAAATTATTTTCTTTCCTGAACAGTTTTTATTCTCTCATTTCTTTAGTTCTTTTTCTATTTTTTCTGATTTTTTGAGTGATTTGACTGGTGTTTAGTCTTTGCCACGTACTGCATGTAACAGTACTCCATGCCCACGTTCTTTTAGACGGTTACACCAAGCAACCATGGGAGACACTCAGCCCACTCCACTTGTACCATGCCGCGAACTTCCTGACCTCCCCACCTGCCCACTACTTCCCCGCCCTATTTATGTACCCTCTTTTCTCTTTGTGATCTCGCCCTATTTGTCGGTGCTAGTTGCTGCTGATCCCCCCCCCACCCCACAACCTCGTTCCCTGAAGCACTGAAGTAGTGGTATGTACTTGCTTCTTTTCTTGGTTGAAATGTTTCTTTGTTCTCAGTGTTTTCATGAATTGATTTCTGGCTGCTTTGGTTTTGTTCTAGAGAGGATATGGGTGGTGATGGATCCAGGGAGTTCAAGCCTGATCATGACGAGGATGCATCTGCTTCTTCAAAAATGAAGGTATCATCTGCTTCTTCAGTCCATCCCCATGTTTTTTCTTGTCAGTTTTTATTTTTCAATGGTAGCATATGCTTCTTCAGATTTGATTTCATTTTAATTTTGGTATTTCGTTTTCACTTTTTCTACAAGTAGTGCGAGATGCGTCCAAAGATCTCAAGCGTAAGGCTATAGTTGCAGCTCCTCCTGTTGCAAAGATGGCAAAGCCTAGTAAGGTATTTTCTCAACTTCTCCCATTTTTTTCTAAACTTTCTTGTAGGTGTTCCTTACATTTTTTTTCCTTCTTCTTAGAATGTTCAATGATTATGGTGCTACATCTCTTTTGGGCTTATTAGCTTCATGTATATAATCAGAGTGAAATGATTTTTACTTAGGATCTTTTAGTAACATGTACTTGCTCATTTCCGCGATGCACAATTTCTTCTTTGATACTTTATAGGGCCAAGGAGAGACACAGAGGGTTTATCACCTCTTTCCTAGAGTATTTTGTACATCCGTAGGGTAGTCTTGTACTTTATTCACACTTCCTAAATACTCTGTTTTGAATCATGGCCATGGATGTAAGGTTATGATCTTGTAAAAACCTTTTGATACTTTAATTAATATACACAGTAGGAGCCTCTCCTACTGTTTCAAGTGTAAAAAAAACAATTTCTTCTTTGTTGCAGTGCAAATTTACTTAGATTAGGTTAGGCTTTTATTTTTGTTCAATTAGTTGTGATATGTTTTTTCTAATTAGGCTCATGCTTTTGTTTTTGTTTTTTGCTCATTGGCATGTCATGCAACTTTTTTCTGGTGTGTTGTGCAATTCTTAGTATGTTTTCGATATGGTACCAAATTATATTAATCAGCTTAGTGTTTATTTTTTACCATAGGCTGATATTTCTGTGCTTGCTTGTATATATGATGTGCAAGTTATTCGTTTCTCATGTGCAACTTGTACATACTACATGTGGCCCACTTGTGTAGTCAATTTTTTAGGTTGATAATCAAAGTGAACTTATGTTTACCCTATTCTCATAATTTGTACTTGCTTGTAGATATGATGTGCAAGTTGTTCCTTTTTGTTGTGATTTTTTTACATACTACTGGTTCCATTTGTTCATTTCTGTATGATGTTCATGTTGCCCACTTGTGTAGTTGAATTTTTTTAGGCTCATAATCAAGGTGAAATTATTTTCCCCTATGCTCTTTTTTTGTACTTACTTGTAGATATGTCGTGCAAGTTATTTCTTTCTCTTCTGCAATTTTTTTTGTATAATGTATACTTAGTGTTGGGTTTAAGTTTGAATAAATCCTTTTTCAGACTTATTTATATATGAAAAATCAGCCTAATTTTTTTCTTACAAAAGAGGTCGTGGTACTTATTTCTTTTTGGGTTGTGCAATTTTAGGTTAGTTTAGGGCTTACATTTAAAGCAGAACATATAATTTACGTTTTGATGGTACTAGTAAGTGTGATCGATTCTTAAGTCAACAATTATTTGTTTGGTTTTTATATTTTATTGTTTCTTGATCTCTTATGTCATGTGCAATTCATGCATACTTGTTGTGCAACTCTATGAATGGTCTAGCTCCTCTAAATTTTGTCATTTTTTCAGAAACTTTTACATGAGGTAGTCATGTCCAAAATATAAGTATATGCTATCCATTAATATATTTTTTATCTCTTATTTTTCTTATTGGGCATTTTTTGATTCATTTTTTCTTTTATTTTATTTGTCTCATTCAAAGGATTTCAGTCACAAAACTATGAAGATCTCAGCTATTACAAGAACACAACTGAATGTACCTTTTGGAGACACTGACAGAGTCGTGTGCTGCACTATAGTCAGCACCACTCATTCTGCTGGTTTTTGTGTTGGTGCTGGTCTTTTTGATTTGGCTGAACATAGAAGATTCAGGGTGGCAGATCACTATGTGAAGGACACTGTTCTAGTTGCATTTGATGATGCATTTGATGTGCTCCTAGTTGCTGGCTACGACTACAGTGTTGGTCCTGAAGCACTAATGACTGTTTCTAGGGTTTCTAAGTTAGAGACTTATGTACCTGACTGGGATGGTTATTTCCAATCACGAACAATAATTGTTGGTGCTCCTGGTGACGTTGCTATTGATGAAGACGAATAGGGTGCTTCTCGTGATGGTGGTACTGAAGATGAATGCTCTGGTGGTGGTTTTTCTGTGGGAGGACTTGGTGGCACTGGTGTAGGCGGTGCTGGTGCAAGTGTTGGAGCTTGAAGCTATGATGGTGCTATAACTTGTTGAGCTAAATTAGCTTTTGCTAGGCTAAATATAGGTGAAACATGCTCGTGTTAGGTTGGTAGGTTAAATTTGCTTTTGTCTTCTATGTAGTTGATCAGTCTGTTTGTGGATTTGAAAAGTATTCTCACTGTGGCTTCTTTATGTTATTATCAGTGTGTTATCTATGCACTTGATATGTCTGTAGCTCTTGTCATCTATGGTATCTTTAAGATCAGTTTTCTATTTCAAGGAGTTTGTCCTTTTTTTTCAATGTTGTTCATTTATTTTCTTCATTGTTTGACTAGACGAGAATAACATAATAGTGTTATTTGTGTAAAGTTGTTCACCAATTTTTTTCACTTTTAAAGGTAAGCCATTTTTGTGAACCTATGCATGTTTAAGAAGCTGCTCATTTTTCTTTCTGTTTGTCGCAATAATTTATATTTTATTTTTTGTTTTCTAGGTGAGTTTTTTGCGATGGTGGAAATCATGCTTCTTACCTGTTGCCCTAATGTAAGCTATTTTCTTGCTCAACTAATAAATGCGCAAGATTAGTGCTAGCGTCATGCAATTTATGAGTTCTTTTTTCTGCATGCTTTGTTTTTTTACTTTGAAATCAGTGACTGTGTTAACAATGTAAATGAAACGAAGTATAGCAAACTTAATATTGTCTCAAGAACATTTAAAATTACACAACCTCAAATTCTTACAATGCATTAATTCCTGAATGCAAATTTATCTAACTTTATTCAGTCTTAGTACAAGAAATATTTTCCTTGTATGCTCTCTCTCGGGTCTCATCACTAAGAAATCTTTGTTTTTCTCATCTGGTCTTCTTCAGTTGTAGGTGCCTCTTAGCTCACCATTTTTGTGTTCTTCTCACATGCATGTTTTTTCACTTTTTTATATGAGTAATCTGATCACAATAATTAAGTAATTTATTTTAAATCCAAAACTGCTTTTCTTTTCCTTCACCTTTTTTTTTTAGATTTTTGAAGCGGCTCAGGATTCTTTCTAGCCTTCTTCTTAGGCCTCGCCACTGGCTCCTCTTGTATTTTTTACAACCAGCTATATTGTGTCCTTGTTTATGACACCCTGAGCATGTCATCTTCTGCTTGCTAATTTATTTGTTCAACAATGCCATTCTGCCTTACTGTTGTCTTCATTCTCCCTTTTGGTTTAGTGTAGGCTGGATCATTCAGATTTCCAAGAGAACTTCCACTGAAATTGGTTTCCCCTTCATTTGTGTGTGTACTTGTCAACTCTGAATGAGAAATATTTGAATGTTCAGAATCTTCTTTGACTGGAATATCCAGTATTATCTTCTCGAGCACTGTCAAGTGATCATTCATTGCCTTTCATTCTTTCAGAATTTTTTTGATGCCTCAGCTGCTAACTCAATTAGTCGTCTTGACATTGAAAAGAATGACATATGATCATCTAGTCCATCTAGATTTCCATCTTGCTTAGTAATTTGTATTGCTCTCTTTTCTTTAGGTCTCCATCTGCCGATGAAATACTTATCTGGTAATTCATCAAAGTTGAGCCATTGTATGACTTTCAGTGCATGGGAACAAAGTATCCAATCTTTTTCGAACTAAGCACATATGCGAGTGAATGTCTCTGTGTCTTTGTCAACCATGACTATGTATGTTCTAGGGTTGTACTCATAGAAGGCTTGAGTTGGAGATTTGTAAACCTCATACTATTTGTTCTTTTCCACTTCAACCATGTGAAATTTAGTTGCATTCATAAGGTGCTGCTAGAATTTGTAGAAAATGCCTCTGTTATACAATTTTACTGCTTGCTTTTCCAATGCACAACCACTCCACATTGTCGGTGTTGTACGTCTTGTCAGCGCATCATTTTCTTTACTTTTCTCTTCACTGCTCTGTGATATTTTGTCAAATTCTGTCATGAAAGCTATGACAGAGTAGCTAGAACCCACATTAGCCTTGAAAACAGCATTTGTTCCTTCACTTCGTGTTGTTGTTTGGATAAATGGGTAGAAATGGTTCTTGAAGTAGACAGGCACAAATCTTCTTCTGTTCTTGCAAATTATTCCAAACTACTTTATGTGTTGCACTTTGTGATGTTCAAACATTTGTGGCCACAGTTGCTCAAATTCCTCTATGGTTTTTGAATTTAGGACTATGTCTTAGAATTGTGCAACAAATGTTCATTCCTTGCAAAAGTCCTCCTTGCTTTGTTCTGATGTCTTGGAATTGTGCAGACAAATGTTCATTCCTTGCAAAAGTCCTCCTTGCTTTGTTCTGTGCTTTTGTCAAGATGTGGAACAAGCAGTTCCTATGATTGCAATTTGGGAAGTATTTTAGAACTGCTTTTTTCATGGCAACATCTTGATCTGTTATAACTGATTTTGGAGCTTTACCACCCATGCACTTTAGGAAAGTGTTGAACAACCATTCAAATGTTTCCCTCTTTTCATCCTGAATAAATCCGCATGCAAACAAGCAATTATCTCCATGTACATTAATTCCTACAATCGGTGCAAATCTGAGGTCATATTTGTTTGTTTTGTAGGATGTGTCAAAGCTAAGCACATCTCCATATAGATCATAGTTCTTTCCGCATGTCCCATCTGCCCAGAATATGCGCATGACATTATTTTTGAGGTCTCTCTTGAATGGGTTGAAGAATAAGGGGTCCTTTGATTTTTTTCTGCTCAAAGAACAAAACTACTTGCATCATATCATTCGGTCCATATTCTTTTCTCATTTTTGTTCCCATGTTGCTAATTTGCTTCGATGTGTAAGGCAATGATTCAAGCCCTCCACCTCGCAAGAATGCAATTATTGCCATGATTTTTCTAGTTGCTATATTGACTCTTTTGCATGTTCTGACCATATCTTTTTCCTGTCTTGTCATGTATGAGTGCGATCCTAGGAACCTCACTTCTTCTGGTGGATGGAGTTCATGGTTATGTTCGAGGATCAGCTTTGTAACTACCCACTCACTAGTTTTGAAGCTCTAGGTAACAACCATCTGATCTGGACACTCTGTCTTGATTGTGTAGTTTCTTCGTCTATCAGTTGTGTTCTCTAGTTCAGTAGGTGCATTTTGACCTTCTTTGTACTTCCTCCTTTTAGCTCCTGTAGCGGTTGATTTCCTTTTGTTTCTAGGTTTGCTAGACCTATTGCACTTCATTGTGAACCTTGTCATTCTGTTGTTGTCGCCATCTTTTTTTCTGCAATGATAGTTTCCAACCTTCTGTATAGAAAAACCTGTGATTGCTGCAAATTCATTATAAAATTTGTGTGCAAGAGCATCAGTTTCGAATGTCATGTTGAGTGCTGGCATATGATTGCTTTCATCTTCTTGACTGTGAATCAATGCCTTCTCAACACTTCCATTCGCAAGGAATATGTCAATATCGTCTGAAGATAAGTTTATGTCGATATTCTCAGTGCCATTACATGCGCAGCTAGTTCTTTAACGAAGTGCTCTATTATTTCCAAACCTTGCCCCTCTGCTCCAAAGTCAGAGTCTGTCAGTGCAATAGTATTGGTTGTATCCTCATGGCATGTTTCTGTATGAACTGCGTCGTGTGCCTCAATATCAGAGTCTGCTTCATCAGTGCCATTACTGCCATCATCAGTTGTTTCTGCATAGTCAGGACCTTGTAGCTCATTTTGCATGTTGTTGCAGGACTTTGCAATTTGACTGTCTAGCATACTTTTTTGTGCTCTATAATTGGACGAAAATTATCCCAATTTCTCTCTGCTGTGATTATCATCACTTTCATTGGTTTGCAAATTCAGTTCTTCTTTGTCAGTTTGGTTACGATCATCAGTTTCAATGTCATGCAGGTATTGCTCCTCAGCCACTGTTTCATTGCCATCAGTCTCTGATTGATCAGTTCCTACATCAGCGGCAACCCACTCTTCTTGATCATAATCTATATCAGAAGCTTGCATTTCAGGTATTGAATTATTTTCCCAATGCTCTCTACTGCTGTTAAGTTTTCCATCATGAGTTTCTGCTCTGTGATAGTGATCTTCTGTACGTAATGCCTGCATCCAACACATTCATATTCCCCAATGTTTTGTCAGTACTGGTATTTTTTTTAGCTCTGTAAGACTTTTTACTTTTGATTTTTTGGTTCCCATACCTCTGATACCATGCCTTCTTGGAGAAGTGAAGTGAAACTCTGTATAGGCAATCCCATCACTCTGAAGATGACTCATGAGAGTCATTTGCTGCATTAGGGTTGTGTAAGATTGATGCCCATATGATGCTTGCTCATGCAGTATCTCATTGTTGTTTCCCCCGTGATGAAGTTGACTCAATCCCTGTAAGACAAATCACATTTTCAAAAATAGTTGATCAGATACCTTAAGTTGTTTTTTATACTTAGTAAGTTTTTGTGTGATACCTCTTTATTCTGAAAGTTGCTAATTGCTTTGATATGTTGATCCTCTTTATCAGCATGTTTTTGTGCAAGATATTGACCCTGCATGTGAAATTTTTCAATTCAAACACGACAACAAGGCACAAAAGAAGAATAGTTGATTACAATAATTATGCTATAACTCTGAAATTTAAGTCAGTTTTTAATTTTCAGCACCCTATGTTCGTTTGTCATACCTCTTCATTCTGCCCACGATTATTTGCTCCAATATCCCAACATACTTGCTCAGTATCCTCATGTGCAATATATTGACCCTTCTTGTGAAACTTTGCATATCAAATAGAGGAATAAGTCATTTAACTTAGCATTATGTTTTTTTTCATTTTCATTACTTCTTGCTTTCTTTTCTAACCTGAGTAAATTGGTTCACTGCATTCATATGGCTTTGTATTTGCTTTGATGGTTCTTCTGAAATTTTAGGCACCTGAAATGAATAAACTGTACTTGTTATTTTTTCAACTTTTCACCAAAATTTGAGTCTAGCTTTAATGGATGATAGCATAAGTAATGCTTTTGTTTTGCTCACCATGATAAGTCCTGATTTTTCTCCTTGTTCAGATATGTGTAGGTGCTGACCTTCGAGAAGACGGCGTGTCACCTGAGAAACAAAGATATATTGCCAGGTACAAAACAATTTTTGGTTATGAATAAAGCCACAATGTATAAAACAGCATGCGTACTAGATTCTGACATGTGTTTCTGTTATCTGGGTAGGTGATCATTCTACTATAGAAATAGTTTCTGACATTTTCTATTTTTTTGGTGGGTGATCATTCTAGAATAGAAATAGTTTCTGACTTTTATCTAATTTAATGATGGGTGGGTGATCATTCTACTATAGAAATAGTTTCTAACATTTTCCTTTTTTCTGGGTGGATGTTCATTCTAGTATAGAAATACTTTCTGCACAAATTTAGTTTCTGAATGTTTATTCAGTTCTCATGTTCTGACATTTTGTTAGGTGACATTTAGTTTATGAATTTTTTGTGTACATAGAATGTTTTCAAGGTTTATGTAATTCAGTCTACGTCACTTTTGCAGGCTTTTGCTTATGTTTCAGAAATTATTTAACAGTTAAGTAATTCAACATGTTTCATTTCTTTCTTGTCCCATGTAAGATCTGACTACATGCATACTAATTTTTTTCCCTTTTTCTTTTTCCTGATGCAAAATGATATGATACATGGAGAAAGGGAGCAACAAAGGATGAATTACCAGAGGCAGACGGGTAGGGTCACCGGATCCACCTTTCTTCTTCTTCTTTCTTAATCTTTTGATGCCTTCAATTGGATCAGATCCAGGTTTCTCCATGGCGGCGCTGTTAGGGTAGAGGAGCTCTCGAAGGAGGAAGAAAGTGGAAGAAAGGAAGGAAAGCTTTGCGGCTTAACAGGTTGCGGGTCCAGAGAATATAGAAGGAGAAGGTCCGGAAAAAAGACAGAAGGAGAAGGCCCAGAAAGCATAGAATTCGGCAGCCCAGATTTCTGGGTTGGGCTGCTGACCTTAAGAATAGACTGACTCTGTTTTCTGGGTTCAGTCGATCTTAGTTTGCTCTGTAGTTTTCTGTCGACTGGCCATTCTTTTGAAATTCAGTCGACTTGCACATAGCAAGTCCCATAAAATAACCATTTGAAAGGCTACCAATGGATAGTTATGTTCTCACTGATTCATGTTCCATGATCCTAAGTCATGTCAATGCCTAGACCCCCTGGTAATGTTAATGTGTATAGTGCTGCTAAATTATTGGGTTTGATGGCACCTCTCGAATGGCATCCAATTTGATTTACATCAAATAGCGTTGTATATTAATGGGACGGGAGGACTATATACTTTCATTTTTTTAAAGAAGGCACAATAACATACATGCACCATCTAGGTATAGCTGCCACTAATATAGGCAAGAAATATAATACTTGTCTGTATCACCCACATCATAAAAAAAGAATCAAAATCTTATACCCCCTCATCATCTCTCTTATGACTATACTCGCTTTGCATAACAGCTTTAGTGGGCACAACTGAATAACCTACCAGTGGCAGACAACACGTTTACACCTAAAAGAACTTGTATAGACTGCTGGAATCAAATTGTCCGATACTAGCCAGTAATCTGATAAATCTTACCATCAAAATCCAGCAATTTGAAATGGCTGGCTCAGCGCATACACAACAAATTTCACACATCTCTACACATACTGAATACATCCCACAACCTCCTCTATCAAGTCCTGGAAATCTGCAGGTGTTTGACTTTGACCATCACTATGTCATCAGCCAAATAGGACTGAAAGTAGCCATCCCAATGTACCCATGGCAAATTAGGAGAACATATGGTACACTACGGCTTGAGGTGCACCCAATGCACCCATTCTCAGTAACTCTATGAAGTTCAGAAAAACTGGAAAAAAATCATGGGCATCAAACCCAATAAGTGTCGGTACTATGGTGCTCTTTCGTGATAGACACGTCATCACAGGCGTACTGCTCGTGGTGGCCAGTGGTGAGAGATTTGCATTGGCCAGTCACATGCTTCGGCCATATTGTGTAGCTGTCCACGTCATCCCACAGTGTGAGCGAGAAAAAAAAGCAACAGAAAAAACGTCTTCATATCGTTTCCTTACCGACGAAGGGACTCCCCAACGGCCCAGCCCCCTATCCCCATCTCCTGGTTCATGTCCCTCTCCCTTTCTCTCAACTACTGCCGCCACCACCAAGGATCTCCCCACATCGCCGCTGCCACCCTTTCTCTCCTTCCCCAGCTGCTCTTCCAGCCTCGCACCGCCCCACCTCACCGGCCTGAGCAGGGGTGGCGTACCTCGTCCTAGCCTTTGTTTGAGTTGGATTGAGATGGCAATGGCGGTAGCTGGATGCACCGGAGGCGCTGCAGAGGAGGCTCGTGCAGGTGGTGGTGGTGATGGGAGTGGGGAGAAAGGAAAGAGCATGGAGGCAGTGGCCGTCACTGGCAGAGCAGATCAAAACCAGGGCGGCGGCCAGATGCGATCTAGAGAACCTATGGCCGGTGGTGCGTGGTCTGGGTGGGTACAACCTGCGTGAGTTGAAGGCGAGGTGACCTTCTCTCCTCCGTCGTTGACTCGTATGCTCCCATATATTTTTATTTATTTATTTTCATTAAATCAGTTGCTGCAACACTTGATTCTGAAGGCGATGGTATCTTCATATTTTGAAGGTTCTTTGATTTCAAATAATGACTCAAATTAGATGAGATTTCTGATGCTGAAGAATGTTTGCCTATGTAACAAGCATCGTATATTGATATTGGATATATCATGTATTTTGTATATTTACTACCAGTTAGTACTGATTATTGCAACACTAAGCGATTGTGCTTTTAATCTCATATTAATGAGCAACTGCATGACTTGTACGTCAACCCATAATGGTGAATTTGTCATGGCTGCGTTTACACTCTTTCGTCTCCTCTTCTGCCAGTGAAAACACTTGCGGTGCCAACGTCCCTTTCGTTTCTGCCTCTCCCCTGGCCTCACCCCCCTCTACCATGGAGCCTGTCATCCAAGGCCACCCCACCTACATTGATGTGCACTATCCCTCCATCCACGATCACAACTCCCTTGTCTACCTTGTCAAGATCACCCCCACCATGCCCAACTTCCTTTCCTGGCTGGGGCATTTCTTCCACCAGCGCATCGGCATCTGTGTTGTGCACTTCGCCGGCTCCTCCATCGCCACTGCTCTAGTCGTGTTTCAGAGGGAGACCGACCAGATGCATGCTCTCTGTGCTAGTCCTTTGGACGCGGGATTGCACAAGGTGGAGATCCTGCCGCACAATGAGAGGAGCACCTCCTTCTCCTTCGCCTACCACCACATTGTGTGTCTCTCCCTTGAGAAGATACCGCTCGAGCTTTGGAAGCGGCATGGGGTGGTGGCCAGCATGCCGGGGTTTGTTGGCCTGATCAACGTGGAGCATGCGAGCCTTTCTGGTCCCGACTCCGGCATTTTCGTCCTGGTCAAGGTGGAGGCGCTCCGGCACATCCCCCACCGAATCTCCTTCCACAAGATCAACGGACCGGCGTGTACGCTGACATCTTCATCAATGAGATCTGGGACATGGCAAGCTCCCATGACAACCATGCTTCTCCGTGCTCCGGGAAGCCCCTTGCTACTGGGTGTGGTCATTCACCACCGCAGGGCCCCTTCAAAGCTCTACTCGCGCGAGGTTGTGTCTATCAGTGGGAGACACACGGCCTTCCTACCATTGCGGAGAGGGTGTTTCGCGCCTACAACCACCCTCATGTGGCGTATTGCAGCGACTTCATGGCCTTGCTCAAGCTCTCCGCTAGGCCTACCCTCAAGATGTCATCCTCTGCAGAGACGTTGGACATGTCTAACTTCAATGCGGATTAGGAGAAAGATGGACACGTCAAGCGTCAACTGGTGGCTGCTCCTGTGGCTAGGCCGCATGTGGTCACCTACTTCGACGTGGACCTGGGGGCGTTCTTCTTCTGGCTCGAGCTCAGCCTGACAAAGGTGTTTGAGGGCGCCACCTACACCAGTTCTGGAAAGCTCGACGACGGCTACTTCCCTTCCTTCGACCTATCTTTTGGTATGTAATCTAGGAAAGCTGCAACTCGCTTCTTTTCAAGTTTTGGCCTCAGATCTTTCCTCAGGATCCCTTTTCACCTGAGGCCACCTGCACCCGTACCTTTCCTTTACTGCCTTTACTTCCTATTGGCAATTGTCGCTACCCACATAAGCCCAATGTTCCCCATAGTCTTTTCAACTATGTCGGTCCCATGCTATATTTGGCCCACACTCTTGCCCAAGTGAGGCCAATTTTCGTGTTTTGACCCTTTTGACATAGTTTAGCCGGATTTGACCCTCATCCAAAAGTTTTTCGGGATCTGACCCTTTTTCTACCGCCTTAGTTCTTGGCAATAGGGTTACACAACCTACCATCAATGTTAATGGTTGTAGGACATAACTATAGCGTTATATCCGTTTGACACTAGAAAACCTTACCGCCAGTGCTTTTGGCAGTCGCCTATTATATCCTACCGCCATGGAGTTTGGCGGTAGGGTCTTAACACTGCTCTACCCTGCAGCACTCAGACATATATTGCACTGCGACAGTCATGTGTTCATCAGCTAAAGTTAAAGCTAGCCATGCATGTGTGGCCTAGGGAAGCACAAGAGGACAAACTAGGCCATGCATGTGTAGCCATGCGTGTGTGGCCTAGGGAGTAGTACATAGGAGGGTAGGTGGGACAAGACGTGAAGCATAGCCATGCATGCAAGCTATGGCTAGAGTTAATTAACTCACTCCCAGGCAGGCAGGCATAGCCATGCATGCATGCATAGCCGTCCGGTCTCCAAGAGCCTACCGCCGAAGACTTTGGCAGTAGGATATTTTCGACGTTAAATAGATGTAATGGCGCAGTTAAGTCCTACCGCCATTAACCTTGATGGTAGGTTGTGTAACCCTACCGCCAAGAACTATGCTGGTAGGAAAAAGTGTCAGATCCCGAAATATTTTGAACGAGCGTCAGATCCGGCTAAACTTTGTCAAAAGGGTCAAAACATGAAAAATTGGCCCCCAGGTGAATCCAGCGCCTTCCACCGCTTTCTTGCAGCTGCAGTGCTAGCTCTGGTTTACCTCCCCTCCTACTTGCCCCCTGCCAACAAAGTCTAATGAGCTTGCTGTTGCTTCCTTGTCGCATAGAGATCACCACTTCTCTGGTTTCCGGCACTTCACTTCTCCATGCTGCATGCTTTTCTCTCCCTCCGGGCATCGCTCGCTACGTTTGCAGCTGCCCGACCCCTCCCAAGGAGACCAGATCTTCGCAGTGCAAGGCTTCTCCCGTATTGATGCCACTGTTCCCCGCGCCGACAGTGGAGCCTGCGCCGGAGGAGGCGAACTCTGTGGCCAACCCGATCATCATCGAGCCTTCGGAGGACACGATGGGGGAAGCAGAGTAGGATCAGGGCCATGATGATTCGGCTCTGCACGCCCTGAGCCCTGGCAGCTGGTCGCAGAGGAGGCCGTGGCAATGCAGGTGGAGGAGCCACCTCTCGCTGCCACGACCACGCTGGTGGAGGCGCCAGCTAAGGAGCCGATGGCTCTGCGGCGCAGTGCGAGGCTGCTCAACCTGCTAGATGGTCCTCGCGTGGACTGTGTCGAGCATGCAACCAAATGCAAGGCACAGATGGCCATCTCCGCGTCTTT
Source organism: Aegilops bicornis (assembly GCA_021605145.1). Classification (NCBI taxonomy): domain Eukaryota; kingdom Viridiplantae; phylum Streptophyta; class Magnoliopsida; order Poales; family Poaceae; genus Aegilops; species Aegilops bicornis. The sequence continues at coordinate 341,121,407 of CM038673.1, read as the reverse complement.
GGCCTCTTCCTGCAGCCGCTCAACTTCCTCTTCCAAGCGGGCCAAGAAGCTTCACGACATCTTCGCCCTGATCCAGCTGATGCTCAAGGCGCTCACACACTACTACGACCTCAACCTCAACGACATCCTGATGGAAGTCGAGGAGCGTTCCATGGCCTCTACTTCTACCTCGTATGTGCGCTCCCTCGATCTCAATGAGTAGAAGATGCAGAATGAGTAGAAGATGGAGAATGATTGTTGCATTACTTGGCCTTATGCCTATGTTGCTGGAGCTGTTGCATGGTTGATCCCTCTCCCGGCCTGTCGGGAGTAGTCATGTCAGGTCCTGTTCGTGTTCGTCCTTAGGTTTAGTTGGGCCTCCTAGTCCTCTCTGTCGGTGTCTTTATCCTATGGTTGTGTCCTGTGTTGCTCGAGTCTGTTATCTCCCTTTTGTAAGCTCTAGTCATTGGTTTGATGCATGGCATATTTATTTTCTCTTCTTCCTCCTATCTTCCATGATCTCTCAGCTCTCGCAAGTGGTTTTTTTACAAGAATAGGGAGGCTCCTCCCCGGTTCCATTTTATAGAATGAAACCACAAAGTCGTTAAGGGATACAACAACTCACTGAGAGGAGCAGTTCAGTGAAAGATTAAGCGAATGAAAATTACACCAAGCATGCAGAAACAAAACGACGGGAACTTAGCACGCACACAGCGCAAGCAAATCACGCCTTTTTAGATGTAGAGTAGTCCCTAGGAGACTTTGCGAGACTTCAGCGATGGTGCAGCCGCAGCTTGGGGCGACCAGGTGGTCGTTAGGGTTGAGATCAGGCTTGATAACACTGAGGCTCCAATTTCTCGCTTCTTGGAAGGAGATGTAAAGACCAGCGCGTCGTTCGTGATCTTCAACTTCGTCCAAGGATCCACCAGAGGGGCTTCGGGGTGTCTCATCATTATCCACTAATTGGTAGCGGTTGTCTCGGGAAGTTTGTAAGATGCGTTGCGAAGGCCTCTAGCCTTTTCGCAGTCTCGCTCGAGGACAGTATTGTCCAGTTCTTGATAGTCCTTAAGATCAACCTCAACACCTACTTAATCGAGATCCATAAGGTGTTATTGAAAATGATAGAGTTTCTATATTTCCAAACACACCAAAGCACGGCAGCACTAACAGTGTTGAGAGCTGAATGTTTTTTATTAGCAACCCAGAATTTCGTCACTGATTCAAAGTCAGTCCCCGTGTCTACCTTAAAATGACTTGTGATCAATGGCCAAATTTGCCTAGCCACAACACATTCAAAAAGTAGATGTGAGCATGTTTCAGCTTCAGAGCAAAAAGAAACAATCAAGCGGTTTGATAATCTGTCTTTTCCTGAGATTATCTCTATTCATCAGTTTGTTGTTAGCAAAGAGCCACAAGAAGACATGAATTTTAGGGGGTGTTTTAAGTTTCCACACTGATGGGATGAAAACCGGTTGCACACCCCTGAAATTAATCACATGGTAGAGGGAGCTAGTAGAATAGACCCCTTTGTTTTCCAGCTGCCAAACAAGGGCATTACTGTCATTATTGAGAGCCAAACTACCAGCTATCTCGACCAACTGATACCATTGCTCCATGAGCTTTTCATGAAAGTTCCTTCTAAAGGTGAGTTTTAGTTGATGACCATCCCACACCTCACTAACACTCTTGGTTTGCTCATTGCAAATGGAGTAGATAGGCCAGAATTGCACAGCTAGAGGGCAAATACTGAACCAGGTGAAGGAAATATGCCCTAGAGGCAATAATAAAGTTGTTATTTTACATTTCCTTATATCATGATAAATATCTATTATTCATGCTAGAAATGTGTAAATACATAGACAAAATAGAGTGTCCCCACTATGCCTCTACTTGACTAGCTCGTTAATCAAAGATGGTTAAGTTTCCTAGCCATAGACATGTGTTGTCATTGATGACCGGGATCACATCATTAGAGAATGATGGGATGGACAAGACCCATCCGTTAGCTTATCATAATGATCGTTTAGTTTTATTGCTATTTCTTTCTTCATGACTTATACATGTTCCTCTGACTATGAGATTATGCAACTCCCAAATACCAGAGGAACACCTTGTGTGCTAACAAATGTCACAACGTAACTGGGTGATTATAAATATGCTCTACAGGTGTCTCCGGTGGTGTTTGTTGAGTCGGCATATATCGAGATTAGGATTTGTCACTCCAAATATCGGAGAGGTATCTATGGGCCCTCTCGGTAATGTACATCACTATAAGCCTTGCAAGCAATGTGACTAATGAGTTAGTTATGGGATGATGCATTACGGAACGAGTAAAGAGACTTGCCAGTAACGAGATTGAACTAGGTATGAGAATACCGGCGATCGAATCTCGGGCAAGTAACATACCGATGACAAAGGGAACAACGTATGTTGTTATGCGGTTTGACCAATAAAGATCTTCATAGAATATGTAGGAGCCCATCCAGGTGCCGCTATTGGTTATTGACCGGAGATGTGTCTCGGCCATGTCTACACAGTTCTCGAACCCGTAGGGTCTGCACACTTAACGTTTGATGACAATTTGTATTATGAGTTATGTGATTTGATGACCGAAGTTTGGTCCCGGATGAGATCATGGACATGACGAGGAGTCTCGAAATGGTCGAGAGGTAAATATTCATAAATAGGACGATGGTATTTCGACAGCGGAAGTGTTCAGGGTGATACCGGGTCACCGGAAGTGGTTCCGGGCAACCCCCGACAAAGATATGGGCTTAATGGGCCAAGTAAGGGAACACACCAGCCCACAAGGGGCTGGTGCGCCCCCTGTCGGTGTCAAAACCGGCAGATCTTGGGTAGGGGGTCCCAAACTGTGCGTCTAGGTGGATGGTAACAGGAGACAAGGGACACGATGTTTTACCCAGGTTCGGGCCCTGTTGATGGAGGTAAAACCTTACGTCCTGCTTGATTAATATTGATGATGTGTGTTACAAGAGTAGATCTACCACGAGATCAAGGAGGCTAAACCCTAGAAGCTAGCCTATGGTATGATTTGTTGTTCGTCCTACCGACTAAAGCCATCCGGTTTATATAGACACTGGAGAGGGCTAGGGTTACACAGAGTCGGTTACAATGGTAGGAGATCTACATATCCGTATCGCCAAGCTTGCCTTCCACGCCAAGGAAAGTCCCATCCGGACACGGGACGAAGTCTTCAATCTTGTATCTTCCTAGTCTTGGAGTCCGGCCGATGATGATAGTTCGGTTATCCGGACACCCCCTAGTCCAGGACTCCCTCACCCCCTATAGGGAAAGGAGAGGAGGAAAAGGAAAGTATGAAGTAGGACTCCTACTTCCTTCCCCTCCCCCCTCCTTCCTTTCCCCCTTGTCCAAATATGGTAAGGGGGAGGGCGAATTGGACTAGGGGCCCAAGTAGGATTCCTCCTACTTGGGCGCGCCCTAGGTTGCCTCCCTCCTGATCCTTCATTTATATACATGGGGAGGGCACCCCTAGAACACACATCAATTGTTCCTAGTCGTGTGCGGTGCCCCCCTCCATAGTTACACACCTCGGTCATATTGTCGTAGTACTTAGGCAAAGCCCTGCGCTGGTAACTTCATCATCACCGCCGCCACGCCGTCGTGCTGACAGAACTCTCCCTTGGCCTCGACTGGATCAAGAGCTCGAGGGACGCCATCGAGCTGAATGTGTGCTGAACACGGAGGTGCCGTACATTCGGTGCTTGGATCGGTTGGATCATGAAGACGTTCGACTACATCAACCGCATTACTAAACGCTTCTGCTTTCGGTCTACGAGGGTACGTAGACACACTCTCCCCGCTCATTGCTATGCTTATCCTAGATAGATTTTCCATATCATAGGAATTTTTTTTAATACTACGTTTCCCAACAGTGGTATCAGAGCCAGGTCTATTGGTAGATGTTATATGCACGAGTAGAACACAAAGAGTTGTGGGCGATAATAGTCATACTGCTTACCAACAACGTCTTACTTTGATTTAGCGATATTGTTGGATGAAGCGGCCCGGACCGACATTACATGATCAAGTTCATGAGACTGGTTCTACCGACGTGCTTCGCACATAGGTGGCTAGCGGGTGTCAGTTTCTCCAACTTTAGTTGAATCGAGTTTGACTATGGCTTGGTCCTTGTTGAAGGTTAAAACAGCACACTTGACGAAAAATCGTTGTGGTTTTGATGCGTAGGTAAGAACGGTTCTTGCTAGAAGCCCGTAGCGGCCATGTAAAACTTGCAACAATAAAGTAGAGGACGTCTAACTTGTTTTTGCAGGGCATGTTGTGATATGGTCAAGACATGATGTGATATAATTTGTTGTATGAGATGATCATGTTTTGTTAAAGTTATCGGCAACTGGCAGGAGCCTTATGGTTGTCTCTTTATTGCATAAGATGCAAGCGCCATATAATTGCTTTACTTTATCACTATGCGATAGCAATAGTTGCAAAAGCAATAGTTGGCGAGACAACCATGTGACAACACATTGATAGAGATCATGGTGTCATGCCGGTGACGATGGAGATCATGACGGTACTTTGGAGATGGAGATCAAATGCACAAGATGATGATGGCCATATCATGTCACATATTTTTATTGCATGTGATGTTTATCTTTTATGCATCTTATTTTGCTTAGTATGGCGGTAGCATTATAAGATGATCCCTCACAAAATTTCAAGGTATAAGTGTTCTCCCTGAGTATGCACCGTTGCGACAGTTCGTCGTGCCGAGACACCACATGATGATCGGGTGTGATAAGCTCTACGTTCACATACAACGGGTGCAAGCCAGTTTAGCACAAGCAGAATACTCAGGTTAAACTTAACAAGCCTAGCATATGCAGATATGGCCTCGGAACACTGAGACCAAAAGGTCGAACGTGAATCATATAGTAGATATGATCAACATAGTGATGTTCACCATTGAAAACTACTCCATCTCACGTGATGATCGGACATGGTTTAGTTGATATGGATCACGTGATTATTTAGATGACTAGAGGGATGTCTATCTAAGTGGGAGTTCTTAAGTAATATTATTAGATGAACTTTAATTTATCACGAACTTAGTCCTGATAGTATTTGCATAACTATGTTGTAGATCAATAGCTCGCGATGTAGCTCCCCGTTTATTTTTGATATGTTCCTAGAGAAAAATAAGTTGAAAGATGATAGTAGCAATGATGCGGACTTGGTCCGTGATCTGAGGATTATCCTCACTGCTGCACATAAGAATTATGTCCTTGATGCACCGCTAGGTGACGGACCTATTGCATGAGCAGATGCAGACATTATGAACGTTTGAAAAGCTCGGTATGATGACTACTTGATAGTTTAGTGCACCATGCTTTACGGCTTAGAACCGGGACTTCAAAAATGTTTTGAATGACATGGAGCATATGAGATGTTCCAAGAGTTGAAATTGGTATTTTAGACACATGCCCGTGTTAATAGGTATGAGACCTCTGACAAAGTACTTTGCCTACAAGATGGAGGAGAATAGCTCAGCTAGTGAGCATGTGCTCAGAATGTCTGAGTACTACAATTACTTGAATCAAGTGGGAGCTAATCATCTAGATAAGATAGTGATTGACAGAATTCTCTAGTCACTATCACCGAGTTACTAGAACTTCGTGATGAACTATAATATGCAAGGGATAACGGAAACAATTCCCAAGCTCTTTGCGATGCTGAAATCGGCAAAGGTAGAAATCAAGAAAAAGTATCAAGTGTCGATGGTTGACAAGACCACTAGTTTCAAGTAAAAGGGCAAGGAAAAGAAAGGGAACTTCAAGAAGAATGGCAAGCAAGTTGCCACTCCCGTGAAAAAGCCAAAAGCTAGACCTAACCCTAGAACTGAGTGATTCTACTACAAAGGGAATGGCAACTGGAAGCAGAACTGTCGGTGTCAAAGACCGGCGTATCTCGGGTAGGGGGTCCCGATCTGTGCGACAAGGCTGATGGTAACAAGAAGCAAGGGACACAGATGTTTACCCAGGTTCAGGCCCTCTCGATGGAGGTAAAACCCTACTTCCTTCTTGATTAATATTGATGATATGGGTAGTACAAGAGTAGATCTACCACGAGATCGTAGAGGCTAAACCCTAGGAGCTAGCCTATGATGGTATGATTGTAATTGTGATCGGCCTTCTAAGGACCAACCTCTCCGGTTTATATAGACACATGAGAGGGCTAGGGTTTACATGGAGTCAGTTACATGGAAGGAAATATAATATCCGGATCGCCAAGCTTGCCTTCCACGCCAAGGAAAGTCCTATCTGGACACGGGCCGAAGTCTTGAGTCTTGTATCTTCACGCTTCAATAGTCCTCACATTGTACACAGTCCGGCTGTCCGGATACCCCCTAATCCAGGATTCCCTCAGTAGCCCCTGAACCAGGCTTCAATGACGATGAGTCCGGCGCGCAGTATTGTCTTCGGCATTGCAAGGCGGGTTCCTCCTTCGAATACTCCAAAGTGGTTATCGAACACGTAGACCGTGTCCGGATCTGCAAGATGATCTTTGTATGGTACAGATTTGATTTGCTGGCAATCTTCGTGCGTCGTGCCCTTGCATCATGGCTCGGTCCAACATGAACCGACATTTCCTACCCCATAACGACTCATGTTATGAGGCGGTTTTATTGGCATGTCCCGTCGAGGCAGAGATCGTGTCCCTTCTATTACGGGATTTTCCATCAATATGAGCGTGCGTGACCCCACGACGGCTGTTGGTATTACCCCGTGTGTTTTTAGATAAGCCTCAAACGGTCACACCGGGGACTCTTGATATTCACCCTCTTTATAAAGGGTCGAGACCCTCGCCTCTTTTTCACCTTCATCGCGCCTTCTCGCACCTCGAGTTCTAACACTCAAAACCTAAGCTCCACCACTCCGGAATCCTCCAATATGTCCGGATCTGATCCTCAAGGCCGGTGGGTTGCCTCCTCGATTGAGGAGAAGGACATTGCAAAGCTCAGGGAGGTCGGATACCTAACCGCAGATATCTAGCACATGCTTCCTGCTCCAGGGCAAGTCATCCCCACGCCGGAGCCCAATGAGTGTGTAGTTTTCGTCCCACACTTCCTCCGCAGTTTGGGTTTCACCCTCGATCCTTTCGTGAGGGGGCTCATGTTCTATTATGGGTTGTATTTTCATGACCTGGCTCCGGGCGCCATCCTCCAAATCTCGTTGTTCATTATCGTGTGCGAGGCTTTTCTCCACATCACCCCGCACTTCGGCTTATGGCTCAAGACCTTTAATGTGAAGCCAAAGATGATCGGGGGGTGACATGTGGAGTGTGGAGGTGCCGTAATAAGCAGAAACGCCGATGCCCCATGGCCGGAGGGTGCCTTTCCAGAAGTATCCGATGTATGGCAACGGAGGTTGTTTTATGTCACGGCTCTCAGAGGCACAAAGTGGGCTGCCGCCCCTGAGTTTCGTTCGGGCCCTCCGTCACAGTTGGCGTCATGGACAGACATAGGGCGGAATTGGGGACCCGCTGGTGATATACCAGTACTGCAGAATCGCATTCGGGAGCTTCTTGCAAGGGACGTTAATCTCGTCAGCATAATGCAAGTGATGTTGATCCGGCAGATGTTGTCGTGCCAACGCCGGCCTCTCCGGATGTGGGAGTTCAATCCGGAGGGTCCGCGGACCGTCAAGCACTTATTCGGCCTGAAGCTCGAAGAGATGTGCAAATTATTCTTCGGACGGAAAGTGATGTGTCCAGACACCACCGAAGATGCGGGCCTAAGCTGCAATCGCCTAGACACTCGAGTAAGTAGCCTTGATATCAGACACCCCGTTTTGTATTTATCATGATTGTTTATTCTGAAAAGCATCCGTGTCCAGGAATGGCTCAGCAAGGCGGAGAGAATCAGGTGTCCGGCGCCACTTCCCGAAGGCTCGCCCACTCCTACCATGGCCAAGATGCTTTACCGAGTACTCAGCAGGATGCCCTCGGGGAAAGGCAAGGGGAGGGATGAAAAATCCGAACCCCACACGCTACGCATCCGAACTGGGGGAGTTGCTACCTCCCCCAAGGAGGATAGTCGGGGAGGAGAGGTCGAGGCCTCCTCCCCGCGCGGGAAGAAGAGGGCCGCCTCCGAAGATTTGGAGGCAGAGATGCCCAAATTGGGGAAAAAGGCATCCCCAGGGGGCCTTGCCCCGACAGGCACCCCCACCGCACCATGCCCTCCAACGGGCCAGCCCTCCACCGAGCTGTAAGTCAATTTACAATCCGAAGGTAATGCATTTCTTCCTCGGTCAGTAACCAGGATTCAAATTTTTGTAGTCCGGCCAGCAGCTCCTCTCAACAGGGTTCGTCTTCGGGGGACCTTCCTCTGGAGATGATGGAGAGCGAGACCCCACCCCCTTCTCCGACTCATGAAGCGGGCGACGCCGAGGTGTCGTCACGGAGGATTCCGGGTCTGCCTAATACGGCAGTCAATTTGTCAACCACCTTGCACCCAGAGCACTTGGCTACAACGGGGGGCAATGGGAGGAGTCCGGCGCAGTTCGATATCCGGCCAGACGTACTAGCGGGCTTTGCGGAGCGAGCTGCACTCTCGGAAGAGCACCGCTCATTAATGAGCGCGGTGCTTAAGAAGATTTCATCCGCTACGAGCGGTTTGAATGAAGCATTCACAAGCCTGCTCAGAGGCTTTGAGGTATGTAATGAAGAATCCACCGTTTCTTTAATTGTGAGGCACGCGCTAGGTGTGCTCCATATAGACAGTAGCCCCTGAGACTCTGGTTGCCCGCCTTAGGCGGCAAACGGGGGATCATAAACCAAAGATTTATGTTGTAAATATGTGCAGGTACCTGTGGGTCCGGCCGCCGGCCCGTCCATTGACGTGGTCGAACTGACAAGGAAAATTGGTTCGGTTGATGCCGATATCACTCTGATGAATGAGCGGCTGGATAAATCGCAAGGTATGTGTCCTGTCTTTCCTGCATAGGAAAATATTTAAGGTGGCATATAGTAATGTAATATGTTCGGACTGCAGATGGTGCTGCTGCCATCGAGGCCCTGGGGGCAGAACTTGCTCTAGCCAAGGAATAGGCTCGGGTGAGCCATGCGGCTGCCCTAAAGGCGGCCGAGGAATTGAGAGCCGAACAGGCTGCTCATCACCGAAGCGAGGAAAAGGTAGCCGAAATGGCTATCGAGTTAAAAAATGCCGCTGGCCGGTATGAGCTCCTGAAAAAGGAGGATGAGGATAAATCGGCTGACCTGAGCAAGGCACTTAATGCCGCCAAGGAAATACGGACCGAGCCCAGAAGTGCACGGGAGGAGCTTCAACAGGCCGGTAAGATCGCGGCTGGAGGCTCTTATTTGCTGCGGACGAAGTTCTTCGATCCGAAGTATGCTCCCCTGGATGGACGCTGGAGCTCGCCAAATGCGTATGCGGACGTGGCGAAGAGTACGGCTGATGCTATGGAGTTCTTCAAAGATCAGGGTGAGAAGGAGGTGGAGAAGCTTTTCTGGTCGCAGTTCAATGCTCCCACTAGCCCGCTGCCGTTAAGTGATAGGATGGCTGTTGTAGCGGAGCTTCACAGGATGTCCGGTCTTGCAATGCGGTCTGTAATAGACCATCTTTGGCCGAAGGGGCCTAAGTCGGACAGTTATTTTGGTTTGGTGCAACAGTTCCTTGGGGCCGTGCCTTGGATCGATGCCATGAGGAGGTCAGCATGCATAGAGGGTGCGTGGATGGCCCTTGCTCGCGTTAAAGCATATTGGACGGATATGGATGCCACTATGGTAGCGTCTCAGGATCCGGTGAGGGGCCAGTATCCGGCCGGGCACTACTTGGCGTAGGTCACGGAGGGTGCCCGCCTGATAGAGGCGCAGTGCCCAAAGAATCTCCTCTTCGAGTGATGATTCAAATCATTGTAAAAACATTTTGATTAGAAGATTATATTTGTAATTTTTGTCTGAAAATATGATTGTGTCCCCTGTGCGGCCATTGTGTGTGTGTGTGTGGGGGGGGGGGTAATCCGAAAGATAGCAGTCGTTGGCTTCAGCCCCCACGCATACAATGCGGGGGTGTTCGTGAAAAAATGTGCTTGATCACTCTTTATCCAATGTCTTGGTCCGACAAGGAGGTGATCACATGTCGAACTAGGCAACCGGACTATATAGCTGTAACACTTTCACTTAGCCGCGGGATTTTAACGTTGGGGCCACTATGTAGCCCCTGGTACCTTCGCGTGCATCCGAATATGGGCGCGTATGTACCTGGCCGGGAAATGCCCCTTCATTAATGCGGAGGAATCCTAGAGATTCCAGTGAGTCGTTGAGTGGTTGACCAGTCTCTTGCTGTATTAGGACGGTCAGTTTTCGGCTTTCTCTACTGAGGTGCTCATCCGGAATAACCAGGGCACAATCGCAGTAGTTCTCCTTTGGCCACCTTAGCCGAATGACGGAACGTAAGGCGGCAAACACAGGAGCCGGGCAATCCCAACGTTTGACCAAAGACATGATTCGGAGCTGATGCATATAAGGCCAAACTCATGACGCCGAACACTCCCGAAGGTATTCGGACTTTATAACAGATGATGAGCTCAAGAATGCCCATTCATTATAAACCCTGTATTTCCAGGTACGTGCGTTAATCTGTCGTGGCGAAATGCCAAAAACGGCAGTATCCTCTGTGGGTATGGAACCCATGGGATGATGAAACAACAAGAGGCAATAGAAAAGGTTTACACAGGGGCTTAATCTAAAAAGAAACCTGTTGAACAGGGCCCTGCTGCACGTCTGCGCCTTTGTCTCCATTGTGCCGCATCCTGGAAGGGTATCGCGCGAACGTTGTCTGCAGAAAAGGGAATCTCATAGGAGAGTGCAACGTAAGTATGCGATGAATAGTAGAAAACATAAGATGCTGGCCTGCCAATAAGGTTGAGCCGAGTGTGGAGCTTTATTATTAGCCCCTGGTGTCCACTATAGGATTACATATGCAGTGCCCTGGTTTAATATGGGCTGCTGGACTCGTCTAACCGTGTCCGTGGTCTTAACGACCTGGTATATTTTTGTTAGAGGCCGCTTATAGTCCGGCCGTTAGGGCCGTCGCGTATTCCTCTGCGTGCGGAAAGTGCTCTATTATTCCGCTAACGGTGATGATGCCGCGAGGACCAGGCATCTTAAGTGTAAGGTAGCCATAGTGCGGCAATGCGTTGAAGCGGGCGAAGGCCGTTCTTCCAAGCAATGCTTGATAGCTGCTTTGGAAGGGTGCGATGATGAAGACTAGTTCTTCGCTTCTGGAGTTGCCTGGAGAGCTGAATGTCACCTCCAGTATGACGGAGCCCCTGTTGTAGGCTTCAACGCCTGGTATCACCCCTTCAAAGGTGGTGTTGATCTTGCTAATTCTGGATGAGTCTATCCCCATCCTGCGGATAGTGTCATCGTATATTAAATTGAGACTGCTGCCGCCGTCCATGAGGACATGAGTGAGATGGTATCCGTCGATTATTGGGTCAACTACCAAGGCGTTTGATCCCCCGCGCCGAATACTAGTTCGGTCGTCCAGGCGATCGAAAGTGATCGAACAAGACATCCAGTAGTTAGGTGTGGGTGATAGGATCTATATCGCGTGCGTCTTTATGGGCGCGTTCGTGCCTCCCCAAGGATGTGCGAGTCGTGTGGATCATGTTCACTGTTTTAACCTCTGGCGGGAATTTTTTCTACCCCCCAGTGTTCGACTGGCGGGGTTCATCCTTGTTTTCACTTGGTGTTTCCCTTTCCTTGTGTTCGGCGTTTAGTTTGTCGGCCTACTTGAAGACACAACACTCTCTGTGCGTGTGGTTCGCAGGTTTGTCGGAGGTGCCATGAATTTGGCATAGTCTGTCCAGAACTCTGTTCAGACTGGACGGTCCTTCTTTACTGCCTTTAGATTGCTTATTTTGATGGTTAGGTCGAGAGCCCCTGAATCCGGCATTAACCGTTGTGTTGTCCAGGCTATCTTCCTTGTTTTGGCGTTTATTTTTATTATGTCGTGGCTTCCCGTTGCCATCCCTTATTCCGGATGTGTTGGGGTCGCTGGTGCCTTTACGGGCTAGCCAGCTATCCTCTCCCGCGCAAAAGCGGGTCATAAGGCTTGTTAGGGCTGCCATTGTCCTTGGCTTTTCTTGGTCGAGGTGTCTGGCGAGCCACTCGCCACGGATGCTATGTTTGAATGCCGCTAAGGCTTCGGCATCCGGACAGTCAACGATTTGATTCTTCTTAGTGAGGAATCTGTTCCAAAGCTTGCGGGCGGACTCTCCAGGTTGTTGGATTATGTGACTTAAATCGTCAGCATCCGGAGGCCGGACATAAGTCCCTTGAAAATTGGCCCTGAAAGCGTCCTCTAGTTCCTCTCAGCTCCCGATTGAATTTTCGGGGAGGCTTTTCAACCAGTGCTGAGTGCTGAGCTGGTCCCTTCAGTTTGAGGGGAAGGTATTTGATGGCGTGGAGGGCATCCCCACGAGCCATGCGTATGTGGAGGATAAAGTCCTCGATCCAGACCCCCGGGTATGTCGTTCCGTCGTATGCCTCTATGTTTACAGGTTTAAAGCCCTGTGGGAATTCATGGTCCAGTACTTCATCAGTAAAGCACAGGGGGTGAGCAGCCCCTCTGTATCTGGACGCGCTGTTGCATGCCGTCGGCTGTTGTTGTGTTCGGTGTTTATTCCGAACTGGTGTTTGGTTGTCATAATTGTTTTGACAACCATGGTCCCCCGTCGGGGTGTGTCCTTTAGATCCGTAGATGGACCTAGCTGCGCCAGCTTTCTTCTCCAGGTGCTCACATAGATCGTGGGCGTCTTCGGTGGCTGATTTATTGCGGTTATGAAGTGGTACTCCTGGTCTCCTGGTCGTGTTATTCTTTGGTGGAACGGCCTCATCGTCGAATTCTGGCAGTAGCTTGCGTTTTGGGTAGCTCTTTGTATGGCGATCGCTGCCATATCTTTCTTCAGTGTCTAGCACTTTGTTCCATCTGCGATTGAGCGTTTCTTGTGTGGCTTTAAGCCGTTGCTTCTGCTTCTTCAGACTTCTCGCTGTGGCCATAAGCATTCTGTGGAGGTTCTCTCATTCCACGCGTTCTTCGGAAATGATGAATGCGTCATCGTCCGGGCTATCGGGCATACGCTCCGGACTATGTTCAGCGTGACCTGGTTCATCCTGCTCCATCGCTGGTTCTGTTTGGTCGTTATTGCCTTGAGGGTTGACCGGAGTATCCATTCTTCTGGCGCTCTTGCTGATGTTGTTGCTGTTACCGGATTTGGAACGGCGTCTGCACCGTCACTTTGGTTTTTGCCCAGGGGTGTTATCTTCCGGATTGTCACCATCGCCTTCCTTGGGCGTATCCACCATGTATATGTCGTGTGACGAGGTGGGAATTCGGTACCCCGTAGATTCTGAGTCTTCTCGTGCATCGTCGTCCATACTGTCGATGCCTTCGGAGTCGAAGTCCAGCACATCGGTTAAGTAATCAACCGTGGCTATCAAGTGGGTGGTGGGTGGGTAACGAATTTCTTCGTCGCCTGCTTCTCACTCGAGCCTTACATGGTTCGGCCCGAAGTTCTCTGTCAAAGAGAGGGTTTCAAATGAGTTTAGTATGTCGCCAAGGGGCGAACGCTGAAAGATGTCCGCCGCGATGAACCCCATCACCGGAGCCCGACCAGGATCGGCGGGCTCGGGGATGCGTGGACTGGAACCTACATCCGGATATGAATCTGGGGGTCCGGAGTCACAGGTTCCCGCGAAGGTGAGTCCTGTGTTCGGCTCTATCGCCAACGATGGTATGGCCTGCGGGACAGGGACCAACCCTCCATCCTTAGGCAACACAACCTGCCCCGGATTTAGACCCGAGGCTTTTGCCGGGGTAATATCCCGAGAATCATCTGACGGCAGGTCCAAGCCATGCTCATCATAACTATCCGGCGATCCTGACACGATCTGCTCCAGATGACCGAGCGGACCGGCCCGTAGTGTGAAACCGCCGAACACGAAGATCTGTCCGGGGAGGAAAGCCTCACCCCGGACAGCGTTGCAGATGATGATTGAAGGAGCCATCAAACCTTGTGGCGACGTCACAGAGGAACTCTCAATGAAAGCACCAATGTCGGTGTCAAAACCGGCGGATCTCGGGTAGGGGGTCCCAATCTGTGTGTCAAGGCTGATGGTAACAAGAAGTAAGGGACACAGATGTTTACCCAGGTTCGGGCCCTCTCGATGGAGGTAAAACCCTACTTCCTGCCTTATTAATATTGATGATATGGGTAGTACAAGAGTAGATCTACCACGAGATCATAGAGGCTAAACCCTAGGAGCTATCCTATGATGGTATGATTGTAATTGTGATCGGCCTTCTAAGGACCAACCTCTCCGGTTTATATAGACACCGGAGAGGGCTAGGGTTTACATGGAGTCGGTTACAAGGAAGGAAATATAATATCCGGATCGCCAAGCTTGCCTTCCACGCCAAGGAAAGTCCCATCCGGACATGGGCCGAAGTCTTGAGTCTTGTATCTTCACGCTTCAATAGTCCGGATGTTGTACACAGTTCGGCTGTCCGGATACCCCCTAATCCAGGACTCCCCCAGGAACTACCCCAAATACTTGGCGGATAAGAAGGATGGCAAAGTGAATAAAAGTATATTTGATATACATGTTATTGATGTATACATTACTAGTGTTTATAGCAACCCCTCGGTAATTGATATTGGTTCAGTTGCTAAGAGTAGTAACTCGAAACAGGAGTTGCAAAATAAACAGAGACTAGTTAAGGGTGAGGTGATGATGTGTGTTGGAAGTGATTCCAAGGTTGATAAGATCACCATCGCACACTCCCTTTACCTTTGGGATTTGTGTTGAACCTAAAATAAATGTTATTTGGTGTTTGCATTGAGCATGAACATGTTTGGATCATGTTTATTGCAATACGGTTATTCATTTAAGTCAAAGAATAATTGTTGTTCCATTTACATGAATAAAACCTTCTATGGTCATACACTTAATATAAATGGTTTATTGAATCTCAATCGTAGTGATACACATATTCAAAATATTGATGCCAAAAGATGCAAAGTTGATAATGATAGTGCAACATACTTGTGGCACTGCCGTTTAGGTCATATTGTTGTAAGGCGCATGAAGAAACTCCATGCGGATGGACTTTTGGAATCACTTGATTATGAATCATTTTGATGTTTGTGAACCATGCCTCATGGGCAAGATGACTAATACTCCGTTCTATGGAACAAAGGAGTGAGCCACTGACTTATTGGAAATAATACATACCGATGTATGCGGTCCGATGAGTGTTGGGGCTCGCGGCGGGTATCATTATTTTCTGACCTTCACAGATGATTTGAGCAGATATGGGAATGTCTACTTGATGAAACACAAGTCTGAAACATTTGAAAAGTTAAAAGAATTTTGGAGTGAAGTGGAGAATCATCGTAACAAGAAAATAAAGTTTCTACGATCTGACCGCAGAGGCGAATATTTGAGTTACGAGTTTGGCCTTCAATTAAAATAATGTGGAATAGTTTCACAAACTCATGCCACCTGGAACACCACAACATAATGGTGTGTCCGAATGTCATAAGCGTACTTTATTAGATATGGTGTGATCTATGATGTCTCTTACTGATTTACCACTATCATTTTGGGTTATGCATTAGAGACAGCTGGATTCACATTAAATAGGGCACCGTCTAAATCCGTTGAGACGACACCGTATGAACTATGGTTTGGCAAGAAACCTAAGATGTCGTTTCTTAAAGTTTGGGGTTGTGATGCTTATGTGAAAAAGCTTTAACCTGATAAACTCGAACCCAAATCGGAGAAATGTGTCTTCATATGATACCCAAAGGAGACTGTTGGGTACACCTTCTATCACAGATCCGAAGGCAAGATATTCGTTGATAAGAATGGATCCTTTCTAGAGAAGGAGTTTCTCTCGAAAGAAGTGAGTGGGTGGAAAGTAGAACTTGATGAGGTAATTGTACCTTCTCCCGAATTGGAAAGTGGTTCATCACAGAAATCAGTTCCTGTGATTCCTACACCAATCAGTGAGGAAGCTAATGATGATGATCGTGAAACTTCAGATCAAGTTACTACCGAACCTTGTAGGTCAACCAGAGTACGATCCGCACCGGAGTGGTACGGTAATCCTATTCTATAAGTCATGTTACTTGACCATGATGAACCTACGAACTATGAGGAAGTGATGATGAGCCCAGATTCCGCAAAATGGCTTAAGGCCATGAAATCTGAGATAGGATCCTTGTATGAGAACAAAGTATGGACTTTGATTGACTTGCCCGATGATCGGCGAGCCATTGAGAATAAATGGATCTTCGAGAGGAAGACGGACGATGATGGTAGTGTTACTATCTACAAAGCTCGAATTGTCGAAAAAAATGTTTTCCACAAGTTCAAGGTGTTGACTACGATGAGATTTTCTCACTAGTATCGATGCTTAATAGTCTGTCCGAATCATGTTAGCAATTGTCGCATTTTATGAAATTTGGCAAGTGGATGTCAAACCTGCATTCCTTAATGGATTTCTTAAAGAAGAGTTGTATATGATGCAACCAAAAGGTTTTTTCGATCCTAAAGGTTCTAACAAATGTGCAAAGCTCCAGCGATCCATCTATGGACTGGTGCAAGCATCTCGGAGTTGGAATATACACTTTAATGAGTTGATCAACGCATATAGTTTTATACAGACTTGCGGTGAACCATGTATTTACAAGAAAGTGAGTGGGAGCACTACATCCGTTCTGATAAGTATATGTGAATGGCATATTGTTGATCGGAGATGATGTAGAATTTTCTAGAAAGCATAAAGGAGTATTTTTTTCGCGAATACGCAGAGGATGCGTATCTTTGCATTGATAGAAGAATAGTTTTACAGCATATGGGATTACAAAAGCTCACTAAGCAACGTACACATGGGGGCATGCATGGAAGTGAACTAGGAGCAGAAAAGACTTGGGGGTGCTCAGCCCCACTAGCCTACAAAGCTATCTCTCAGGGATGATGTTGTGCAGTCCGGTGGCGCCAGCCTTGGCCCACATGCGCGCCTCATCTCTTATAATGCCGGAGAGCCGGGAGGTGGAGGGCTGCTCGCCATCAAATATGCAAGTGTTACGGTGTTTCCAGATCCACCATGTGGTAAGGATGATCAAGGAGGCCATGCCCTTGCGAACCGAGGAAGGTGAGCAGTTGCAGGACATCTCCCACCAAATGTAGAAGTCAGTGTCGCCGTCGGGGATGTCGGCCGTGGAGCGAACCCAGTTGAGGGTCTCATGCCAGATTTGTCGAGAGAAAGGGCAGCCTGTCAAGAGGTGTTGCTATCGGATCGTGGGTTCCGGCAAAACCCTTAAGGTTCGAACTCTGGGGTGCGTGCAGAGATTTCCTCCCTACCGATCTACGCCCTAGCTCGCTAAGATCTCGTGGACGAACTCGACGAACTCACAACACAAAGACACAAGATTTATACTGGTTCAGGCCACCGTTGTGGTGTAATACCCTACTCCAGTGTGTGGTGGTGGATTGCCTCTTGGGCTGATGATGAACAGTACGAGGGGAAGAACAGCATCCTGAGGTTGAGGTGTTCTTGTGCTTGTGTGGTTAAGGATTGGCTTGGGTCTGATCCAGATGCCGGATCCCCTCCCCCTACTGTGGTGGCCAGTTCTACTTATGTAGGCCCTGGTCCTCTCCCCAAATATCGAGCGGGAAGGGAGCCAACATTGGCGGCCAATTTGAAATGGGACAACTAGTACAAGCTATCCTGACAAAAGCGGTCTTCGGCTACGAAAGGGCTCTGGCGATGACGCCGTCTTGGGCTCCACGGTGACCTCCGTCCTGCTGGCCAGCCGGTCTTGGTCTTGTTGCATGGATAAGGAAACCTTTGCCTGATGCCTTGGTACTCCGCCCCTGCGCTTGCTCTCTTTAGCATCAAAGAGGAAACAAGGACGCTGCGCACGCTGGCGCCCGCCTGGCGCCGATCGTCATGGCTCACGTCACGAGAGCCTCGTGAGGTTTGCCCTGCCTTGATATCTGCGCTCCTCGCGAGCCTTCCGGGAGACGCCGCTCCTGAGGAGGTCTTGAGTCGTCCGCCTCGCGAGGCTTGGCCCCTCACGAGGGTCTTGAGTGCATTGTTGATGTGGTTGGGCCATACAGGCCTGCCGGCACAGCCACGCCGTGGGCCGCAGGCAGTCAAGTCTGGGGACCCGCGTTCCCAGAATGCTGACTGTAGCCCCCGGGCCCAAGGCGCGCTCGGGCTTGGCTTTGAGGCGAAGCCAAAGGTCAAGTGCGGAGCACCACCGGCCCCAAAAGCCTACGGACATGCTCGACGCGTGGCGGTTGATTGGACGTGGGCTTCTTCGCTTCCCCACGCCGCCCCGGTGACTGCTCGACTTGACAAGTCCTTGCGGCATGTAAGGGAAACCATCATTACCTGTGATCGTGGGAGGCGTCGGTTGACCTTCTTTTGCTATAAATGGGGCGGGTGGCAGAGCCCCCGCTGCCCGTCTCTTCTTGGTTCACTTGCTTCTTCCGCCTTGCTCCACCATTAGCAGCAATGGCACCGTCAAAGAGGTTTTCCGCCACAGAGAAAGGTAAGGCCCCTCGGGAGGGATCCAGTCTCCCGGCGCCCAAGCGAGGACGCGGCCGTCCCCGCAAGCATGCCGCGACCCCCGCCGCGGCCTCCGACTCTCGGGATGGTGCCGCGGTGCATGACAAAAGCCGCTCGGGTCGCGGCAGTCCTGCCGACGAGAGGAGACGTGTTGTGGCGGCGCGACCTCCTTGACCGCAATTCCATGCATCAGAGGTGCTGCCGGAGTTCGTCGTTTGGTTGGAGGACCCGGAAGGCAGCTGGCTCCAGCTCCCCCGCTTCTTTGCCGATGAGCTGCCGGCCTCCTAACCAGGCGGGCTCTGGCTGCAAGCAGACGGTTGCTGTAGTCGGGCTTCTTGGGTCGCGGTTGATGTCTCCGACGCGAGCAACGTAGCCCTGGCCCGCAGGTGGCAGACGTTTGCCCGCGCGCGCGACCTGGGCAGGCGGTGTACCCTCCACTTCAAGTTCGACGGTGACGCTACCCTCTTCGTGAGGGTGTTCGGGGAAAACGGTCGCCGCGCCGGATGATGCCCTGAGGTGAACGACGGTGAGGAGGTGCTCGGCCTTGGCGATGGGCGGGACGAGGAGGGGGACGAACCCGCCGGGCATGCCTCGTCCGGCTATGGTGGATCCTCCCTTGGTGACAGTTCCAGAAGCGGCACCCTTGATCAGCCGCCACGCCATCGCGCCCGCTTTGAAGGTGGTAGCGGGTCGTCTCACCGCCGCGCATTGGTGAATCGCAAGGTGGGGTCCAGCTAGGCCCGGGATGTCGCCAAGGTCCTTCCCCTGTCGGCTGCAGTAGGGCGAGTGCCGCTTTTGTTATGTTCTTCTTTTCCTTCCCGCATCGAAATGAAACTAGCATAGGCCCGGAGGGGCGTGTATCAAACTATAACTTGTTAGTCCTTGTGTTGCGCTTGTTGTTTCGGTACTGCGTGGCTACTTTGCGCAAGGATGACTTAGCCTGGTGTGTTTGTGGCGCCCTTCTTCTCACGAGGTGCTTATTTCCTCGTGTCCATCTTGGCCCTGTGGTCTGCGATTTGCTCAAGAACTGTAAAAATTTTGTTGGGTAGTCTGCCAGGAGATTTGTCATTCACCCAAGCCTTGACCCGGTGCTTTGTATCGCGATACCCGTGGGGCACGGATTAGGAGAGGTGCGCCAGCTTCTAGGCTCGAACGAGGATGGCTTGTGAGAAAGCAGAAAGAAGAAAAGCGCTCGCGAGGGCAGAAGAAAAACGCTCGCGAGGTATGCGAGAGAGAGAAAATGCAAGTGAACCAGGGCCGGCAAATGCGGTAGAAGGCGAGGAAATCGAACCAGCGAGGAACACCAAAAGCAAACTTTGATTTAAGGAAAAGCGAGCCAACTACGGAACGCAAATGAAAAGCCGCGTCCGGCACCTAGTCTAGTCTTCAAGTCTTCTCACCAGCGCGGAGCTAAGTGGTGTCCACTAGGCGTGGGAGGGAGCCCCAGGGCCTGAGGCCGACGCTCCTGAGACTGCGGGGCGTGTACAGGCCCACTCATTATTACGTGAGAGTGTCACGGGCGGTGATTCTTCACAGGCACCGGGCCTTCTTCACCGGCACTGGGCCTTTCTTCACAGGCACTAGGCCTTCTTCACAAGCTCCGGGCCTTTCTTCACAAGCACTGGGCCTTCTTTCATGGGTAGAATTTTCGGAGATGTTGGATGTTCCAGGCGTTCTAGATGGGCACCCCATCCGGTGTCTCCAGGCGCGCGACGCCGGGCCTGGAGACATGGGCAACCCTGAACGGGCCCTCCCACATTGGAGAGAGCTTATGCAGCCCCTCCCTGGAGAGGACCCGCCTCGAGCGTCCTGGAGCGTATGTTGCGGTAGTGATATTGCCGCAGTGCCTGCTGGTACCTTGCTGCCCTCAGCGCAGCCTCGCGCCGGTTCTCCTCCCCCAGCACGAGGTCAATCCCCCGTGCGGCGTCCTGCTGCGTTTCATCAAACGCCAGGACCCGTGGGGAGCGATGCTGGACCTCGTGAGGGAGGACCGCTTCAGCTCCGTGGACGAGGAAGAATGGGGTCTCTCCCGTCGGCTTGGTGGCGGTGGTACGGATGGACCACAACACAGACTGGAGCTGGTCGTGACAGCCCTTGCTGCAGGCCTCGAGCTTCTTCTTGAAGGTCCTGGTCTTGAGGACCCTCAGGACTTCTGCATTGGCGCGTTCAGCCTGGCCGTTGCTCCGGGGATGTGCCACTGAGGCGTAGCAAATCTGCGTCCCAAGGTTAGCACAGTAGGTTTTGAAGAGGCTACTAGTGAATTGCGAGCCGTTATCTGTGATGATGCGGTTGTGTCAGGACCCCGACTCAATGCCACATCGATCTAGCATGTAACACCTCATATCACTTTGCGGCCTCACGCACGGTATCCCCACGGGTGTCACCTTACCTTTGCCCGGGACCGTTTGCACCTTTTGGCACACGTATATGACAGTGTCGCTAGCATCCATATGATAAGGAGCCCGGGCTGACATGGCTAGTCGTAAACCCAAAGTGGCACAAACTTACAGGGACAGGCATCCATGACCCAAGATCGAACGTGTCGGTCATCACGAAAGTGAATCCAGTCAGTAGCCTTTGGGCTAGCAGACTCGTGAACCGGCTGTAGCGGGCTAACAGGACTCGGTATTCATCTCGTGACATTTCCAAGGGACGTAAATAGGAACGAAGAAGGACACATGCCGCCAGCCTAAGTGTTCCGGAGCAAGAGCAAGCTACCATGGCTCAAGAGAAGCACTAGGAGACATTTCCGGTAAGAGAGGCTACTAAGGATAAACAACTAGATAGTCGATCCCACACATACCAAGCATTTCAATAACATACACACAATATGCTCGATATGTGCAAATACAACATGGCATCACAACATGACTCTACAACTCAAGTATATTATTCAATAGGCTCGAGGAGCGAGATATTATAAACATGGGTCTCATGACCCAACACTCGTGAGCATACAAGTCAAAGCACAAGCGGAAGCTTAACATGTCCGGAAAGTACGCATATCTACAAATGAAAAAGGCTGAAAAGCCCGACTATCTACCAGATTCCGCCGAGGGCACAAGATCGTAGCCGAGGTAACAAGCTAAACGTCAAGTCCAAGCGGAACTACTAGCAAGATCAAGTCTCTCTCGCAAAAACATAAAATAGGCAAACGTGAGTACAAATGTACCCAGCAAGACTTACATCAGAACTAACTACATATGCATCATTATCAACAAAGGGGATGGTGGGGTTTAACTGCAGCAAGCCAGCTTTGACTCGGTGGCTATCCTAAACTACGACTGCAAGTAACTCTTTTGAGGTGGCGCACACGAGTCCACATATTCACCAAACCAATACACCACTATGGATCCGCTCCCGTCTCCCTACGAGAACGCCATCCATAGCACTCACGCTTATCTTGCGTATTTTAGAGTATCCACTTTCACTTGTCTATGAACTGTACAGGCAACCCAGAAGTCCTTTACCGCAGACACGGCTATTCGAATAGATCATATTAACCCTGCAGGGGTGTACTTCTTCACACACGCTCTCACCACTTACCGCCGTTTACACGACATGTACTCGGCAACCTTCAAGCGGAAGCCTAGCGAGGGTGTCGGCAACGGCCTGACTAACCAAACAAGTCTCTAGTCCAGGTTTATCGCCTATTCGGGTTCCATCCGCAAGGAGATCCGGCCGGGGTGTCGCTCACGGCCCCAAACGATGTGTGCAGGGTTCCCAAGCCCACCATCCGGGTGCCACTTGGTACACCAGGCCACTGTGTCTAGTCTGTCCCAAGCCCACATGTACCGGGTGCCACTTGGTAGACTACTAACACTACCTACAAACACCAGAAACTAGTTGCAACTCCTGGACAAAGATCGAGTTGATTAATAAGTCGAGAGAGTCAATTAAGGATCCCAATGTGTGGTAGTAGCTGTTCATGGATCACAAACACGTAACTCGGGCCTCGAGGACGGCTGCAATGAGACAACCCACCATGTACTCCTACATGGCCTCTCACCGCTACCTTTACCAAATCGTGTTCACACACTTAGCTCACACACGTGAGGACATGTTTGCACACCTCCGATTCATTCCCGATGAATCGACCTGACTCAACTCTAAGCAAAGCAGGCATGACAAACAAGCATGAATGAGTAGGCACATCAGGGCTCAAACAACTCCTACTCATGCTAGTGGGTTTCATCTATTTATCGTGGCAATGACAGGTCATGCAAAGGAAAGGGGTTCAACTACCGCAGCATGTAACAGTTGTATCGTTGTTGTCCTAATGCAGTAAAATAGAGCAGGAGCGAGAGAGTGGGATTGTATCGGAATGAACAAGGGGGTTTTGCTTGCCTGGCACTTCTGAAGATAGTATAGTTCTTCATCGGTGTCATCGAACTCATCGTCGGTACCACGTCTATCGGGAGGGAACAAACACCGGCAAACAAGGAAGAACACAATCAATGCAATGCAACAATATGATGCATGATCATGACATGGCAATATGCTGTGGTTTGAGCTAATGCAACTAGCAACAGATTAAATGGAGTTGGTTTGAATACAAGATTCAAATTCAAACTCCATATGTGATTATTCAAATGCCATTCATTTCATTTGTCCTAAACAGTAGTGATAAGTTGTTCTAACATGCATGAAAATGGTACAGATGGATAGATTGGATTTTTCTGATCATTTTTCATATATAATTTATTTCATTTGGAGTTACGGTTGAATTTCTATGAATTTTAGAAGTTTTGGACATTTTCTGAAAATAATAAATCATTTAAGATTTATTTAAATTCCAGAAAGGAATTATTGCGTCAGCATGACCTCATAGTGACGTCAGTAGGTCAACGGCTCGGTCCAGGTCAAACCTGACCAGGGGGTCCCACTAGTCAGTGACTTAGGGCTCGTTTAGGTCGCCGGGTGTGTGGGCTCAACAACGGCCACGCCAAGATGGTCGAAATGACGCAGGCCCACTGATTTTATAAAATTAACCTGATTATTTTGTAATCTAGTAACTAACAAAGCGGGTCCCACTGTCATTGTCTAGTGTTAAACTAATAGGGTTAGTTAGCCCCTAATCTAATGACGGCCACGTCGGCTAACCGACGACTAGCCGCCGGCGCTAAGCAGGACACGGCGGAGGTCCTCGTCCGGCCGTTTCCGGCGACGAGAGGTCATGCGGATAGGTTCTGCGGAACCAGCGCGACGAGGCACGTTGGACGGTGGCAGCTGCGGGTGCTGGGGTGGCGTGTAACGGCGGCGGCGACGAGCCGGGCGGTGGCCGGAGCTCGGAACACACGGGCGCCGTTGCTGCAGTGCGTTAGCGAGCGGGATTAGGTGCTGGGCGGACTCCACATGGCTCCAGGAGCAAGCGGGACTCGATGGTTCGAGCAGCGGAGCACAGCAGCTAGGTTCCCGGCGGCCATGGCGGTCGGCGGTGCTCGGGCATGCGGGTGAGGATGATACGGCACGGGAACGAGCGAAATGAAAAAGGGGAAACGGGAAGGAGCTCACGGTGAGTATGATGAGCAGGTCAGCGAGCTCGGGGGCGTCTTCGGTGCTGCGAATCGAGCGGCGGCGATCACCGGCCGTGGTGATGAAGATGGCGGTGATGGCGTGGCTTCAGGGCACCCGGCGTCGCGTGCGTCGTGGTAGAGCTTCCCGGATCCAAGGCAGAGCTCGTGGCCTAACTGGCTGGGCGTGGGGATGCTGGTGGCTCCGGTGGTGCTCGTCGGCGGTCTCGGGTGTGCTCGGTGGGTGCGCCCGAGAGGAACAGGGGAGGGGGCGGGAGAGCCAGAGAGCGAGGGGAAAGTGAGGGGAGGCGTCGGGCGTCTCCGTGGCGTGAGGGGGAGGCAGGAGGTGGCAAGCAGGAGGTGGAGCCTGCGTACGCGGGCGCTTTCTCGTGGCGACAGCAGCAGCTTCGGGGCGAGGGGAGGAAGACGACAGGAGGTCGCGGTGGGCTGGGCCAGCAGTGTTGGGCCGCGCAGGAGCTGAGCCAGCCAGGTAGGTCCAGGTAAGCGACAGGTAGGTCTTCTGCTCTTTTTTTATTTTTCTTCTGTTTTGTTTTATTTAATTGCCGCCGAATTCAAATTCAAACAAAATTTGAAAACAGTGCCAAAACTCCCCTGGATATTTTTAAGTCACTTAATGGACTTCTCCACATATACCTAAAATATCGCAGGGCATTTGAAAATATATTCATTATATATTATGAATATAATTCCAAATTCAAATAGAATATGATTTAAATTCAATGTCCCAAAATATTCCAAAAATGTTCCGTAATTTTGGTTTGATATATATCTCTTGCCAAAATTACTAAAATGATTTTTAGGACATTTTGGAATCACTGAATGCAATTTGAAGGGTTCTTGCCCTTCTTTTAAAAGTTTTTGAGGCTTTCTAATTTCCTCAGTTCAAGTTTCATTAGAATTTAAACATGATGCTCACATGACTAGCTAGCTCAGAGCATACCAAAACTAGGGATGTGACAACTCACCCCCACTAAACAAGAATCTCGACCCGAGATTCAAGACGTGAGGTAAGAAGACAGAGGGGACACGAAGCTAGCACAATCTTCACGATCCAGGTTGCACTTCATAGGGGCGTTGATTCAATCACCATCTTTGTCTCGTCGTCTTGCTCTGAGAACTCCAACTAACATGACAATGAGAGGAAAGGGAAACTCTAAAGAATCGATCTTCTTGAGGTTTGAGCAACTTAGGATCATCTCAATGATCACAAGATCAACTCACGGAATGAGACGTATAAACATCTCTGGAGCTGAGAGGCAAGACATGCATCAGGAGGGACGGAAGAAACAATTTGATGAGGGTTTCAAAGTAGCGAGGAAACAATTACTATGATCCCATAACGGGGCACCTTGGGAGAGGTGACTCGTAGAAATATCCCGTTAAGTGGCGAAAAGAATTATCTTTGATTCAGAGATCATTGAAACTCTTTATACCAGCTTAAGGCAAATCACAAACGATCAGTTGGAGGAGTTTGGTAGAATAACATGCTTGGACTAGAATGGATGATGTGGATTACCTTGTTGAAAACTGCACAAGTGATGTTTTTTAGTAACTGGGGAGAAGCTCAACAGTAGAGAGTGAGTCCACTGTTTGAAAAGTTATAGCATAAGCGAGGAAACTGAGAGGAATCCCAGTTAGTGCCGAGGATAACACCTAGCGCTAGCGCGTGCTCTCAAGAACTCGAGCATTTCCATATTCATCAAGGTTTTACCAACATCTGTGTCAAGGATCCTGGCAACACAACGTACTACCATGATGAACAGCGATGGACGATGCAGATGCAAAGGAAGATAACCTTCTCAGATTTCACCTTAGCGGGGCCAAGGGAACAAAATCTGGATGATCGACCGAGAGACATTTAGCACTCCGCTTCTAATGTTCTCCTTGATGTGCTAGCGTATCCCATTCATTGAAATGGTTTGATATCTAGAACATCAAGTTAAGGTCGGACTTCGGGAACACAAAAATCCATAAGGAACGACTAGGGAGTAAATCCTACGAAATCATTATGGGGAGGTGGCCAACTTCCTCAATCAAGATACTACAGCATTGGGTCTTCCGATTGGGTGTGTTAGCCACGACATCCACTTTACCGGGTTACAAGAGACCAATGTTATAGCTCTTGGGAACGTTCCAACCATCAAGTCTGCCTGAGATTCAGATCTGGTTGGTCTCAGAATATTCTAGACTCACCGAGTCTAGAAAGAAAAATGAAAGTTTGCAACACAAATCGACGAGATGACGTTGCAAGATTCTCGGGGAATGAACTACAATAGCAAGCTCCAAAACATGAGCTGGTTCTGCTACAACATGTGAACACGTTGTCCGAGACAAGCATGACCACGTGGTAGTCTTACAATAAAACACTACCGAGTTCTGGTAGGGAACCATCATTGAGGATATAGGAATCTTGTGCATAAACTAGTATTTGCACATCAACTCCTTTTCCTTGAACAAATCAATCAGTGGCTTGGGGTGCTAGGAAATACATATGGGATGAAGGTTGCAAGTCTCCAAACCACAGAATACTTCGCACATATGCTTGACTGACTTGGGACGATTCCGGAGGGGGCAGAAATAAACTTTCTCGAATTCATGGCGGCAACTTGCATCAAATGCACATGAACTAGAGGAGGTCACTTCTTTCATCTGGACATATGCTTCATGAGCTAGCATGAAGAAATGCTTTCAAAAGTTTCCAACACTAGCTTAATGTTCAACAAAATTATGGAGAAGGCAAGAATGTTGTCGATGGGCTCAATCAACAACAATTCATCCAGATTCCCATGGAGATGGAATTTCATAACTACGTGAACAAGGTGATAGTATTGGTCAGACCCAAAAGACATAATGGTGTATGCTCGAGGAATCAACCACGGCAAGACAACATTACGAACATCGTTGGTTCTGATTTGATTTGGCGATAACCCATACCCAAACCAAAGATTGGACAAGATGATAGATCCATTAACTGATCACGAGGGTCAATCGATGAAAATACCATCTTCCTTCAATACGCACACACAAAGATATCCCTTATAATGAACTAAATCAGACAAGCTTCCATCTTCCAACTCTCCAAGTTGTTGTTTAGCTTGACCAACTAGCTCAGGGGTATCCCACACAGATTCTTGGAGAAGGGGTGGTTTACAAGAAACCATCTTGATCACGAACTCAACATAGCGGTCAGGTGACAACCTGGTAATACTTCCGAGAAGATATTCGGAAAATCACAAACCACCGATATGTTACTAAGCTCGAGAACAACCTTGCATTTTAGGGCAAGACGATATGATCAAATAGGCAAGGATTGGCACTATCCTATCTCATTGATCGGAGAGTGTACCGGAAATAAGGACTAGGTAGCACAATCATACTTAGGGTGATCATTCAATAATCAACATGCTAAGAGTCAAATTATTGTCCTTTAACTACCAAGCAACAAAGTTGCGAGGAGTATTGATTTCACACATCATAGTTCACTTGTCGGCATTCCGGTTGCGACAACACAAAACCGAGGAATGAATAATGATGGCGAGAGTATCACTGTGTCAAGAGTTCATAGGATGGTGTGAAATTCCCATGACATTCTTGATATAAAGATGGTAATACTCCAAGGTAGAACGGATCAAAAGCTGGATTGGCATTTTGATTTGCGGATTACAACTACTTTGACCCAATCCTGGATATGGATGAGGTTCTGGAGTTTGTTTCTCCTAGTCATTCCGGAATAGAATGGCTCGATGGACCACAAGAATAATAGGCATCGATAACAGGAATGCATGACATAAACTTGGCTATCAACTGATAGACAAGGATCGGAATACAACTACAGAGGGACAACTCAAAGGAACATATATCTTTCTGAGTTGTGGATGCATAGGTTAGTATGTCGAACAAGTTCAACATATTTCTTCCGGATAACCCATGCTGAAGAGGAAGGATAGGCAGATTCACAATGTGGAATGGAGAACTCATCAAGAGCACTCTGGTTGTGATCTTTTGGTTCAAAGAACTTCTGCCATAAGTGGTTCATAGTATTTGGAAGAAGGAAATACCACGGACCTCGAGGACTATCGCAAAGGTTACTAATATCTTAAAGGAACTAGCAAATACTAACAACATGAAGTAGGGTGAATCTCGGGTTCAGAACCCAGGAGTAGAATACCTACTAACTAAATTGCATCACGGGATGCTTTCGAGAATGGTGGCCAGAATCATCACACTGGGAACAAAAGTATGGCTAAAGTACTAGGTGATACTCTAGACACCTAGGGTCATAATAATAGCTCCAACATAAATGATGAGGCAATGAAATACCTCAACACACTAGTTAGTGTGGTTGGTCTGGCACAAAGGATCTTCAGAATGGTAAAAAGGAATTTGCAAATGCATCAAACTATTTAGAAACCTGGGATGACTCGGACAGCATAACGGCTGTAATTGCTCAAAAAGATTGGAGACATGCTACAAAAATGGTGGCATCGCCACTCAGAAGCACAATATCAAGGTTTCGAGATCAACAATTAACAAACGGAAGTAGTAGGAACTTAACTGAGGCTTGAAACCAACAATCATATAAGTCTACGGATTAGTAACACGTGATCCTGATAGAAAGAAGAGAAAGCCTAGTTCCTTAACGCCGTAGAGAAGAAGAGGGTGACTCAGATCAGAAGGGCATAAGGTATAAGGAGTAAAAAGAGCCTTACGTTCCCAACCACAATCAATTCCCTTACATAACTAACGAATTTCTAGACTCAACTTCGACCAGTTTGGCTTGGTAATCCTACAGGCAGTCAAGCTCTGATACCAAAGCTGTCAGGACCCCGACTCAATGCCACATCAATCTAGCATGTAACACCTCATATCACTTTGCGGCCTCACGCACGGTATCCCCACGGGTGTCGCCTTACCTTTGCCCGGGACCGTTTGCTCCTTTTGGCACACGTATATGACAAAGGTCACCAAAGCATCCATATGATAAGGAGCCCGGGCTGACGTGGCTAGTCGTAAACCCAAAGTGGCACAAACTTACAAGGACAGGCATCCATGACCCAGCATCGAACGTGTCGGTCATCAGCGAGTGAATCCAGGCTATAGCACTGGGCTAGCAGGACTCCGGTGAACCGGGCTGTAGCGGGCTAACAGGACTCCGGTATTCATCATGTGACATTTCCCCGAAGGGACAGACACAGGAACAAAGAAGGACACATGCCGGCCAGCCTAAGTGTTCCGGAGCAGTAGCAAGCTACCATGGCTCAGTAGAAGCACTAGGAGACATTTCCCGGTAAGAGAGGCTACTAAGGATAAACAACTAGATAGTCAGATCCCACACATACCAAGCATTTCAATAACATACACACAATATGCTCGATATGTGCAAATACAACATGGCATCACAACATGACTCTACAACTCAAGTATATTATTCAATAGGCTCCGAGGAGCGAGATATTACAAACATGGGTCTCATGACCCAACACTCAGAGCATACAAGTCAAAGCACAAGCGGAAGCTTAACATGTCTGAGTACGTATATCTACAAATGAAAAGGCTGAAAAGCCCGACTATCTACCAGATCTCGCCGAGGGCACAAGATCGTAGCCGAGGTAACAAGCTAAACGTCAAGTACAAGCGAACTACTAGCGAGACCAAGTCTCTCGCAAAACATAAAATAGGCAAACGTGAGTACAAATGTACCCAAAGAAGACTTACATCGTAACTAACTACATATGCATCATTATCAACAAAGGGATGGTGGGGTTTAACTGCAAGAAGCCAGCTTTGACTCGGTGGCTATCCTAAACTACGATCGCAAGTAACTCTTTGAGGTGGCACACGAGTCCACATATTCACCAAACCAATACACCACTATGGATCCGCCTCCGCCTCCCTCACGAGAACGCCATCCATAGCACTCACTCTTATCTTATGATTTTAGAGTATCCACTTTCACTGCCTATGAACTGCATGTGCAACCTGTAAGTCCTTTACCGCGACACGGCTATTCGAATAGATCATATTAACCCTGCAGGGTGTACTTCTTCACACACGCCTCACCACTTACCGCCATACACGACATGTACTCGGCAACCTTCAAGCGAAAGCCCAATGAGGGTGTCGGCCATGACCGACTAACCACACAAGTCTCTCGTCCAGGTTTATCGCCTATTCGGGTTCCATCCGTAAGGAGATCCGACCGGGGTTTCGCTCACGGCCCCAAACGATGTGTGCAGGGTTCCCAAGCCCACCATCCGGGTGCCACTTGGTACACCAGGCCACTGTGCCTAGTCTGTCCCAAGCCCACCTGTACCGGGTGCCACTTGGTAGACTACTAACACTACCTACAAACACCAGAAACTAGTTGCAACTCCTGGACAGAGATCGAGTTGATTAATAAGTCGAGAGAGTCAATTAAGGATCCCAATGTGTGGTAGTAGCTGTTCATGGATCACAAACACAGAACTCAGTTCCTGAGGACGGCTGCAATGAGACAACCCACCATGTACTCCTACATGGCCTCTCACCGCTACCTTTACCAAATCGTGTTCACACACTTAGCTCACACACGTGAGGACATGTTTACACACCTCCGATTCATTCCCGATGAATCGACCTCACTCACCTCTCAGCAGTAGCAGGCATGACAACCAAGCATGAATGAGTAGGCACCTCAGGGCTCAAACAACTCCTACTCATGCTAGTGGGTTTCATCTATTTACTGTGGCAATGACAGCTCATGCAAGGGAAAGGGGTTCAACTACCGCAAGATGTAACAGCTTGTATCGTTGTTGTCCTAATGCAGTAAAATAGAGCAGGAGCGAGAGAGTGGGATTGTATCGAATGAACAAGGGGTTTTGCTTGCCCGGCACTTCAAGATAGTATAGTTCTTCATCGGTGTCATCGAACTCATCGTCGGTACCACGTCTATCGGGAGGGAACAAACACCGGCAAACAAGGAAGAACACAATCAATGCAATGCAACAATATGATGCATGATCATGACATGACAATATGATGTTGTTTGAGCTAATGCAACTAGCAACAGATTAAATGGAGTTGGTTTGAATACAAGATTCAAATTCAAACTCCATATGTGATTATTCAAATGCCATTCATTTCATTTGTCCTAAACAGTAGTGATAAGTTGTTCTAACATGCATGAAAATGGTACAGATGGATAGATTGGATTTTTCTGATCATTTTTCATATATAATTTATTTCATTTGGAGTTACGGTTGAATTTCTATGAATTTTAGAAGTTTTGGACATTTTCTGAAAATAATAAATCATTTAAGATTTATTTAAATTCCAGAAAGGAATTATTGCGTCAGCATGACCTCATAGTGACGTCAGCAGGTCAACGGCTCGGTCCAGGTCAAACCTGACCAGGGGGTCCCACTAGTCAGTGACTTAGGGCTCGTTTAGGTCGCTGGCAGGTGGGCCCAGTCAACGGCCACGTCAGCATGGTCAGAGCTGACGCGTGGGCCCACTGATTTTATAAAATTAACCTAATTATTTTGTTATCCAGTAACTAACAAAGCGGGTCCCACTGTCATTGTCTAGTGTTAAACTAATAGGGTTAGTTAGCCCCTAATCTAATGACGGCCACGTCGGCTAACCGACGACTAGCCGCCGGCGCTAAGCAGGACACGGCGGAGGTCCTCGTCCGCCGCTCGGCGACATTTAGAGGTCATGCGGATAGGTTCTGCGGAACCAGCGCGACGAGGCACGTTGGACGGTGGCAGCTGCGGGTGCTGGGGTGGCGTGTAACGGCGGCGGCGACGAGCCGGGCGGTGGCCGGAGCTCGGAACACACGGGCGCCGTTGCTGCAGTGCGTTAGCGAGCGGGATTAGGTGCTGGGCGGACTCCACATGGCTCCAGGAGCAAGCGGGACTCGATGGTTCGAGCAATGAGCACAAAGCAGCTAGGTTCCCGCGCCATGGCGGTCGGCGGTGCTCGGGCATGCGGGTGAGGATGATACGGCACGGGAACAAGCGAAATGAAAAAGGGGAAAGGGGAAGGAGCTCACGGTGAGTATGATGAGCAGGTCAGCGAGCTCGGGGGCGTCTTCGGTGCTGCGAATCGAGCGGCGCCGATCGCCGGCCGTGGCGATGAAGATGGCGGTGATGGCGTGCCTTCAGGGCACCCGACGTCGCGTGCGTCGTGGTAGAGCTTCCCGGATCCAAGGCGGAGCTCGTGGCCTAACTGGCTGGGCGTGGGGATGCTGGTGGCTCCGGTGGTGCTCGTCGGCGGTCTCGGGTGTGCTCGGTGGGTGCGCGCGAGAGGAACAGGGGATGGGGCGGGAGAGCCAGAGAGCGAGGGGAAAGTGAGGGGAGGCGTCGGGCGTCTCCGTGGAATGAGGGGGAGGCAGGAGGTGGCAAGCAGGAGGTGGAGCCTGCGTGCGCGGGCGCTTTCTCACGGCGACAGCAGCAGCTTTGGGGCGAGGGGAGGAAGACGACAGGAGGTCGCGGTGGGCTGGGCCAGCAGTGTTGGGCCGCGCAGGAGCTGAGCCAGCCAGGTAGGTCCAGGTAAGCGACAGGTAGGTCTTCTGCTCTTTTTTTATTTTTCTTCTGTTTTGTTTTATTTAATTGCCGCTGAATTCAAATTCAAACAAGATTTGAAAACAGTGCCAAAACTCCCCTGGATATTTTTAAGTCACTTAATGGACTTCTCCACATATACCTAAAATATCGCAGGGCATTTGAAAATATATTCATTATATATTATGAATATAATTCCAAATTCAAATAGAATATGATTTAAATTCAATGTCCCAAAATATTCCAAAAAATGTTCCAGAATTTTGGTTTGATATATATCTCTTGCCAAAATTACTAAAATGATTTTTAGGACATTTTGGAATCACTGAATGCAATTTGAAGGGTTCTTGCCCTTCTTTTAAAAGTTTTTGAGGCTTTCTAATTTCCTCAGTTCAAGTTTCATTAGAATTTAAACATGATGCTCACATGACTAGCTAGCTCAGAGCATACCAAAACTAGGGATGTGACAGGTTGGGAACCCCGAAACGGCTCACGAGACCCTTGATGAACTTGACAGCTGAGCCAGTCGGGATGGTACGGACGGCTTCCACTTCCGCCCATTTGGTGAACTTGTCGATGGCGACGTAGAGGTAGCGGTAGCCCCTGGGCGCTCGAGGTAACGGGCCCAAGATGTCCAGCCCCCAGACCGCAAATGGCCACGTGAGCGGAATGGTCTGGAGACCCTGAGCCGGCTGATGGATTTGCTTCGCGTGGAACTAGCAGGCTTCGCAGGACTTCACTAGCTCGGCAGCGGAGCGCAGTGGGCCAGTAGACCCCACTACGGAACACCTTGCCGACGAGGGTTCATGATGACGAGTGATGCCCCCAGTCCCCACTGTGTATGTCGGCTAGCAGCTCCTTCCCCTGGTCGCTGGAAATGCAGCGCAGAGAAACATCGTTTGGTCGCTTTCTGTACAACTCACCATCCCGGATGCAGTACGATGTGGCCTGCCGAATCACGCGCTCCGCATCCTCCTACTTCTCTGGCAACGCCCCTTACATCAGGTACTCCTTGAATTTCCCAACCCAGCATCCCTCCTGAGGCTCGAGTGCCAAGGGCAAATGAGCTCCTGAGGTCGGGCCATAGGCCGGGGTTCTAGAGGCTGGAGGTTGTGGGAGCTCCTCCCGAAGCTGGGCTGTGCTTGAAAGTGGTGGCATTGCCGATGGCTTGAAAAGCCGTTCCTCAAAGACGTCGGGCTCTTGCGGCTGCCTCTTGGATGCTCTCTTGGCGATGTCGTCGGCTTCCTTGTTGGTGCCTTGAGGCACATGCTGCAGCTCCAGGCCTAAGAACTGCTTCTCCATCTTGCTTACCTCCACGAGGTATGCCTCCATATGCTCGTCCTTCGGCTCGTACACCTTGTTGGAGAAGTTGACGTGGAGCTGCGAGTCGCCTCTAACGGCCAGAGGCTTCACCCCCAGAGCTGCCGCGGCCTTCAGGCCAGCTATAAGGCCTTCGTATTCTACAATGTTGTTGGAGACTTTCTTGCTTTGTTGAAAGAAGAGCTGCACGGCGTAGTAGAGTTTGTCCTGGGTAGGCGAGATGAGCACCGCTCCAGCCCCCGCGCCCTGGTGCGCGAAGGCGCCATCAAAATACATGACCCAGCCATCTGGCGCTTCGCTCCCAGGCGAGGTAGACCGGTCCTCACCTACTTCAAGCGCAGGGGCATCCGTCCATTCTGCCACAAAATCAGCGAGCGCAGCTCCCTTGATGACCCTGGTAGTGCTGAACTCCAATTGGAAGGCTTGCAATTCGATGTTCCACTCAGCGACCCTCCCGCAGAGATGGGGCTCCTGGGCACTCTATCTAATGGGTAGGCTGAGATGACCTTGATGGGGTGACCCTGGAAGTAGTGCTGCAACTTACGCGAGGCCACCAAGAGCGCGAGCAGCAGCTTCTGAGGCATCGGGTACCATGCCCTCGCGTCTCGAACCACCATGCTGACAAAGTACACCGGGTGCTCGACGAAGGACGGCGTGCTACTGGGGCTTGCATCTTGCGGAGGCTTGGGTGTCTCCTGAGATGGTGGAGCTCCTAGTTCCTGATTGCTTGTGGGAATCTTGGCAGAGTTGTCCTGTCGAGGTTGGTCTTCTGCCAACGCTGCCAAGGCTCTTGTAGTGCCCTCCTGATCTTGTATCACTTCAGCTGTAGCTGGGCGTACCGCGCCCTTGGTCTTGCATTCCTCCCGAACCGCCACCAGGGCTGCGCTGGCGGAGCACGGGGTGGCGGCAAGGTAGAGCACCAAGGGCTCGAGGGGTCGCGGTGCCACCATCACCGGAGGACTGGTCAGATATCTCTTGAGGTCTTGAAAAGCTCGGTCGGCTACTTGGGTCCACTCGAATGGGCCCTCTTTCTTCATTAGCTTGAAGAAGGGTAGGGCGCGTTCTCCTAGCTTGGAGATGAAGCGCCCCAACGCAGTCACTTGGCCAGCTAGCTTTTGCATCTCCTTAAGGGTCTGCCGTGGGCTCGTATCCTCAATGGCCTTGATCTTCTCTGGGTTCGCCTCGATCCCCCTGTGGGATACGAGGAAGCCCAGCAGTTTGCCAGAGTGGACTCCAAACACGCACTTTTCCGGGTTTAGCTTCATGTTCACCTGGCGCAGGCTTGCGAAGGTCTCTTCCAGGTCTTGGATCAAGGTTGTTGCCTCCCGAGATTTCACCACAATGTCATTGACGTAGGCCTCTGTGTTTCTCCCGAGTTGCTGCCCCAAGGCGATGTGCATCAGGCGCTGAAAGGTTGCGCCCGCGTTGCGCAGCCCAAAGGGCATACAGGTGTAGCAGTACACCCCACACGGGGTCAAGAAGGTTGTCTTCTCAACGTCTTCTACCGCCATCTTGATCTGGTGATACCCTGAGAACGTATCCAGGAAGCACAGCAGGTCGCACTCTGCGGTGGAGTCGATGATCTGATCGATGCGTGGGAGTGGGAACGGATCTTGGGGGCAGGCTTTGTCGAGGTTGGTGAAGTCGACGCACATCCGCTCCTTCCCGCCTTTCTTCGGCACCATGACGGGGTTCGCCAGCCATTCCGGGTACCGAACCTCGCGAATGGTTCCTGCTGCCTCCAACTTTCGGGTTTCTTGGACGATGAAGGCCTGCTTCTCCACAGATTGTCGCCTCGCCCGCTGCTTCACAAGGCATACGTTAGGGCACACTCTTAGGTGATGTTGGATCACCTCTCTCGGGACCCCCACCAATTGGTTGGGCTCCCATGCGAATATTTCTTTGTTTGCACGCAAGAACTTCACCAATGCTTCCTCTTGGCTCGGGTCGAGGCCGGCTCCTATGGTAAAGGTGGCTCCTGAGGTCCCGTCCTCATCAAGCGGCACTTGCTTGGTTTCTGCCTTGTCCTGAGTGAACAACTTCTTCTTCTTGGCCGGCACGGATCTCTTGGCCCCGGGGGCATCCGCACCGGTCGACTGTGCTACCACAGCGGCCTTGTGGGCGAGCTTTAGTGATTCAAGGCCTCCTTGACGTCCCCCTTGATGGTGAGGACGCCTTTGCTTCCGGGCATCTTCATGAGGTTGTAGGTCGGATGAGTTTCTTCCATGAACTGGGCCAGAGCTGGGTACCCGAGGATGGCGTTGTATGGGAGGCCGATGCGGGCGATGTCGAAGTCGACCAGCTCGGTGCGGTAGTTGTCGCGCGTGCCGAAGGTGACGGGGAGATGGATCTGCCCCAGGGAGCGGGCAGTGCCACCGCCAACTCCTGAGAAAGGCTTACTGAGATTGAGCCGCTCGGGTGGCACATGAAGAAGGCCGAAGGCCTCTACGGAGAGCAGGTTGATGCCGGCTCCGCTGTCGATGAGGGTTTTGGTGCTGGCCACAATGCATATGGTGGGCGTGCAGAGCATTGGAAGCATGCCCGAGCCGACGGTGGTGACAGGGTGATCTTCCGAGGTGAAGGTGAGGTCCGCCTCCAGTGCAGCCCAGCCCGGAGGAGCCCCCGAGCGCTTGGAGGCGGCAAATCCGGCGGAGGAACGGCTTGAAGTGGCGATCCGAAGGCGGTGCTTGGGACCCGCCAAGGATGGCCGCGACGGCAGCCGGTGCCGGGACGCCAAAGCGCGCGAGGAAGAGGTTGCGCAGCTCCTCCCATGATGTTACGGAAGACGCCAGGAGGTTGAGCAGCCAGGCGCACGGCGCGCCCACGAGGGCCACGGGGAACAAGCTCGCGATGACCCTGTAGCCCCCAGCCTCCAAGATGGCCACTTCGTAGGCCAGCAAGAAAGGCACTGGGTCGGCCACACCGTCGTAGCGCGGCGGCATCTTTGGCTTGAACTTTGGCGGCCACAGCACCCGTCGGAGGGCAGGGGCAAGGACCCTGAGGCCCGCCAGGCCGGCGCCGGTGGCTGACGGTCCGGCCGAGGGCGCAGCGTCGGCTATGGACGCGGGTGGAGCGGTGAAGCACTGATCGACGAAGAGAGAAGCTCCGGCGCACCCCTACCTTGCGCGCCAAATGTCGGATCGTGGGTTCCGGCAAAACCCTTAAGGTTCGAACTCTAGGGTGCGCGCGGAGATTTCCTCCCTACCGATCTACGCCCCAGCTAGCTAAGGTCTCACGAACTCGACGAACTCGCAACACAAAGACACAAGATTTATACTAGTTCAGGCCACCATTGTGGTGTAATACCCTACTCCAGTGTGTGGTGGTGGATTGCCTCTTGGGCTGATGATGAACAGTACAATGGGAAGAACAGCCTCCAGAGGTTGAGGTGTTATTGTGCTTGTGTGGCTAAGGATTGGCTTGGGTCTTATTCAGATGTCGGATCCCCTCCCCCTACTGTGGTGGCTAGTTCTACTTATATAGGCCTTGGTCCTCTCCCCAAACATCGAGCGGGAAGGGAGCCAACATTGGCGGCCAATTTGAAAGGGGACAGCTAGTACAAGCTATCCTAACAAAAGTGGTCTTCGCCTACGAAAGGGCTCTGGCGGTGACGCCGTCTTGGGCTCCACGGTGACCTCCGTCCTGCTGGCCGGCCGGTCTTGGTCTTGTTGCATGGATAAGGAAACCTTTGCCTCATGACTTGGTACTCCGCCCCTGCGCTTGCCTCTTTAGCATCAAAGAGGAAACAAGGACATTGCGCGCACTGGCGCCCACCTGGCGCCGATCATCATGGCTCACGTTACGAGAGCCTCGTGAGGTTTGCCCTGCCTTGATATGTCCGCTCCTCGCGAGCCTTCCTGGAGAGGTCGCTACTGAGGAGGTATTGAGTCGTCCGCCTCGTGAGGGTCTTGAGTGCCTTGTTGATGTAGTTGGGCCATACAGGCCTGCCAGCACAGCCGCGCCGTGGGCCGCAGGCAGGCAAGTCTGGGGACCCCCGTTCCCAGAATGCCGACAGTTGCATGGTCTCCTCCTCTTGGTCACAAAAGGCGCAGAAGTCCTCATGTGGGAGGCCATGTCGATCATGACGCTCGGCTGTCCAGCAATGGTCTTGTAGAGCCAGCCAGATGAAGAATTTCACGCGGAGAGGGGCCCACGGTTTCCAGGTTAGCCGCCAATGTGGGTCCTTGCAGGCACCATGGAAGAGCGCTTGGTAGCAGGACCTCGCCGAGTAGATAGTGGAGGTGGTCCAGCGCCATTGGAGAGAGTCATGCGAGTCCGATAGGGCGACGTGACGCATGCAGCGCCAGAGATCGACGTATTGGACTAGAGCGGCGGGTCCCAAAGCGCCCTGGATGTCGCGAACCCAAGAGCGTTGGAGAAGTCCATCATGCACGGTGCGGGTCTTGCGCCGCCTCCGAGTGACGAGTGCGAGGACGAGCGGCGCGATCTCGGTGACGGATCTGCCATTGATCCAGTGATCGTTCCGGAACATGCAAGTGTGGCCGTCGCCAAGTGTCCAGGTCGTAGAAGCACGGAAGATGGCGGCGACAGCAGGGTCATGCGGGATGTGCAGGTGGCTCCAAGGTCGCATCGACTCGGTGTACTTGAGCCATAGCCAACGAGTATGCAGTGCAATACCGGCGCGCTGCAGGTCATGGATGCCAAGGCCGCCAAGGGAGAGAGGGCGGCACACTCTCTGCCAATTGACCAAACATTGTGCACCAGAGGCATCCTTACTTCCAGCCCAAAGAAAGTTGCGGATGATGCGGTTGGCCATCTTGAGGATGGAGGAGTTGAAGGCGATGGCGATGAGGAAGTGTGTGGGGATGGCACTTAAGACATGACAGACAAGGGCGAGCCGGTCACCAAGAGAGAGGAGTGAGTCCCGCCAGGTGGAGAGCTTGCGCTCTAGCTTGTGGACGATCGGCATGACACTCATAGTAGACGGCTTGTGAATGGACAAGGGGAGTCCCAGATATTGAATTGGGAATTGCTTCACCGGGCATTGCATCTCGGAAGAGATTGTCACGATGTCCTCGCCATTGCATTTGATGGCGGTGGCCGAGAACTTGTGGTAGTTAGTGTGCAGCCCAAAGGCCACCCCAAAGACCCGAAGTAGCTCACGGACGGTCGAGATGTCGTGATGGTCAGGGCGGCAGAAGATGACGATGTCGTTGGCATAGAGAGAGATGCTAGAGGCCGTGTGCCGCGTGGTCAGTCGCTGGATGAGGCCGAGCTCGACGTCCCGGATGAGCAAGGAGTTGAGGACGTCGATGACGAGGGTGAAAAGCATCAGGGATACCGGGTCGCCTTAGCGAAGGCCGCAGGCATGATCGATCAGGGGGGGCCGGATGACCGTTGAGCATGACATGAGTGGAGGCAGTGGAGAGAAGTATCGAGATCCAGTCGCGCCAGCGTTGGCCGAACCCAAGGTGTTGTAGAGTCTCGAGGAGGAAGGGCCACGAGACACTGTCGAAGGCATGCGCGATGTCAAGCTTCAGAAGCATGCGGGGCACCTTGAGATTGTGGAGGAGACGTGTTGTCTGCTGAACAAGCAGGAAGTTGTCATGGATACATCGGTCGGCGATGAAAGTGCTCTGGTTAGTAGAAACCATGGCCCCAAGCCGAGGAGCGAGCCGCAGAGACAACACCTTTGCAAAGAGCTTTGCAATGAGGTGGATGAGGCTTATGGGGCGATAATCGGATAAGGCTGCGGCATCCGGCCGCTTGGGCAGAAGAGTGAGGAGTGCTTCATTTAGCTTACAGAACCCATGCCCATTGGCGGTGTACAGCTTGTCGAAAGCCTCGCAGATGTTGTGCTTGATGATGTCCCAATAGGCACGAAGGAACTCAGCCGTGAATCCATCCGGGCCGGGAGCCTTACCGGTCGGTAGGCTTTTAACGGCCCGCCAAATCTCTTCCTCGGTGAAAGGCGCTTCCAGATCAGATAGGTCAAAAGTTGTCACGAGCAGGAGGGATTGGTCCAGGGAGAAGGCACGCTCATCCGATGAGCCAAGGACACCGGAGAAGTAGTTGAAGGCAGCCTCGGCCATGGCAACGTGCTCGGTGACCAGATGGCCATCAACGCGGAGAGAGGAGATCAGGTTGCGCTGCTTCCGACGCGAAGCATGCATGCTGAGGTAGGAAAGCGGGGAGTCACGGAGCCAAGATATGCGCGATCGCTGGCGCTTAATTGACTGCTCCAGGGAAGCCAACCCTAGGTATGCTCCCTTGATCTTGCGCCTGAGCCACATCTCGGGCAAAGAAAGCGGCCAGAAATCCTACGGCATCGAGGCGGGCAATCAACTCCCGTGCAACCTGCCGCTGCAGCAAGACACCACCAATGGTGCACACGCTCCAGCGCTGAAGGTGCCGTGCCGTGGCCTTGAGGCGAGCCACCAGGCACCGGAAGGAGTCCGTCTCCAGGGTGGTCGAGTTCCAAGCCTCCAAGACCGTGTCGTGGAATCCGTCGAGCTTCGGCCAGAAACGCTCAAAGTGGAAATGGCGCGCCCCTGCGGGACGAGCAGGGCTATCAACAACCAACGGGCAGTGGTCGGACGCCGTGGAAAAGAGGCAGTGTAGAAGGCAATGCGGGTGGGCGATCTCCCATCTGTACATGCAAAGAATCCAATCATTTCGCACGAGGGCAGGCGTATCACGTTCACTGGACCAAGTGTAGCGGCGCCCATGCATGTACATACCGCGGAGCTCCTCATCAGCAATGAAGCACCGGAATCTGCTCATGACGCGGCGGTTCAGGGTCGGGGTATTCTTGTCGGCAACCGAAGTGATCATGTTGGAGTCACCGCCGAGGAGCCAAGGCCCGATGCGCGCCTCACGCATGTCCTGGAGGTCGGCAGGAAATTCGAGCTTGGCCTCGTCGTCTTGGGGGCCGTAGACACCTGTGAGCCACCAATGGCTGGCGCCATCAACGGGGGAGACCAGGGCGGTAATATGGTGCTCGCCAATGAGGGGGTTAGATAGGGAGACATGGGATCTGCGCCATGCAAGAAGCACGCCACCGTGAGTGCCAACGGCGGGAAGGAAGAAGAAGTCCTCAAATAGAGAGCTGAGGGTATCAAGGACGATCGAGTCCGTGACATGCGCAAGTTTTGTCTCCTGCAAGCACACGATAGTGGGGGCAGCAGCGAAGATCACGCTGCGGACGGCCGTACGTTTGGCCCCGAAGTTGAGGCCGCGGACATTCCAAAATATGATATTGGGGTTGCAATCCATTAAAGTAAAATTATGGGGGCGTTGGGAGACATAGGGCAAGCTATCTATGCTAAGCTTCGATGAGACAAGGCGTTGCACGGGAGCACGAGGCATCGGTCGATGCACGTCCAAGGAGGTGCCAACCAAAGAAATCTGCAAACGCCTCGAGCACATCCTCCGCCAAAGGCTTCTTGAA
This sequence comes from Aegilops bicornis, assembly GCA_021605145.1. Classification (NCBI taxonomy): domain Eukaryota; kingdom Viridiplantae; phylum Streptophyta; class Magnoliopsida; order Poales; family Poaceae; genus Aegilops; species Aegilops bicornis. Next base: position 341,079,953 of record CM038673.1, on the reverse strand, counting down.
CAGGTGAGCGTATTTGTCAAGTGTGTCATGTGGGATGGGCGCGTTGTCATGTTTGATCAACCCCAGGCGGAGAAGAAGGACCCGCTTCGCTTTCATCTCAGAGTCAAGACCCAGGTCAGCCTTGGCAATCCAAAAACTCCGACGGGGGGTAAAGTCAGCGGGCAGCTCATGTCGACGGCGACGTGGTGGCACCGCGAGGATGGGCTGGGAACGGACGTAGATCACGTCCACGAACGCAGCCAGGGAGTGGGAGCCACTATCTGTAGCGGCATGCGCGGCGACGGAGGGAGCGGCACCAGGCGACGAGGGGAGGCCGATGCGCAAAAGAGAGCGTCCACGGCAGGCGAATGGTCGTGCATGTGCATGTCACCTGAAGGCGGGCCACTTCCAGCCAATGAGGCGATCAGCGCACGGGGGGGTCCGTGGGGCCCGCTGAGGCAGCATTGTCGGCATGTGCGGGACCAGGAGAATCTGCAGCGGGAGCAGGGGTTGCGTCGGGCTCAGACACCGGGATTAGCGCGGTCGCCGGGTGGTCGAGTAGCGGATCCGAGGTCGCGACCGAATCATGGGTGGGCCCGGGGGAAGATACATCTCCAGGGGTGTCGGCAGCTACCCGTTGGGCAGGAAGCTCGAGCAGTGAGACAGGTGCATCGGCCATGGCAGGAACGGCATGCAGGGGTGGGGCCATAGGATCAGGGCATGCGGTTGGAGCGACAAGCATGGGCGGGGTCGCGAGATCAGCGCTGGGAGAAGGGTAGTGACCTCGGGGTGAGGGGGAGACCAGGTCGTCCACGCCATTCAAACCCGAGGCGGGCCCGGGCACCGGGGAGGCCAACCCAGGCTCGAGAGCTGGCGGCAGAACAAGCGCAGCCTGCGAGTCGTGGTGGGCCAAAGGCGGTGCCAAGACAGCGGGCGCGCCCAATCGTAGGCGAGCGGAGACCCGCGTGAAGTCAGCCACGGCGCCGGGGTGGGCCCCAAGGATGCCGGCCCAGAACCGGCACGGCGGGGGCGCATGTGCACGACGGTGGCGTCACCGGCAGCCACAGCCATCGCCTAGCAGACGAGCCGCGCTGCTGCATGCCGAGGGGAACACGTGGTGCTGCGGCCAGCTTGGAGGGAGCGGTGGGGAGTCCAGCGCATGGCCAAGGTCATCAGACTCCAGCGTCGAAGGCGATGGCGGCGGCGGCGGCCGGCGGAAGTCAACGCATTCCGTGATGTGAATGCGAACAGGGAACCGGGCAAGACCCAAGGCGAAGCGCTCTGCACGATCAGGGTCAGCATCAGGCAGCACCGCATCATCGTCTGGAAGGAGGAGCTCAGCGGTGCGCGGGATGGCATCGGGGTTGAGCCTCCATGCGGTGAGCTTGTAGACGGACATGTCAAACATGTTTCACGTCTCAGGAGTGAGGTTCTCCACCTTGCAGAAAGGCGAGAGAAGGGTCTCGGAGGAGGAGCGCAGCCACGTGTGGTCGGGGATGTCGTAGAGCTCGAGGGAGACGAGGAAGTGCGTGGACACCAGCTCGGAATCGGCCATGCGGCCCCAGGGGTGGAAAATTAGGCAAAAACGGCGCGTGCGTGCGCGGCCGGCGAGAGCAACACGACGGCGCACCGCGGGGTTGGGGAACCTGACCAAGAAATCCTCTGGTGCGTGCCTATGGACCGAGAAGTCAGCCACGGTGAGCGCGAACTGGGAGCAGAGGAAGGCGGTAACCTCGTCGCCAGACACGCCCGTGCGACAGCCGACCACGGTGACGAGGGCACGCTCCACGGCGAAGACCTCGGAGGACCGCGACAGGTAGCAGATGGCGGCTGCTGGGTGGCGCGCCGGGTGCCCGGAGAACGGGGTGGCCTGGAAGGAGGCAGAGGCCAGAGGCGACACCGAGCGCGAGGGAGCCATCGGCCCAGAAGACACGGGCGGCGTCGGAAGACTCGACGAGGAGCGGGTGGCGACCATGGTGCCGGCAAGGGAGGAGCCGGAAGGAGGCGCAGACGGCCAAGCCGACGGCCTGGAGGACACGGGTGTGCGCAACCCCGACGAGGTGCGGGTGGTGGCCGCGGAGCCAGCATCGGGGTCACCAGAAGGGGGCGGCGCAGCAGGGAGGGGGCGAGTCGGCTCGCTTGGGGAGACGCGGCGCCGCTGCCGGGGTGGGACAGACCCATCGGACGACGAGGGGGGCGACGAGAGGCGAGCGATGCAGTCCTTGGCCTTATGCCCGAAGAACTGGCAGCGCGCACAGCAGATGTCACGTCGACACTTGGAGCGCGGGTGCGCAGTGCTGAAGCAGCGGGGGCATTCCCTCTCGCGGAGCCAGGACGGGCGCGGGCGGGATGACTTGCCGGTGCCACGACGCAGGCGACGAGGAGGGGCACGCGGGCGCGGGCGCTTCTTGCCCCGGGCCACCAGCCAGCCGTCGCTAGGGGCGGACGCACCATCCGTCCGGCAGATCTCGGACCAGAGCGTGCGGCGGGCGGCCGGCGGCGAGGGCGCAGGGGCCAGGGACGAGGATGAAGGGGAGCAGGCGCTGGGAGAGGGGAGGCAGCCGGCGAGGGCGTGGGTGGGCCTACCGGTAGGACATGGCCGAGTCCGCGGATCCGCCTGAGGACGGGCTCGACTCCAGCCAGTGAACCTCGCACGAGCGACCCATGGCGGGCTACGGAGAGGAGGCCATGGAGGGTGGGCGGCGGGGCCGGAGTGGCCGTCGCCGGGGAGGGGTGGGCGCCGGAGCCGGAGTGGCCGCCGGCGAGCGTGGGAGGCTAGGAGCGTTAGAGTTCGGGTGAGATTACATCAAAAAGTCATAAAGGAGTGTTTCAAAGGAGCTTTTCAAAGAAAGACCTCGGTGAAGCTGCTTATATATTGAGCATCAAGATCTATAGAGATAGATCAAGATGCTTGATAAGTTCTTTCAATAAGTACATACCTTGACAAGTTTTTTGAAGCAGTTCAAAATGGAACAGTCAAAGGAGTTCTTGCCTGTGTTGCAAAGTGTGAAGTTGAGTAAGACTCAAAACCCGGCCACAACTGAAGATAGAGAGAGAATGAAAGTCATTCTCTATGCCTCAGCCATAGGTTCTATAAAGTATGACATGCTGTGTACCAGACCTATAGTATACCCTGCCCTGAGTTTGGCAAGGGAGTACAATAGTGATCTAGGAGTATATCATAGGACATTGGTCAAAATTATCCTTAGAGGACTAAGGAAATATTTCTCGGTTATGGAGGTGATAAAGAGTTCATCATAAAGAGTTACGTTGACGCAAGCTTTGACACCAATCTAGATGACTCTGAGTCTCGATCTGGATACATATTGAAAGTGGGAGCATTTAGCTAGAGTAGCTCCGTGCAGAGCATTGTAGACATAGAAATTTGCAAAATACATACGGATCTGAATGTGGCAGACCAATTGACTAAACCTCTCTCACAAGAAAAACATGATCACACTTTAGTAAACCCTTTTGGGTGTTGGTCACATGGCGATGTGAACTATGGGTGTTAATCACATGACGATGTGAACTATCAGTGTTAAGTCACATGGTGATGTGAACTAGATTACTGAATCTAGTGCAAGTGGGAGACTAAAGGAAATATGCCCTAGAGGCAATAATAAAGTTGTTATTTTATATTTCCTTACATCATGATAAATATCTATTATTCATGCTAGAATTGTATTTACAGGAAACTTAGTACATGTGTGAATACATAGACAAAACAGAGTGTCCCTAGTATGCCTCTACTTGACTAGCTCGTTAATCAAAGATGGTTAAGTTTCCTAGCCATAGACATGTGTTGTCATTTGATGAATGGGATCACATCATTAGAGAATGATGTGATCGACAAGACCCATCCGTTAGCTTAGCATAATGATCGTTTAGTTTTATTGCTATTGCTTTCTTCATGACTTATACATGTTCCTCTGACTATGAGATTATGCAACTCCCGAATACCGGAGGAACACCTTGTGTGCTATAAAACGTCAAAACGTAACTGGGTGATTATAAAGATGCTCTACAGGTGTCTCCAATGGTGTTTGTTGAGTTGGCATAGATCGAGATTAGGATTTGTCACTCCGAGTATCAGAGAGGTATCTCTGGGCCCTCTCGATAATGTACATCACTATAAGCCTTGCAAGCAATGTGACTAATGAGTTAGTTACGGGATGATGCATTACGGAATGAGTAAAGAGACTTGCTGGTAATGAGATTGAACTAGGTATGAGGATACCGACGGTCGAATCTTGGGCAGGTAACATACCGATGACAAAGGGAACAACGTATGTTGTTATGTGGTTTGACCGATAAAGTTCTTCGTAGAATATGTAGGAGCCAATATGAGCATCCAGGTTCCACTATTGGTTATTGACCGGAGATGTGTCTCTGTCATGTCTGCATAGTTCTCAGACCCGTAGGGTCCGCACGCTTAATGTTCGATGACGATTTGTATTATGAGTTATGTGATTTGATGACCGAAGTTTGTTTGGAGTCCGTGATGAGATCACGGAAATGATGAGGAGTCTCGAACTGGTCGAGATCTAAAGATTAATATATAGGACGATGGTATTTGGACACCGGAAGTGTTCCGGGTGATACCGGGTCACCAGAAGTGGTTCCGGGCAACCACCGGCTAAGATATGGGCTTAATAGGCCAAGTAAGGGAACACACCAGCCACAAGGGGCTGGTGCGCCCCCTATAGGGCCAGCCACGTGGGGAGAAAGGGAAAGGAGAGGAGGAAAAGGAAAGTATGAAGTAGGACTCCTGCTTCCTTCCCCTCCCCCCTCCCCCCTCTTTCCTTTCCCCCTTGTCCAAATATGGTAAGGGGGGCGAATTGGACTAGGGGCCCAAGTAGGATTCCTCCTACTTGGGCGCTCCCTAGGCTGCCTCCCTCAATCTCCCTCCTTTATTTACATGGGGAGGGCACCCCTAGAACACACATCAATTGTTCCTAGCCGTGTGCGGTGCCCCCCTCCACAGTTACACACCTCAGCCATATTGTCGTAGTGCTTAGGCGAAGCCCTGTGTCGGTAACTTCATCATCACCATCGCGACGCCGTCGTGCTGACGGAACTCTCCCTCGGCCTCAACTGGATCAAGAGCTCGAGGGATGTCATCGAGCTGAATGTGTGCTGAACAAGGAGGTGTCGTACATTCAGTGCTTGGATTGGTTGGATCATGAAGACGATCGACTACATCAACCGCGTTACTAAATGCTTCCGCTTTCGGTCTATGAGGGTACGTGGACACACTCTCCCCGCTCGTTGCTATGCTTCTCCTAGATAGATCTTGTGTGATTGTAGGAAATCTTTTGAAATACTATGTTCCCCAACACCAGGTGTCCTCCTAGAATCTAACTTTATCTCCTGGCCCAATCTTCAATCTATAACCAAATTTCAGCGCTTGGATAATGGTTTTTATCCCTTTCCAAAACCTAGAGGCACTCGGTGATAAGTTAGGTGCAAAGATATTTATCCTGCCAACCATGTACTTGTGATCTATGATCAACTTCCCAGGCTTCCCCTCTCCTTCATAGTATCTTTTCACCCAGGAACCTAGTAGACAGAGATTAATGTCATGAAGATTTGGGATTCCCAGACCCCCAAATTCTTTCTTCATACATACCATCCTCCAGTTGGCTAGATGAAGTTTCCTATGACCTTCAAAGTCATTCCACAAACAGTTGGCCATTTGGGAATTAATAATTTCAATAGCCCATTTAGGGAACTTGAAGAAGGAGAGTAGATAGATGGAAATGCTAGCGAGACAAGCTTGGATCAAAATGATCCTGCCTCTATATGAGAGGAGTTTACCTCTCCAGCCAGCAATCCTTTTCATTATTCTATCTATCAGAGGTTGGATGTCCTCTTTCCTAAGTTTGTCATGGTGTAGAGGAAAATTCCAAGATATTTGATGGGGAAACACCCCCCCTTTACATTCCAGGACAAAAAGAAAAGGTATGAACTCAGAATCTATCATATTAATGGGAATGAGCTCACTCTTAGAGTAGTTAATCCTCATCCCAGACACCTGCCCAAAGCAAGTAAGGATAGTTTTAAGGTTGGAGGCATGGGCAAGATCATTGTCTAAAAATAGCAGGGTGTCATCAGCATATTGTAGACAAATTATTCCTCCTGGGCACACTTCAGTGCACAGACCAGGAATCAAGTCTCTAGTAGCTGCCTTGGACAGCATTTTAGTGAGGACATCTACTACTAGATTAAAGAGAAGTGGGGAGATGGGGTCTCCTTGCCTGAGCCCTTTCCCAGAGATGAAGAAGTCACTCTCGGTGTTGTTAATCTTAACCCCACGGAGCCATTATGAGTTATCTGGCGAATCCAACTAATCCATTTACTACCAAAGCCCATTTTCTCTAGCAGGTCTAATATAAAATTAAGTCTACTTTGTCAAAGGCTTTTACATAGTCAAGATTTAAGACCAAGCCCTGTTTCTTCCCAGAGTGAACTGAGTGTATTACCTCATGAGTAGTAACCACACTCTCCAGGACATATCTACCTTTGAGGGAGGCAGATTGGTTGCTAGCTATTAATCTCTAAAGGATCTCAGCCAACCTATTAGTAAGAAGCTTAGTAAAAAATCTTAAAGCTACAGTTGATCAAGTTGATAGGCCTAAAGTTTTTCATAGAAGTAGCTTCAGGCTCTTTTGGGATCAGAGTAAGCATAGCAAAGTTAAGTCTATTGATGTCTAGTTCTCCTTTATGGAAATCATTAAACATATCTATCAAATCAACTTTAATCACCTCCCAAAACTACTAATTGAAGAAAAAAGGAATCCCATCTGGTCCAGGAGCACCATCAGGGTATGAGTCAAAGACTGCTTCCTTGACTTCTTCTTCAGTAAAGGGGGCTTCTAGTGCCTCATTCTTAGCAGGGGTGACTAGCTCCTCTGCTGAGAAGAAGTCAAGCTTAAGTTTAAAGCCACTACTATTGTCTTTTTTAAATAGATTTTTATAAAAGTCCCCAGCAACATTAAGCATGTCCTTAATGTCATAGACAGGCCCATCAGGTTCATCTAAGGAGTGGATGAGGGTTTTCCTCCTCCTCTGGTTAGCCACTAAATGAAAGTAAGCAGTGTTTCTGTCTCCTTCCTTATCTCTATCCCTAGATCTTTGTTTAGCTTTTGTTTCTTCCTGTAGCCAGATTTTCAGAAGTTCAGTATGTATGAATTTCATTCTAGCAAATTCTGCTTCAGAAAGGTCAGAGGATTCGGCTTTAACATCTAAAATGTCAGATTCCTCAACTAGTATTTTTTTGTACCTTCTAAGATTAGCTTCCTCATTGGAATTCCAACCTTTGGTAACTCTTCTAAGACTTATAGTCTTAATCTGCCAGTTTTCCATGCTAGAAGTAGCTCTATTGGGCTCTGACCAAACCTTATGGATTAAATCAGCAAAATCTGCCCTAAGGAGCCACCATTTTTCCATCTTATAGCTACTTTTCCTAGGTTATACATCTACCCCAGAATCCCAGAGGAGGGGGTTATTTTCACTACCACATCTAGGAAGAGATCTACAAGAGGCCAAAGGATAGAGGGTGTCCATATCAGTATTACAGAAGAGTCTATCAATAGTGGACATGATGAGATCAACTTGGTTGTTGGCCCAAGTGAATTTCCTGCTAGAGAGTTTAATCTCTAACAGCCCCCAAATCACAATCCAAGCATTGAAGTTAACACTCCATCTATGATTGATAACTCCATTGCTTTTTTCTTTACATTTCTAACCAGGTTGAAATCCCCCCCCCCCCCAATTAGAGTAGGGATGTGAGTATCTACAAATAAAGTGTGAAGCTCAGAAATAAAAGCTCCTTTCCCTTCTTCATAAGGGGAGCCATAAACTGTAATGACCCTAAACAGATTCCCAAGGCTCTTATGCCTCATTTCACAGCTAACAAAGAAATCTAAGTGGGACCAAGAGACAACATCAAAGATCTTGGTCCACTCCCATCAGGATGCCTCCAACAGTACCCATAGTTGGGAGGTGGTGCCAAGCAAAATCTCTATGACCAATCAGAGATTTAAGGTAGGAAGGGGGAAAATCCTCCTTAGTTTCCTAAAAACCTAAAATGTTAGCATGAGTTTTAGCTATGGTGTCTATAATGAGAGGCTTTCTGCCTGCGGCAGATATGCCTCTCACATTCCAGAAGAGAGGATTCATTTAATTATCTTTGTCCTGGGGTTCTTGCCCCGTCTATTCCTTCTTACCGGGGACCAGAGCCCTTCATTAGGGCTAGAGGGTGGGTCGGAGATGACTAGATGATTAGCTAAAGGATTATGCAGCTCAAACTCATGACTTTCAGTCATGATTGGGGCTTTAGTTCCAATATTAACAGTAAGAGTGGAAGGGTTGATAGACATAGCATTCTCTAAATAAACCTCAACTCCAATGTTAGTGGCTACTGAAAGAAAACATGGATTATTGAACATACTAAAAGATGCTTGATTCTTACCATGAGCTTTTTGGACTTCTAAATTCTGGACCTCCTTGAGCTGTTGAGCTTTTTCCATGATGGTTCTTTTGTCACCAACAATTCTTGAGCTCATCCTAGCAGCTTGCACAAGCCCCCACTTCTTGCTGTCAATAGTAGTCTTCATGGCAGGAAAGTTGGATTCATATTGCACATCTAGAGATAGTTGTTCAGCTTCATCACCATCATCCAAGTCCTCTATTTCTTCCTTAGGATCAATCTCATCTTCCCCAATTAGCTCCATTTCCCTCAACAGGTTGAACCCAACAGAGCCCCCCTGTTCTTAGTTGAGTAACTGTTCCAGAGCTTGAATCCTGGGTAGGTATTGGGACTCAGGGAGCTAGTTTTTGAGCATGGATGTTGGGGTTGTCTCTTCTTGGGAGTGCTGCTACCCTGATACCTGAGTCATGTGAGTTGAATTCCCAGCGCCAGTGAGTGAGCTAGTGTTAGAGTCAGTCTTGGACCCCTGCTGACATATACCACCATTAGAAGTGACAGAGCTAGTTATCGACTAGAGGGGCGTGAATAGGTGATTTTTATGAAAGTATTCAAAACACGGGGGCTTTGAAGACAAACACAACAATTGAACCTATTGATATGCAGTGGAAGGTAGACTACACTATACAAGCTATAGTCAAACAGACAATTGAGTGAAAGCACGAAGACTATCAGCAGCTAGGTAGTATGGATCAGGAACGAAGATAGTATGAAGACAATCAAAAACAGTCTTATCACAATGAATTCAATCAGATTAGGCAAGCAGGCATAGACTTCATGAATACAAACAGTAAGTAAAGAGAGGTATGAGATCGAACCAGTTGCTTGGTGAGGACAGAGATTTGTTGGACCAGTTCCAGTTGCTGTGCTAACTATACGTCTGGTTAGGGAGGCTGAGATTCAACTCAGAAGACCTCGTCTTCACCTTATTCCCCTTGAGCTAAGGACACCCAGTCCTCACACAATCACTCTGGTAAGTCTTCAAGGTAGACTTACAAACCTTCACAGACCTCATTCACCGGCAATCCACAATGACTCTTGGATGCACAGGACGCGACGCCTAACCAGCTGGAGGATTCACAATCCTCAAGTGTAATAAGTCTTCAGATCACACAGATAGAAAGACTTTAGTGATGCCTAACACTCTTTGGCTCTGGGTGTTTTGGGCTTTGTCCTCGCAAGGATCTTTCTCTCAAAGGCTTCGAGGTGGGTGATACATCTCCGTCGTATCTATAATTTTTTATTGTTCCATGCCAATATTCTACAACTTCCATATACTTTTGGCAACTTTTTATACTATTTTTGGGACTAACATATTGATCCGAAGGCCCAGTGCCGCCTCTGCATTGCATGTTTTTGGTTTCGTAGAATATCCATATCAAACGGAGTCCAAACGGGATAAAAATGGACGGAGCTTATTTTTGGAATATTTGGAAAATTTCGGAAGAAAAATCCACGCGGGACGGTGCCCGAGGTGGTCACGAGGCAGGGGGGCAGGCGGTTGACGCTCTTCTTTTGCCGCAAGAAAGCTAATTTTTGGGGAAAAAATCACAGCGAAGGTTTCAGGCCAATCGGAGTTACGGATCTCCATATATACACGAAACGGTGAAACAGAGCCAGGGGAGAATGCAGAAACAGAGAAATAGATCCAATCTCGGAGGGGCTCTCGCCCCTCCCACGCCATGGGAGCAAAGGACTAGAGGGGAAACCCTTCTCCCATCTAGGGAGGAGGTCAAGGAAGAAGAAGAAGAAGGGGGGCTCTCTCCCCCTTGCTTCCGGTGGCGCCGGAACGCCACCGGGGGCCATCATCATCACCGCGATCTTCACCAACACCGCCGTCATCTTCACCAACATCTCCATCACCTTCCCCCATCTATATCCAGTGGTCTACTCTCCCGCAACCCGCTGTACCCTCTACTTGAACATGGTGCTTTATGCTTCATATTATTTTCCAATGATGTGTTGCCATCCTATGATGTCTGAGTAGATTTTCGTTGTCCTATCGGTGATTGATGAATTGCTATGATTGGTTTGAGTTGCATGTTTTATTATTGGTGCTGTCCTATTGTGCCCTCCGTGTTGCGCAAGCATGAGGGATTCCCGCTGTAGGGTTTGAAATATGTTTATGATTTGCTTATGGTGGGTGGCATGAGTGACAGAAGCACAGACCCGAGTAAGTAGGTTGTTTGCGTATCGGATAAAGGGGACTTGATACTTTAATGCTATGGTTGGGTTTTACCTTAATGAATCTTTAGTATTTGCGAATGCTTGCTAGAGTTCCAATCATAAGTGCATATGATCCAAGTAGAGAAAGTATGTTAGCTTATGCCTCTCCCTCAAATAGAATTGCAATATTGATTACCGGTCTAGTAAGATAGTCAATTGCTTAGGGACAATTCCACAACTCCTACCACCACTTTTCCACAATCGCTATATTTACTTTATTGCATCTTTATCTAAACAACCCCTAGTTTATGTTTACGTGCTCTTTATTATCTTGCAAACCTATCCTATCACACCTACAAAGTACTTCTAGTTTCATACTTGTTCTAGGTAAAGTGAACGTCAAGCGTGCGTAGAGTTGTATCGGTGGTCGATAGAACTTGAGGGAATATTTATTCTACCTTTAGCTCCTGGTTGGGTTTGACACTCTTACTTATCGAAAACTGTTGCGACCCCCTACACTCGTGGGTTATCAAGACCTTTTCTGGCGGCGTTGTCGGGGAGTCATAGCGTGGGGTGAATATTCTCGTGTGTGCTTGTTTGCTTTATCACTAAGTAGTTTTTATTTGCTGTTCTAAGTTGTTCTCTATCTTTAGTTATGGATATGGAACACGAAATACCAAAAAAATAGGTGTACTTGCTACTCATGTAGATGGGTTAACTCCTAAAACCCACGATTCACATTATGTGAAAGATATTATGTACTACTTTGATAATCCTGAGAGAACCCCATTCAACTTTATAATGGGAGACACGTTGGATCAACGTGAATACTTTAGGGATTATCGCTTGACACAAAAAGGGAAACTATTATGGGACCAATTTATTATGTTGCGTTGATATGCCCGGGATCTATGCTTGAGATATGATATTACTTGTTGCTCTAGGATGAAGGCTCCACACCTTCCCTTTTCATGCAAATTTGATGATAATGAAACCTTAGCTTCTTGTGCTAATGGTATATATGATTACTATGATGTGGAGCAAATAGAAGAATTTGTTGCTGTTAAGGCTGCTTATGAAATTGAATCTTTGTTTGAAAAGTATGAAGCTTTTGCCTGAAAATCTTGCTATACTTAGATATTGCTATGAAAATTATGAATACAATTACTATATTAATGCATTTATTGAGGAAGTCTCCGCTGTCCAAGAAGAAACTAATATTTTGCAGGAAGCTATGGAAGAAGAAATTGATGAAACTGTGAGCTCATTGGATGAAAAAGATGATGAGGAGAGCGAAGAACAAAAGGAGGAAGAGCGGATTAGCTACCCGTGCCCACCTTCTAATGAGAGTAACTCTTCAACTCATACATTGTTTAATTCCCCTTCGTGCTTACCGAAGGATGATTGCTATGATGATTGTTATGATCCCGTTGAATCCCTTTGAAATATCCCTTTTGATGATGCTTGCTATGCTTGTGGCCAAGATGCCAATATGAATTATACTTATGGAGATGAACTTGCTATAGTTCCTTATGTTAAACATGAAATTGTTGCTATTGCACCCACGCATGATAGTCCTATTATCTTTTTGAATTCTCCCAACTACACTATATCGGAGAAGTTTGCCCTTAATAAGAATTATATTGATGAGTTGTGTTTTACAACTACACATGATGATTTTGATAGATATAATATGCATGTTCTTGCTGCTCCTACTTGCAATTATTATGAGAGAGGAACTATATCTCCACCTCTCTATGTTTCCAATATGATAAAATTGCAAGAAACTGCTTATACTACGCATTGGCCTTTACTATGTGTGCATGAATTGTTCTTTTATGACATGCCGATGCATAGGAAGAGAGTTAGACTTCGTTGTTGCTTGATATATGTTACTTTGTGCTCACTAATGAATTACAAATCATTGTTAATTAAAATTGGCTTTGATATGCCTTGGGATCCGAGTGGATTCACTACTTGAGCACTAAATGCCTAGCTTAATGGCTTTAAAGAAAGCGCTGCCAGGGAGAAAACCCAGAAGTTTTAGAGAGTCATTTATTTCTGTTTAGTGCTTTCATATAGTTTAAAAACAAAAAAATAAAGAGGGGAACCCAAAAAAACATTTCAAAAAGGAAAGTGAAAGTGAGAAAGACAAGCATTGTTGAAGTGGGAGAGCTCCTTGAACTTTGGTCATGCTCACGGAAACTTTGTGAATCTTGATTACAGAAACTTTTCATCAAAAATAATTATCCCCTTGTACAATTCCATTGTAATATAAAAATAATGTGCCAAGGTTTGCCTTTAGGATTTTTACAATGCTTGTTGGTTTGTGCGGTGCAGGACAGAAACTTTGGTTGTAGTGCGCGATTTTACATTTTTAACTGGAACATCAAACGGTTCTGATTCCTCTTGCCCTGTCTTGATATACAACTTGTTTAGTTTTCCTAATTTTGGTAGAATTTTTGGGGTACCAGAAGTATGGTGGTTGTTCAGATTGCTACAGACTGTTCTGTTTTTCACAGTTTCTGTTTTTGATGCATAGTTTGCTTGTTTTGATGAATATATCAATTTATATTAGTGGATTAAGACATGGAAAAGTTATATTACAGTAGACACAATGCAAAAACAAAATATGAATTGGTTTGCAACAGTACTTAGAGTAGTGATTTGCTTTATTATACTAACGGATCTTACCAAGTTTTCTGTTGAAGTTTTGTGTGGATGAAGTGTTCGATGATTGAGAAGGTTTCGATGTGAGAAGAAGGAAGAGAAGGAAGAGCTCAAGCTTCGGGATGCCCGAGGCACCCCAAGTAAATATTCAAGGATACTCAAGCGTCTAAGCTTGGGGATGCTGGGAAGGCATCCCCTCTTTCTTCAACAAATATCGGTATGTTTTCGGATTCGTTTCATTCATGTGATATGTGCAAATCTTGGAGCGTCTTTTGCATTTAGTTTTTCTTTTTTCTTTTATGCACCATGCTGGTATGAGATAGTCCTTGGTTGATTTAGAGAATGCTCATTGCACTTCACTTAAATCTTTTGAGTGTGGCTTTATAGAATGCTTCATGTGCTTCACTTATATCATTTGAAGTTTGGATTGCCTGTTTCTCTTTACATAGAAAACCGCCATTTGTAGAATGCTCTTTTGATTCACTTATATTTGTTAGAGAGTGGGCATATCTTTTGTAGAACTCTCTTGCTTCACTTATATCTTTTTAGAGAGATGATAGGAATTGGTCATTCACATGGTTAGTCATAAAATCCTACATAAACTTGTAGATTACTGAATATGATATGTTTGATTCCTTGCAATAGTTTGGCGATATAAAGGTGGTGATATTAGAGTTATGCTAGTGGGTGATTGTGGATTAGTAGAAATACTTGTGTTGAGGTTTGTGATTCTCGTAGCATGCACGTATGGCGAACCGCTTTGTGATGAAGTTGGAGCACAATTTTATTTATTGATTGTCTTCCTTATGAGTGGCGGTCGGGGACGAGCGATGGTCTTTTCCTACCAATCTATCCCCCTAGGAGAATGCGCGTAGTACTTTGTTTTCAATGGCTTGTAGATTTTTGCAATAAGTATATGAGTTCTTTATGACTAATGTTGGGTTCATGGACTATACGCACTCTCACCCTTCCATCATCGCTAGCCTCTTCGGTACTGTGCATTGCCCTTTCTCACCTCGAGAGTTGGTGCAAACTTCGCCGGTGCATCCAAACCCCGTGATACGATACGCTCTATCACACATAAGCCTCCTTATATCTTCCTCAAAACAGCCACCATACCTACCTATCATGGCATTTCCATATCCATTCCGATATATATTGCCATGCAACTTCCATCATCATCATATACATGACTTGATCATTCATTGTCATATTGCTTTGCATGATCGTAAGATAGCTAGCATGATGTTTTCATGGCTTGTCCGTTTTTTGATGTCATTGCTACGCTAGATCATTGCACATCCCGGTTGTAGCGACCCGACCCGAATGGATCAAGTCTCTGTGCTTAAGTGTCATCCCTGGATCGGTATGCTGACACACACATTACTCGAGGATTTATAACAGAGGTAAATCACATGTATAAAGTAACGTAAATACCATTACCTCAATCCAACTAGTGGAAGTAACAAGGTTGTGGATTCCCATCAACACCAACGGCAAAGTTGAGTGTAGAGATCGTAACCCTAACGTATCACTTACTTGTCGTAAGATCCTGCAACATGAGACGCGTTGCAATACAAAGGGTCAAGACATTGAATGTACTGGCAAATTCACACCATAGTGCAATGATGAATAAAGGCTATCACTACATGCATATATGGCTGGTGGAGGCTTTATGGTTATAATGTTTTTGCGAAAAGCCAATTTTTCCCTACTACAAAGGAATAAATTTTATTTAACTATCATGGTGGTTGTTAAACATTGAGAATGGTTGACAGCATTCTCAATCCCAATTAAGTAACATCATCATCAAACCCAACAAAATTAATTAAAGTAACATGATGAGATTCACATGATAATCCAAGTACTAGATACTCAAGATGTCCATAACCGGGGACACGGCTAACCATGATTAGTTTATACACTCTGCAGAGGTTGCGCACTTTTCCCCACATGACTCGATCTCCTCCGTTGGGATTCTTGCACTACATGGTGTTTGAGAAACGGATGACCGAGACATAGTCTTTCAGAAGCGCTAGCACCTTACGATGGGTAGACCGTACCAACGTACATCCCCTACATCTGCTAGTCTACCACTGTAAGAGTTCGCACAACTTAGTCAACTATGCTAGAGCCCATAATAGCATGTGGCTGCACACGGAAGTTTCTAGCATGAATAATCTTATGATCCCTTTGAGCCTGGGTGGCGGTCCGTGAAAAAAAACAGGCAATCCTGGTCTACCCAGGTGCCTAGACAGGCTATCCTGGAATAACCAGGTACCTTAATCCACCCAGATGTGTATTAATGTTGCCACCTTAAATAAACCATTAAATAACAATCTCACATCTGTCATGGATATTCACTCAAACCCAATCCACGTCTACGAGCATAGCATGGCATAATAAGCAAACGTAGAAGTAACTCCCAAGGGTTTGATAATAAAACAGGTAATAGGTACTACCTCAAACTACTTCCCAAAACCCACAATTTAATTCAGATCCTAATCATGCAATTGTTTGAGGATTGATCTAATGCATAAAAATTGGGTAATAAATAGGTATGATCAAAGTGTGAACTTGTGTGTACTGTTGATGAAGATGCTTCGCACTCAAAACTCCTGATAGTTCTACTCTTTACACTCCGATCAATCTATCACGAGCAAGCAATAGTAACCACACATAAGCAATCACAAAAAAAATCAAAGAAAAGATCTCGGAAAAACTCGAAAACAAACAAAAAACTCTTGCAACATAAAACAGTTTCTAACAGTACCAAAATTTTGTGAATTTGGCCTTATCAAAAAGTTTGGGTCAAGAGCTTCGATTTGCAAAAAGAATCAACTCAAACGGAGTTATAAAACTCAAGTTACGATCAAACGAAGTTCAAATACAAAACTATTTGAAATTCAAAATTTTAAACTTTCAAAAATATGTTTAAGTTGTTTTACTGGATAGAGGGGATCATAACGAACAAGTGGGCATTGATTTCGTCTAATTCCGACTAACGAGTAAAAAGTAGTGATCGTTTTAAGACTAGGGATTAATTTGTAAAATAAAACAACTACAACTAGGTCCCTGGCGTAAAATAAACAAAAAACGAATAGACTAAATAACGAACGCTCGTTTATAAGATCTAAATAGTGGACGTTCGTTGTTTAAAAAAACCAAAAACAAAACAGATCCAGTCTAGGGTTTTAAAAAAACCGAACTTAAAATAAAACCGGATCGGACGGCGGTTATACCGGTTCGCAGTGGTTTGGCGGTTTTCGAGAGAAAACCGGGGGCGGCGAGGTTGAAATCCGGCGAGTCCGGCGAGCGGCGGCGGACGACTCCGGCGAGCGGCGATGGGCGGAGACGGCGGCGATGGCGGCGCGGGTGGCGGCGGTAGCTACGGGCGACGCGATGCGGCGTGAGTCTTGGCGACGAGGCGCGCTGGCAGATCTCGCCACGCTGGCCAAGTAGTCGAGGAGAGGCGGCGGCGAAAAAAAAAGAGAGAGAGGCGGGGCCCGGGCGAGGTATTTAAGGAGGGCAAGGCGCGGCGGGAGGGGCAAGGCGGCGCAGAGTCCGGAGGCATTTAACGTCGAGAGCGGCGCTGGGACTTCGTCGAGCTTTGGGACGAACAAGCGCTGGTCATGTCGTGGCTTTGCCCGGTTAGCTAAAGGCCGGCCCAAAGTCAGAGAGTATATTTAAAAAAAACATTTTGTAGACAGTGAATAAATAAATGCAAATAAACTAAAAATATAACATAGGCATATAATATATCGAAATTTTCAGAAAAAGATTTCCTACAAGATGAACATTTTTCTAGCATCAAACAAAATTCACACTGATTTAAATAATTCAAACAGTGCTACTGCTCTAATAGAATCCAATAAAAATCATTTTAAAAATACCAAAGTTAATTCAAATTTATTTCTCTCCATTTTTCTGATGTAGGGAATCATTTTACCCTAATTTCTGTACATTTTATTTTTGGAGAAAAATAATTTGAATAAAACCCAAATAAGTCGAAATTGAAAATAATTTTCAAAGGATCTTTAAAATTGGATTCTTTTAAACTCCCAACTCATATTTCATATGTTTTGAAGAAGTCATTTTATCTTCTCTCATGAAAATCATTGAGTTGCTTGAAGTTTCTGAAGTTGAAAATATTTCCAAATGAAATTCAAATCTTTTCAAAAACCCTTTTCATTTATTTCAATGGAAGAAGTCATGTCATCTTCTCTCTAGAGTTTTGTGATGAAAAGAATTTGAATTCCTGAAGATCATAAAGCCAGATGAAAGTTTGGGAAAGTCCTTTTATTCCCTCTCATTTAAATTTCAACAGTTTCAAATTCACTCACTTTCAGTCAATCAACCACATAACAATCAAACAGATAATCAATTCTATCTATTTGATATAAATTCAAAAATTTAGAATTTTGGGATGTTACAAACCTACCACGCTTACAATGAATCTTGTCCTCGATATTCGGAGAGGCTAGCAAGAAATAGGTTAGGGTAGGGGGTCTTCAAGATCCATCGATTGTCACAGGGGGTCTGGGGTGCTACCACCCTTAGAAACATAGTTATGGTTCCATCAAAACTCACATACTCCATCCTTATTATTGACAGTGGTAGTCTTCTCAGATCTTCAGGATAATTCCTTCTCTGGGTTCTTCCAGTGGTGGCATAACTGTTCCTCAATACTTCTGTCCTTTCATCTTGGTAAGGTTCCTCTATGACTGGGTCTTCTTAGCTGACGGGTCTGAAGCCAATTCTAAACTACTATCGATATCTCATGGTGGACATCAATTTATGGTTTCTCCTGCAGGAAATGGGTCTGGGTTGAACCTCACCATATGACCTACGTTTGGCAACAACTGCTTTGTACAAGGGAAAAAAATACTTATACCATTCTAAGGTTTAAACAAGGTTTTTAATCGTCGTCTCTCTACTATAGGTAAGTCACTCAGATTTACCATCCCATATAGCAAAGGCGAATAATAAGAGTAAGTCGGTATGGTGATCAATCCATCCCGCACTCCAAATCATTACCTTGTATACGGTTTAGCGAATCTCGCATGCTAACACTCAGTCATCCTCACAAGCATTGCAGAACTTCTCTTGTCGTCGAACCAAGTTCGAATAAATTCATTGATTACGCAAGCCAAACAAACATCTATCGTTCCTTAACAACTCTCGTGTTTTGCGTTGCTCCTATAAAATCGTCTATGGGTAAGGTCGTAATCTCTTCCGTGGTTTTTCCTTCGCAAGAGTGTGCTTGCTTCTTGGCAGGTCCCAGGGCCCTGTGGGTTATGGCCCATCTCATTACTTGTAGTCCTTGAACTTATCCTCGGGCTTGATCATTATTCCAACTTCCAACTTCCTAGCGTACTTAAAATCCATCCAATTGTAATGTCTTCTTCCTTCTATTTGTACCAAACTAAGACGTGATTACTCAGACTCATCATAGAGTCACAATTGCTCCAGATTACTACCATCATACCTCCTTTATATCCAATAGTACTTCATCTCTTCATCCTCGTGGGATATCCCACCTACCGAGATAAGAACTTATACTTATGAAGTCCATACTCCACTTCGTGGAACATCATTATCCTTTCTAGGGTCAAGCGTCCTTACAGCGGAATATTGGCCATCTCTGCATGGCACTTCTTCAACTGGGAAACGTGAAACACATCATGAACTCCTGACAGTCCTTCGGGTGACTCCAACTTGTTGGCCACTGCTCCCATACGCTCCAAAACTCGGTATGGTCCTACAAATCTCGAGGCTAACTTTCCCTTAACTCCAAATTGTTTAACTTCTCGTAGAGGGGACACATGAAGACATGCTCTGTCTCCAATTTCATAGACTACCTCCTTGCGTTTTTGAGTCTTCATAACTCTTCTGCCTGGACTGAGCTACCTTCAGTCTATCTCGAATCAACTTAACATTCTCTTCGGACTCCTTGATCACATTTGGTCCAAACAACTAACGGTCTCCAACTTCATCCCACATCAACGGTGTGTGGCTCCTTCTCCCATACAAAGGTTCAAAAGGGGCCATCTTCAAACTGACTTGGTAGCTGTTGTTGAATGAGAACTCCGTGTAAGGTAGATTATCATCCCTACTAGATCCATAATCTAGCGCACACGCTCTCAACATGTCCTCCAGAATCTGATTGACTCTCTCGGTCTATCCATCTGTCTGCGGATGAAAGGCTGTACTGAACTCTAGTCTAGTACCCAAAGTGTGGTGCAGCTGATTCCAAAACTTTGAGGTAAATTGTGTTCCTCTATCTGATACGATGGTCCCCGGAACTCCATGCAGACATACGATCCTGGTCAAATATATCTTGGCTAATTTTGCACTTGTATAGGTGGTTTTCACTGGGATAAAGTGAGCCACTTTGGTCAAGCGAATCAACTACTACCCAGCTAGAATCATATCCCGTTCGGGTTCTGGGGAATCCGGTAATGAAATCCGTGTCAAGCTTATCCCACTTCCGTTCGGGTATCGGCATAGGCTGTAGTAATCCTGCTGGCTTCTAATGCTTTGCTTTTACTCTCTCTGGCATACATCACCTACGACTACATACTCTGCAATATCCTTCTTCATACCAGTCCACCAGAAACTCTCCTTCAAATCCAAATACATCTTGGTGTTTCCAAGGCGAATCGAGTATGGTGAGTCATGAGCCTCCTGAAGTATTAACTTCCTGATCCTTGCATTATTGGGCACATATACACGGTCCTCGAACCATAAGGTGTCGTGCTCATCCTTACGAAAACCTTTGGTATTTCCTTTGCTCATTCTCTCTTTTACCTCGGCAATATCTTTGTCATACTTGAAGCTTCACGAATCTTTCCCAACAATGTAGACTGAACTTCCATTGCGGCAGACAAAACCTTTGGGAACAATCTCCAACCGAAGTTCCCCGAGATCCTCGGCTAACTCCTTTGGTAATCCCACCTTATGAGGGTATTCGTCCTTGTTTTATTTATGGTTGTGTCCTATTTCTCCACAAAGCCTGCATGCACGTAGTTTCTTCATACCATTTCCATAAGGCTCAAATCTCTGGGACACAAATCGAGACTTTGGCAAAGTCAACTTAAATTCCTTCCAATTGGTTTCTCCTTGCCATCCATTGATGTTTTGGTACATCCTCCACCAAGTAGCAGCACCTCTTTCAAAACTCCGAAGAGCATGCTGGGTCATATCCTTTCCGGCTATAGAGTTATTCTTCATGCGATCCTCCATGTTCTGAATCCATTGGTCCGTCTCCAATTGACTCATCGGTCCAGATAATATGAGTTCATCTCCATTCATCCTCTATTGGGTCCATGGGTTTTGGGGTGGGATAAGAGAGATGGAGAGGGATACACACAATACAAAACAATAGTTTTGAGAAGACATGTTTTATTGTGGGTCATCGGAAAAACAACAAACAAATGACAGCTCACAATCGTCGCATCTAACGTAAGTATTTAACAGGTTGGGTCTTCTAATGGTCTATAGATCTCAACATCATCAAACTCTTCAAGTCTTGGTCATGTCTTCGATGGCTTTTTTCCGATCATGCTTGTTCTACTCAAGTTCTTTGGCCATATCATCTCTGTTGTCGCAAAGTCTATCATGGCGTCCTTTAATATTTACGGAGTTGCGTTCCAAACTTACGGGTTTCAACATCCTTGGCATGAACCATGGTCCTACTATCTTTCGGTTCTGACGAATCTCCGGTATCTCGAGGTTTTGCTCCTCCAAATTTTGACTACTTTTAGCTTCGGGTCCTGAGTTCTTCACGAAATGCTTCCTTGTCAAATACTGCTTCTTGTAGGTCCATCTTAACTTCTTGATGTAACACTCCAGATCCTGGTGATACACCGGCTAAGGTTAAAACTTCATCTTGCTGATAGGTGCTCCATCAGCCTTCTACCATCCAATCCTTACATGCATCTGCATGCTTAACTTCGTACGGTGATAATAGCTCAAACAGGCAATAACACCATGGTTATCCGTGTCTATGCCCATGTTACTGCCATGAGCTTCCATTCCATAATTGATATCTCCTGTCTTGGGGCTTTCTTGAGAAAACCTTAAGTTTTACGCTCCATGTCCTAGTCTTTCTCCAACACACCTTGATCTCGGTATTGGCGGCTTCCATAGTCTGTCAAGTTCCATAAGTGTAGCCTTCCTTGGTCATACCAAATTTGGAAATTCTTCATATTCTCCTAGTCTTCGAAGTCTTTATCCGTCGTAGTTTCCATCATTATAATGCTCGGTAAAATCCTCTTCATTCCGAAGTGGTCTTAGTTGTCCGATATCTGGTCCTTCTTGGAGTGGTCTCATCAGTCAAATCTTCGAGGGGTCAAAAGGGGAAAGGGGTATGGTCTCACTAAAAGGGAATATTTGAATAAGCTCAGAAGAGAGGAGAGGTAAAATATCTTTTTAAAAAAGAAGTAGTAGAGAAAATCTTTCCTATGGGTTTGCCAGTTTCTAGGGTCACGTCCTACAGTCAACATGTACTTTGATACCATCTTGTAGCGACCCGACCCCGAATGGATCAAGTCCCTATGCTTAAGTGTCATCCCTGGACTAGTATGCTGACACACACAGTACTCGAGGATTTATAACAGAGGTAAATCACATGTATAAAGTAACATAAATACCATTACCTCAATCCAAATAGCGGAAGTAACAAGGTTGTGGATTCCCATCAACACCAACGACAAAGTTGAGTGTAGAAATCGTAACCCTAACGTATCACTTACTCATCGTAAGATCCTGCAACATGAGATGTTGCAGCCACAAAGGGTCAGTACATTGAATGTACTGGAAAATTCACACCATAGTGCAATGATGAATAAAGACTATCACTACATGCATATATGGCTGGTGGAGGCTTTATGGTTATAATGTTTTTGCGAAAAGCCAATTATTCCCTACTACAAAGGAATAAATTTTATTTAACTATCATGGTGGTTGTTAAACATTGAGAATGGTTGACAGCATTCTCAATGCCAATTAAGTAACATCATCATCAAACCCAACAAAATTAATTAAAGTAACATGATGAGATTCACATGATAATCCAAGTACTAGATACTCAAGATGTCCATAACCGGGGACACGGCTAACCATGATTAGTTTATACACTCTGCAGAGGTTGCACTTTTCCCCACATGACTCGATCTCCTCCGTTGGGATTCTTGCACTACATGGTGTTTGAGAAAGCGATGACCGAGACATAGTCTTTCGTAAGCAATAGCACCTTACGATGGGTAGACCGTACCAACCTACATCCCCTAGATCTGCTAGTCTACCACGTAAGAGTTTGCACAACTTAGTCAACTATGCTAGAGCCCATAATAGCATGTGGCTGCACACGGAAGTTTCTAGCATGAATAATCTTATGATCCCTTTGAGCACAGGTGGCGGTCCATGAAAAAAAGCAGGCAATCCTGGTCTACCCAGTGCCTAGACAAACTATCCTGGAATAACCAGTACCTTAATCCACCAGATGTGTATTAATGTTGCCACCTTAAATAAACCATTAATTAGCAATCTCACATACATCATGGATATTCACTCAAACCCAATCCACGTCTACGAGCATAGCATGGCATAATAAGCAAACGTAGAAGTAACTCCCAAGGGTTTGATAATAAAACAGGTAATAGGTACTACCTCAAACTACTTCCCAAAACCCACAATTTAATTCAGATCCTAATCATGCAATTGTTTGAGGATTGATCTAATGCATAAAAATTGGGTAATAAATAGGTATGATCAAAGTGTGAACTTGCTGTCTTTGTTGATGAAGATGCTTCGCACTCAAAACTCCCGATAGTTCTACTCTTCACACTCCGATCAATCTATCGCGAGCAAGCAATAGTAACCACACATAAGCAATCACTCAAAAAAATCGAAGAAAAGATCTCGGAAAAACTAAAAAACAAACAAACAACTCTTGCAACACAAAACAGTTTCTAACAGTACCAAAATTACGTGAATTTGGCCTTATCAGAAAGTTTGGGTCAAGAGCTTCGATTTGCAAAAAGAATCAACTCAAACGGAGTTATAAAACTCAAGTTACGATCAAACGAAGTTCAAATACAAAACTATTTGAAATTCAAATTTTTAAACTTTCAAAAATATGTTTAAGTTGTTTTACTGGATAGAGGGGATCATAACGAAGAAGTGGGCATTGGTTTCGTCTAATACCGACTAACGAGTAAAAAGTAGTGATCGTTTTAAGAATAGGGACTAATCTGTAAAATAAAACAACTACAACTAGGTCCCTGGCATAAAATAAACAGAAAACGAATAGACTAAATAACGAATGCTCGTTTATAAGATCTAAATAGTGGACGTTCTCTGTTTAAAAAAACAAAAAAATAGATCTAGTCTAGGGTTTTAAAAAAACCGAACTTAAAATAAAACCGGATCGGACGGCGGTTATAGGATTCATGATGGTTTGGCGGTTTTCGAGAGAAAACCGGGGGCGGCGAGGTTGAAATCCGGCGAGTCCGGCGAGCGGCGGCGGACGACTCCGGCGAGCGGCGATGGGCGGAGACGGCGGAAGCGCGCGCTGGTGGCGGCGGTGGTTACAGGCGACAGCGTGCGGCGTGGAGGGGCGGCAACGAGGCGCTTGTGGCAGATCTCGCCACGCCGGGCTTGCGGCGAGTCGAGGAGAGGCGGCGGCGGCAAAAACGGGAAAAAGAGAGAGAGGCGGGGCCGGGCTGTATTTAAGGAGAGGGGGCAAGGTGGGCGTCTTGGGAGGGCAAGGGCGTCAGAGTCCGGAGGCCAACCTGACGCCGAGGCGGCGGCGGAATTGCCCCGAGCTCGGGACGAACAAGGCTATTGGGTTGGTCGTGGCTCGCCCGGTTGGTTGGGCCGGCCCAGTCGGCGGAGAGTATATTTTAAAAAAAATAAAACATTTTGCAGACAGTGAATAAATAAATGCAAATAAACTAAAAATATAACATAGGCATATAATATATCGAAATTTTCAGAAAAAGATTTCCTACAAGATGAACATTTTTCTAGCATCAAACAAAATTCACACTGATTTAAATAATTTGAACAGTGCTACTACTCTAATAGAATCGAATAAAAATCATTTTAAAAATACCAAAATTAATTCAAATTTATTTCTCTCCATTTTTCTGATGTAGGGAATCATTTTACCCTAATTTCTGTACATTTTATTTTTGGAGAAAAACAATTTGAATAAAACCCAAATAAGTCGAAATTGAAAATAATTTTCAAAGGAACTTTAAAATTGGATTCTTTTAAACTTCCAACTCATATTTCATATGTTTTGAAGAAGTCATTTTATCTTCTCTCATGAAAATCATTGAGTTGCTTGAAGTTTCTGAAGTTGAAAATATTTCCAAATGAAATTCAAATCTTTTCAAAACCCTTTTCATTTATTTCAATGGAAGAAGTCATGTCATCTTCTCTCTAGAGTTTTGTGATGAAAAGACTTTGAATTCCCGAAGATCATAAAGCCAGATGAAAGTTTGGGAAAGTCCTTTTATTCCCTCTCATTTAACTTTCAACAGTTTCAAATTCACTCACTTTCAGTCAATCAACCACACAACAATCAAACAAACAATCAATTCTATCTATTTGATATAACATTCCAAAATTTAGAATTTTGGGATGTTACAAACCTACCACGCTTAAAATGAATCTTGTCCTCGAGATTCAGAGAGGCTAGCAAGAAATAGGTTAGGGTAGGGGGTCTTCAAGATCCATCGATTGTCACAGGGGGGCTGGGGTGCTACCACCCTTAGAAACATAGTTATGGTTCCATCAAAACTCATACACTCCATCCTTATTGTTGACAGTGGTAGTCTTCTCAGATCTTCAGGATAATTCCTTCTCTGGGTTCTTCCAGTGGTGGCATAACCGTTCCTCAATACTTCTGTCCTTTCATCTTGGTATGGTTCCTCTGTGACTGGGTCTTCTTAGCTGACGGGTCTGAAGCCAATTCTAAACTACTATCGATATCTCATGGTGGACATCAATTTATGGTTTTCTCCTGCAGGAAATGGGTCTGGGTTGAACTTCGCCATATGACCTACGTTTGGCAACAAGTGCCTTGTACGAGGGAAAAAAATACTTATACCATTCTAAGGTTTAAACAAGGTTTTTAATCGTCGCCTCTACTATAGGTAAGTCACTCAGATTTACCATCCCATATAGCAAAGGCGAATAATAAGATTAAGTCGGTATGGTGATCAATCCATCCCGCACCCAAATCATTACCTTGTATACGGTTTAGCGAATCTCGCATGCTAACACTCACCATCCTCACAAGCATTGCAGAACTTCTCTTGTCGTCGAACCAAGTTCGAATAAATTCATTGATTCTGCAAGCCAAACAAACATCTATCGTTCCTTAACAACTCTCAGGTTTTGCGTTGCTCCTATAAAATCGTCTATGGGTAAGGTCGTAATCTCTTCCAGGGTTTTTCCTTCGGCAAGAGTGTGCTTGCTTCTTGGCAGGTCCTGGGGCCTGTGGGTTATGGCCCATCTCATTACTTGTAGTCCTTGAACTTATCCTCGGGCTTCTGATCATTATTCCAACTACCAACTTCCTAGCGTACTTAAAATCCATCCAATTGTAATGTCTTCTTCCTTCTATTTGTACCAAACTAAGACGTGATTACTCAGACTCATCATAGAGTCACAATTGCTCCAGATTACTAACATCATACCTCCTTTATATCCAATAGTACTTCATATCTTCATCCTCGTGGGATATCCCACCTACCGAGATAAGAACTTATACTTATGAAGTCCATACTCACTTCGTGGAACATCATTATCCTTTCTAGGGTCAAGCGTCCTTACAGGGAATATTGGCCATCTCTGCATGGCACTTCTTTAAGCAGGAAACGTGAAACACATCATGAACTCCTGACAGTCCTTCGGGTGACTCCAACTTGTTGGCCACTGCTCCCATACGCTCCAAAACTCGGTATGGTCCTACAAATCTCGAGGCTAACTTTCCCTTAACTCCAAATTGTTTAACTTCTCGTAGAGGGACACATGAAGACATGCTCATCTCCAATTTCATAGACTACCTCCTTGCGTTTTTGAGTCTTCATAACTCTTCTGCCTGGACTGAGCTACCTTCAGTCTATCTCGAATCAACTTAACATTTTCTTCGGACTCCTTGATCACATTTGGTCCAAACAACTGACGGTCTCCAACTTCATCCCACATCAACGGTGTGTGACTCCTTCTCCCATACAAAGGTTCAAAAGGGGCCATCTTCAAACTGACTTGCTAGCTTTTGTTGAATGAGAACTCCGTGTAAGGTTGATTATCATCCCTACTAGATCCATAATCTAGCGCACACGCTCTCAACATGTCCTCCAGAATCTGATTTACTCTCTCGGTCTATCCATCTGTCTGCGGATGAAAGGCTGTACTGAACTCTAGTCTAGTACCCAAAGTGTGGTGCAGCTGATTCCAAAACTTTGAGGTAAACTGTGTTCCTCTATCTGATATGATGGTCCTCGGAACTCCATGCAGACATACGATCCTGGTCAAATATATCTTGGCTAATTTCGCACTTGTATAGGTGGTTTTCACTGGGATAAAGTGAGCCACTTTGGTCAAGCGAATCAACTACTACCCAGCTAGAATCATATCCCATTCGGGTTCTGGGAAATCCGGAAATGAAATCCATGTCAAGCTTATCCCACTTCCATTCGGGTATCGGCATAGGTCGTAGTAATCCTGCTGGCTTCGATGCTCGCTTTTACTCTCTGGCATACATCACCTATGACTACATACTCCGCAATATCCTTCTTCATACCAGCCACCAGAAACGCTACTTCAAATCCAAATACATCTTGGTGTTTCCAAGGCGAATCGAGTATGGTGAGTCATGAGCCTCCTGAAGTATTAACTTCCTGATCCTTGCATTATTGGGCACATATACACGGTCCTCGAACCATAAGGTGTCGTGCTCATCCTTACGAAAACCTTTGGTATTTCCTTTGCTCATTCTCTCTTTTACCTCAGCAATATCTTTGTCATACTTCTGAGCTTCACGAATCTTTCCCAACAATGTAGACTGAACTTCCATTGCGGCAGCAAAACCTTTGGGAACAATCTCCAACCGAAGTTCCCTGAGATCCTCGGCTAACTCCTTTGGTAATCCCCTGCTTATGAGGGTATTCGTCCTTGTTTTATTTATGGTTGTGTCCTATTTCTCCACAAAGCCTGCATGCACAGAGTTTCTTCATACCATTTCCATAAGGCTCAAATCTCTGGGACACAAATCGAGACTTTGGCAAAGTCAACTTAAATTCCTTCCAATTGGTTTCTCCTTGCCATCCATTGATGTTTTGGTACATCCTCCACCAAGTAGCGCACCTCTTTCAAAACTCCGAAGAGCATCTTTGGGTCATATCCTTTCCGGCTATAGAGTTATTCTTCATGCGATCCTCCATGTTCTGAATCCATTGGTCCGTCTCCAATTGACTCATCGGTCCAGATAATATGAGTTCATCTCCATTCATCCTCTATTGGGTCCATGGGTTTTGGGGTGGGATAAGAGAGATGGAGAGGGATACACACAATACAAACAATAGTTTTGAGAAGACATGTTTTATTGTGGCTGTCGGAAAAACAACAAACAAATGACAGCTCACAATCGTCGCATCTAACGTAAGTATTTAACAGGGGTTGGGTCTTCTAATGGTCTATAGATCTCAACGTCATCAAACTCTTCAAGTCTTGGTCATGTCTTCGATGGCTTTTTCCGATCATGCTTGTTCTACTCAAGTTCTTTGGCCATATCATCTCTGTTGTCGCAAAGTCTATCATGACGTCCTTTAATATTTCTGGAGTTGCGTTCCAAACTTCTGGGTTTCAACATCCTTGGCATGAACCATGGTCCTACTATCTTTCAGTTCCTGACGAATCTCCGGTATCTCGAGGTTTTGCTCCTCCAGCTTGACTACTTTCAGCTTCGGGTCCTGAGTTCTTCACGAAATGCTTCCTTGTCAAATACTGCTTCTTGTAGGTCCATCTTAACTTCTTGATGTAACACTCCAGATCCTGGTGATACACCGGCTAAGGTTAAAACTTCATCTTGCTGATAGGTGCTCCATCAGCCTTCTACCATCCAATCCTTACATGCATCTGCATGCTTAACTTCAGACGGTGATAATAGCTCAAACAGTAATAACACCATGGTTATCCGTGTCTATGCCCATGTTATTCTTGCCATGAGCTTCCATTCCATAATTGATATCTCCTGTCTTGGGGCTTTCTTGAGAAAACCTTAAGTTTTACGCTCCATGTCCTAGTCTTTCTCCAACACACCTTGATCTCGGGTATTGACAGCTTCCATAGTCTGTCAAGTTCCATAAGTGTAGCCTTCCTTGGTCATACCAAATTTGGAAATTCTTCATATTCTCCTAGTCTTCGAAGTCTTTATCCGTCGTAGTTTCCATCATTATAATGCTCGGTAAAATCCTCTTCATTCCGAAGTGGTCTTAGTTGTCCGATATCTGGTCCTTCTTGGAGTGGTCTCATCAGTCAAATCTTCGAGGGGTCAAAAGGGGAAAGGGGTATGGTCTCACTAAAAGGGAATATTTGAATAAGCTCAGAAGAGAGGAGAGGTAAAATATCTTTTTAAAAAAGAAGTAGTAGAGAAAATCTTTCCTATGGGTTTGCAGGTTTCTAGGGTCACGTCCCTGAGTCAACATGTACTTTGATACCATCTTGTAGCGACCCGACCCGAATGGATCAAGTCCCTATGCTTAAGTGTCATCCACTGGACTAGTATCTTTGACACACACGATTCGAGGATTTATAACAGAGGTAAATCACATGTATAAAGTAACATAAATACCATTACCTCAATCCAAATAGCGGAAGTAACAAGGTTGTGGATTCCCATCAACACCAACGACAAAGTTGAGTGTAGAAATCGTAACCCTAACGTATCACTTACTCATCGTAAGATCCTGCAACATGAGATGTTGCAGCCACAAAGGGTCAGTACATTGAATGTACTGGAAAATTCACACCATAGTGCAATGATGAATAAAGACTATCACTACATGCATATATGGCTGGTGGAGGCTTTATGGTTATAATGTTTTTGCGAAAAGCCAATTTTTCCCTACTACAAAGGAATAAATTTTATTTAACTATCATGGTGGTTGTTAAACATTGAGAATGGTTGACAGCATTCTCAATGCCAATTAAGTAACATCATCATCAAACCCAACAAAATTAATTAAAGTAACATGATGAGATTCACATGATAATCCAAGTACTAGATACTCAAGATGTCCATAACCGGGGACACGGCTAACCATGATTAGTTTATACACTCTGCAGAGGTTGCGCACTTTTCCCCACATGACTCGATCTCCTCCGTTGGGATTCTTGCACTACATGGTGTTTGAGAAACGTATGACCGAGACATAGTCTTTCAGAAGCAATAGCACCTTACGATGGGTAGACCGTACCAACCTACATCCCCTAGATCTGCTAGTCTACCACTGTAAGAGTTTGCACAACTTAGTCAACTATGCTAGAGCCCATAATAGCATGTGGCTGCACACGGAAGTTTCTAGCATGAATAATCTTATGATCCCTTTGAGCCTGGGTGGCGGTCCATGAAAAAAAACAGGCAATCCTGGTCTACCCAGGTGCCTAGACAGGCTATCCTGGAATAACCAGGTACCTTAATCCACCCAGATGTGTATTAATGTTGCCACCTTAAATAAACCATTAATTAGCAATCTCACATCTGTCATGGATATTCACTCAAACCCAATCCACGTCTACGAGCATAGCATGGCATAATAAGCAAACGTAGAAGTAACTCCCAAGGGTTTGATAATAAAACAGGTAATAGGTACTACCTCAAACTACTTCCCAAAACCCACAATTTAATTCAGATCCTAATCATGCAATTGTTTGAGGATTGATCTAATGCATAAAAATTGGGTAATAAATAGGTATGATCAAAGTGTGAACTTGCCTGTACTGTTGATGAAGATGCTTCGCACTCAAAACTCCTGATAGTTCTACTCTTCACACTCCGATCAATCTATCGCGAGCAAGCAATAGTAACCACACATAAGCAATCACTCAAAAAAATTGAAGAAAAGATCTCTAAAACTAAAAACAAACAAACAACTCTTGCAACAGAAAACAGTTTCTAACAGTACCAAAATTATGTGAATATGGCCTTATCAGAAAGTTTGGGTCAAGAGCTTCGATTTGCAAAAGAATCAACTCAAACGGAGTTATAAAACTCAAGTTACGATCAAACGAAGTTCAAATACAAAACTATTTGAAATTCAAATTTTTAAACTTTCAAAAATATGTTTAAGTTGTTTTACTGGATAGAGGGGATCATAACGAAGAAGTGGGCATTGGTTTCGTCTAATACCGACTAACGAGTAAAAAGTAGTGATCGTTTTAAGAATAGGGACTAATCTGTAAAATAAAACAACTACAACTAGGTCCCTGGCATAAAATAAACAGAAAACGAATAGACTAAATAACGAATGCTCGTTTATAAGATCTAAATAGTGGACGTTCTCTGTTTAAAAAAACAAAAAAATAGATCTAGTCTAGGGTTTTAAAAAAACCGAACTTAAAATAAAACCGGATCGGACGGCGGTTATACCGGTTCGCAGTGGTTTGGCGGTTTTCGAGAGAAAACCGGGGGCGGCGAGGTTGAAATCCGGCGAGTCCGGCGAGCGGCGGACGACTCCATGAGCGGCGATGGCGGAGACGGCAATGAAGGCCGCTGGTGGCGGCGGTATACTGCTGGGCGACACAGCGTGGAGGCAAGGCGACGAGGCGCTGCATGCAGATCTCGCCACAAGCGGTTGGCAAGTCGAGGAGAGGCGGCGGCGGCAAAAACGGGAAAAAGAGAGAGAGGCGGGGCCCGGGGCGAGGT
The DNA here is from genome assembly GCA_021605145.1 of Aegilops bicornis. Classification (NCBI taxonomy): domain Eukaryota; kingdom Viridiplantae; phylum Streptophyta; class Magnoliopsida; order Poales; family Poaceae; genus Aegilops; species Aegilops bicornis. The sequence continues at coordinate 341,048,703 of CM038673.1, read as the reverse complement.
ATTTAAGGAGGGGGGCAAGGTGGCGTGCGGGAGGGGCAAGGGGGCGTCGCAGAGTCCGGAGGCGGCACGAACGTCGAGGCGGCGGCGCTTAATTGCCCCGAGTTGGGATTTAACAGCAAGGCCGCTGGTTGGGTCGTGGCTGCCCGGTTGGTTGGGCCGGCCCACCATGGAGAGTATATTTTAAAAAATAAAACATTTTGCATAAAGTGAATAAATAAATGCAAATAAACTAAAAATATAACATAGGCATATAATATATCGAAATTTTCAGAAAAAAGATTTCCTACAAGATGAACATTTTTCTAGCATCAAACAAAATTCACACTGATTTAAATAATTTGAATAGTGCTACTACTCTAATAGAATCGAATAAAAATCATTTTAAAAATACCAAAATTAATTCAAATTTATTTCTCTCCATTTTTCTGATGTAGGGAATCATTTTACCCTAATTTCTGACATTTTATTTTTGGAGAAAAACAATTTGAATAAAACCCAAATAAGTCGAAATTGAAAATAATTTTCAAAGGAACTTTAAAATTGGATTCTTTTAAACTTCCAACTCATATTTCATATGTTTTGAAGAAGTCATTTTATCTTCTCTCATGAAAATCATTGAGTTGCTTGAAGTTTCTGAAGTTGAAAATATTTCCAAATGAAATTCAAATCTTTTCAAAAACCCTTTTCATTTATTTCAATGGAAGAAGTCATGTCATCTTCTCTCTAGAGTTTTGTGATGAAAAGACTTTGAATTCCCGAAGATCATAAAGCCAGATGAAAGTTTGGGAAAGTCCTTTTATTCCCTCTCATTTAACTTTCAACAGTTTCAAATTCACTCACTTTCAGTCAATCAACCACACAACAATCAAACAAACAATCAATTCTATCTATTTGATATAACATTCCAAAATTTAGAATTTTGGGATGTTACAAACCTACCACGCTTAAAATGAATCTTGTCCTCGAGATTCAGAGAGGCTAGCAAGAAATAGGTTAGGGTAGGGGGTCTTCAAGATCCATCGATTGTCACAGGGGGGCTGGGGTGCTACCACCCTTAGAAACATAGTTATGGTTCCATCAAAACTCATACACTCCATCCTTATTGTTGTGATGGTAGTCTTCTCGGATCTTCGTGATAATTCCTTCTCTGGGTTCTTCCGGTGGTGGCATAACCGTTCCTCAATACTTACATCCTTTCATCTTGGTATGGTTCCTCTGTGGATCGGGTCTTCTTAGGCGTAGTGCGAAGCCAATTCTAAACTACTATCGATATCTCATGGTGGACATCAATTTATGGTTTTCTCCTGCAGGAAATGGGTCTGGGTTGAACTTCGCCATATGACCTACGTTTGGCAACAAGTGCCTTGTACGAGGGAAAAAAATACTTATACCATTCTAAGGTTTAAACAAGGTTTTTAATCGTCGTCTCTCTACTATAGGTAAGTCACTCAGATTTACCATCCCATATAGCAAAGGCGAATAATAAGAGTAAGTCGGTATGGTGATCAATCCATCCCGCACCCAAATCATTACCTTGTATACGGTTTAGCGAATCTCGCATGCTAACACTCAGTCATCCTCACAAGCATTGCAGAACTTCTCTTGTCGTCGAACCAAGTTCGAATAAATTCATTGATTCTGCAAGCCAAACAAACATCTATCGTTCCTTAACAACTCTCAGGTTTTGCGTTGCTCCTATAAAATCGTCTATGGGTAAGGTCGTAATCTCTTCCGAGTTTTTCCTTCGGCAAGAGTGTGCTTGCTTCTTGGCAGGTCACAGGGCCCGTGGGTTATGGGCCCATCTCATTACTTGTAGTCCTTGAACTTATCCTCGGGCTTACGATCATTATTCCAACTACCAACTTCCTAGCGTACTTAAAATCCATCCAATTGTAATGTCTTCTTCCTTCTATTTGTACCAAACTAAGACGTGATTACTCAGACTCATCATAGAGTCACAATTGCTCCAGATTACTAACATCATACCTCCTTTATATCCAATAGTACTTCATATCTTCATCCTCGTGGGATATCCCACCTACCGAGATAAGAACTTATACTTATGAAGTCCATACTCCACTTCGTGGAACATCATTATCCTTTCTAGGGTCAAGCGTCCTTACAGGGGAATATTGGCCATCTCTGCATGGCACTTCTTTAACTGGGAAACGTGAAACACATCATGAACTCCTGACAGTCCTTCGGGTGACTCCAACTTGTTGGCCACTGCTCCCATACGCTCCAAAACTCGGTATGGTCCTACAAATCTAGAGGCTAACTTTCCCTTAACTCCAAATTGTTTAACTTCTCGTAGAGGGGACACATGAAGACATGCTCTGTCTCCAATTTCATAGACTACCTCCTTGCGTTTTTGAGTCTTCATAACTCTTACACTGGTGAGCTACCTTCAGTCTATCTCGAATCAACTTAACATTTTCTTCGGACTCCTTGATCACATTTGGTCCAAACAACTGACGGTCTCCAACTTCATCCCACATCAACGGTGTGTGACTCCTTCTCCCATACAAAGGTTCAAAAGGGGCCATCTTCAAACTGACTTGCTAGCTTTTGTTGAATGAGAACTCCGTGTAAGGTTGATTATCATCCCTACTAGATCCATAATCTAAGCGCTGCGCTCTCAACATGTCCTCCGTAATCTGATTTACTCTCTCGGTCTATCCATCCATCTGCGGATGAAAGGCATCTTGAACTCTAGTCTAGTACCCAAAGTGTGGTGCAGCTGATTCCAAAACTTTGAGGTAAACTGTGTTCCTCTATCTGATATGATGGTCCTCGGAACTCCATGCAGACATACGATCCTGGTCAAATATATCTTGGCTAATTTCGCACTTGTATAGGTGGTTTTCACTTTGGGATAAAGTGAGCCACTTTGGTCAAGCGAATCAACTACTACCCAGCTAGAATCATATCCCATTCGGGTTCTGGGAAATCCGGAAATGAAATCCATGTCAAGCTTATCCCACTTCCATTCGGGTATCGGCATAGGCTGTAGTAATCCTGCTGGCTTCTGATGCTCTGCTTTTACTCTCTCTGGCATACATCACCTATGACTACATACTCCGCAATATCCTTCTTCATACCAGCCACCAGAAACGCTACTTCAAATCCAAATACATCTTGGTGTTTCCAAGGCGAATCGAGTATGGTGAGTCATGAGCCTCCTGAAGTATTAACTTCCTGATCCTTGCATTATTGGGCACATATACACGGTCCTCGAACCATAAGGTGTCGTGCTCATCCTTACGAAAACCTTTGGTATTTCCTTTGCTCATTCTCTCTTTTACCTCAGCAATCTCTTTGTCATACTTCCGAAGCTTCACGAATCTTTCCCAACAATGTAGATCGAACTTCCATTGCGGCAAAAAACCTTTGGGAACAATCTCCAACCGAAGTTCCCTGAGATCCTCGGCTAACTCCTTTGGTAATCCCCTGCTTATGAGGGTATTCGTCCTTGTTTTATTTATGGTTGTGTCCTATTTCTCCACAAAGCCTGCATGCACAGAGTTTCTTCATACCATTTCCATAAGGCTCAAATCTCTGGAACACAAACCGAGACTTTGGCAAAGTCAACTTAAATTCCTTCCAATTGGTTACTCCTTGCCATCCATTCATGTTTTGGTACATCCTCCACCAAGTAGCAGCACCTCTTTCAAAACTCTGAAGAGCATGTTGGGTCATATCCTTTCCGGCTATAGAGTTATTCTTCATGTGATCCTCCATGTTCTGAATCCATTGGTCCGTCTCCAATTGACTCATCGGTCCAGATAATATGAGTTCATCTCCATTCATCCTCTATTGGGTCCATGGGTTTTGGGGTGGGATAAGAGAGATGGAGAGGGATACACACAATACAAACAACAGTTTTGAAAAGACATGTTTTATTGTGGCTGTCGGAAAAACAACAAACAAATGACAGCTCAGAATCGTCGCATCTAACGTAAGTATTTAACAGGGGTTGGGTCTTCTAATGGTCTATAGATCTCAACGTCATCAAACTCTTCAAGTCTTGGTCATGTCTTCGATGGCTTTTTCCGATCATGCTTGTTCTACTCAAGTTCTTTGGCCAGATCATCTCTGTTGTCGCAAAGTCTATCATGACGTCCTTTAATATTTCTGGAGTTGCGTTCCAAACTTCTGGGTTTCAACATCCTTGGCATGAACCATGGTCCTACTGTCTTTCAGTTCCTGACGAATCTCCGGTATCTCGAGGTTTTGCTCCTCCAGCTTGGCTACTTTCAAACGGGTCCCGAGTTCTTCACGAAATGCTTCCTTATCAAATACCGCTTCTTGTAGGTCCATCTTAACTTCTTGATGTAACACTCCGGATCCTGGTGATACACGGCTAAGGTTAAAACTTCATCTTGGCGATAGGTGCTCCATCAGCCTTCTACCATCCAATCCTTACATGCATCTGCATGCTAAACTTCGTCACGGTGATAATAGCTCAAGCGAGCAATAACACCATGGTTATCCGTGTCTATGCCCATGTTACTGCCATGAGCTTCCATTCCATAATTGATATCTCCTGTCTTGGGGCTTTCTTGAGAAAACCTTAAGTTTTACGCTCCATGTTCTAGTCTTTCTCCAACACACCTTGATCTCGGGTATTGACAGCTTCCATAGTCTGTCAAGTTCCATAAGTGTAGCCTTCCTTAGTCATACCAAATTTGGAAATTCTTCATATTCTCCTAGTCTTCGAAGTCTTTATCCGTCGTAGTTTCCATCATTATAATGCTCGGTAAAATCCTCTTCATTTCGAAGTGGTCTTAGTTGTCCGATATCTGGTCCTTCTTGGAGTGGTCTCATCAGTCGAATCTTCGAGGGGTCAAAAGGGGAAAGGGGTATGGTCTCACTAAAAGGGAATATTTGAATAAGCTCAGAAGAGAGGAGAGGTAAAAGATCTTTTTGAAAAAGAAGTAGTAGAGAAAATCTTTCCTATTGGTTTGCCAGTTTCTAGGGTCACGTCCTACAGTCAACATGTGCTTTGATACCATCTTGTAGCGACCCGACCCAAATGGATCAAGTCTCTGTGCTTAAGTGTCATCCACGGACGGTATCTTTGACACACACGGTACTCGAGGATTTATAACAGGTAAATGACATGTATAAAGTAACGTAAATACCATTACCTCAATCCAAATAGCGGAAGTAACAAGGTTGTGGATTCCCATCAACACCAACGACAAAGTTGAGTGTAGAAATCGTAACCCTAACGTATCACTTACTCATCGTAAGATCCTGCAACATGAGACGTTGCAGCCACAAAGGGTCAGTACATTGAATGTACTGGCAAATTCACACCATAGAGCAATGATGAATAAAGACTATCACTACATGCATATATGGCTGGTGGAGGCTCTATGGTTATAATGTTTTTGTGAGAAGCCAATTTTTCCCTACTGCAAAAGAATAAATTTTATTTAACTATCATGGTGGTTGTTAAACATTGAGAATGGTTGACAGCATTCTCAATCCCAATTAAGTAACATCATCATTAAACCCAACAAAATTAATTAAAGTAACATGATGAGATTCACATGATAATCCAAGTACTAGATACTCAATATGTCCATAACCGGGGACTCGGCTAACCATGATTAGTTTATACACTATGCAGAGGTTGCGCACTTTTCCCCACATGACTCGATCTCCTCCGTTGGGATTCTCGCACTACATGGTGTTTGAGAAACGGATGACCGAGGCATAGTCTTTCAGAAGCGCTAGCACCTTACGATGGGTAGACCGTACCAACCTACATCCCCTACATCTGCTAGTCTACCACTGTAAGAGTTCGCACAACTTAGTCAACTATGCTAGAGCCCATAATAGCATGTGGCTGCACACGGAAGTTTCTAGCATGAATAATCTTATGATCCCTTTGAGCCTGGGTGGCGGTCCATGAAAAAAACATGCAATCCTGGTCTACCCAGGTGCCTAGACAGGCAATCCTGGAATAACCAGGTACCTTAATCCACCCAGATGTGTATTAATGTTGCCACCTTAAATAAACCATTAATTAACAATCTCACATACATCATGGATATTCACTCAAACCCAATCCACGTCTCTGAGCATAGCATGGCATAATAAGCAAGCGTAGAAGTAACTCCCAAGGGTTTGATAATAAAACAGGTAATAGGTACTACCTCAAACTACTTCCCAAAACCCACAATTTAATTCAGATCCTAATCATGCAATTGTTTGAGGATTGATCTAATGCATAAAAAATGGGTAATAAAGAGGTATGATCAAAGTGTGAACTTGCCTGTACTGTTGATGAAGATGCTTCGCACTCAAAACTCCTGATAGTTCTACTCTTCACACTCCGATCAATCTATCGCGAGCAAGCAATAGTAACCACACATAAGCAATCACTCAAAAAAATCGAAGAAAAGATCTCGGAAAAACTAAAAAACAAACAAACAACTCTTGCAACAGAAAACAGTTTCTAACAGTACCAAAATTATGTGAATATGGCCTTATCAGAAAGTTTGGGTCAAGAGCTTCGATTTGCAAAAAGAATCAACTCAAACGGAGTTATAAAACTCAAGTTACGATCAAACGAAGTTCAAATACAAAACTATTTGAAATTCAAATTTTTAAACTTTCAAAAATATGTTTAAGTTGTTTTACTGTATAGAGGGGATCATAACGAAGAAGTGGGCGTTGATTTCGTCTAATTCCGACTAACGAGTAAAAAGTAGTGATCGTTTTAAGACTAGGGATTAATTTGTAAAATAAAACAACTACAACTAGGTCCCTGGCGTAAAATAAACAAAAAACGAATAGACTAAATAACGAGCGGCTCGTTTATAAGATCTAAATAGTGGATGTTCGTTGTTTAAAAAACAAAACAAAACAGATCCAGTCTAGGGTTTTAAAAACCGAACTTAAAATAAAACCGGATCGAGCAGCGGTTATCTATACCCTGTCATAGTGGTTTGGCGGTTTTCGAGAGAAAACCGGCGGCAGCGAGGTTGAACTCTGGCGAGTCCGGCGAGCGGCGGCGGATGACTCCGGCGAGCGGCGATGGGCGGATACGGCGGCGAGCGCGGCGCGGGTGGCGGCGGTGGCTACGCGGGGCGACTTGGTGCGGGATGGAGTGCGGCGGCGATGAGGTGCGGCTGTGGCAGATCTCGCCGCCGGCGGCGGTTGCGGCGAGTCGAGGAGAGGCGGCGGAGGCGTAAACAGGAAAAAGAGAGAGAGGCGGGGCCCGGGGCGAGGTATTTAAGGAGGGGGGCAAGGTGGCGTCTTGGGAGGGGCAAGGCGGCCTTGAGTCCCGGAGGCCTGACGAACGTCGAGGCGGCGGCGCTCGGAATTCGTCCCGAGCTCGGGGACGAACAGCGCGGCGCGCTGGGCTGGGTCGTGGCCTGGCCCGGTTGGTTGGGCCGGCCCAGTCGGCGGAGAGTATATTTTAAAAAAAATAAAACATTTTGCAGATAGTGAATAAAAAATGCAAATAAAATAAAATATAACCTAGGCATATAATATATTGAAATTTTCAGAAAAAGATTTCCTACAAGATGAACATTTTTCTAGCATCAAAAAAAATTCACAATGATTTAAATAATTCAAACATTGCTACTGCTCTAATAGAATCCAATAAAAATCATTTTAAAAATACCAAAATTAATTCAAATTTATTTCTCTCCATTTTTCTGATGTAGGGAATCATTTTACCCTAATTTCTGTACATTTTATTTTTGGAGAAAAATAATTTGAATAAAACCCAAATAAGTCCAAATTGAAAATAATTTTCAAAGGAACTTTAAAATTGGATTCTTTTAAACTCCCAACTCATATTTCATATGTTTTGAAGAAGTCATTTTATCTTCTCTCATGAAAATCATTGAGTTGCATGAAGTTTCTGAAGTTGAAAATATTTCCAAATGAAATTCAAATCTTTTCAAAAACCCTTTTCATTTATTTCAATGGAAGAAGTCATGTCATCTTCTCTCTAGAGTTTTGTGATGAAAATAATTTGAATTCCTGAAGATCATAAAGCCAGATGAAAGTTTGGGAAAGTCCTTTTATTCCCTCTCATTTAACTTTCAATAGTTTCAAATTCACTCACTTTCAGTCAATCAACCACACAACAATCAAACAAACAATCAATTCTTTCTATTTCATATAACATTCCAAAATTTAGAATTTTGGGATGTTACACCGGTACACTGCCGGAAGCATTCATATAGAATCATATCTTTGTTCGAGATATCGAGTTGTAATATTGAGTTGTAAGTAAATAAAAGTGTGATGATCATTATTATTAGAGCATTGCCCCAGTGAGGAAAGGATGAAGGAGACTATGATTCCCCCACAAGTCGGGATGAGACTCCGGACTTTATGAAAAAAGAAGAGGCCAAAGAAGCCCAAATAAAAAAAGAGGCCAAAGAAGCCCACCAAAAAGAAAAAAAGAGAAAATAAAAAAAATGAGAGAAAAAGAGAGAAGGGGCAATGCTACTATCCTTTTACCACACTTGTGTTGCGGAGTAGCATCATGTTCTTCATAGAGAGAGTATCCTATGCTTTCACTTTCATATAGAACTTGGCTTGCATATTCTGATGATGGGCTTCCTCAAATGCCCGAGGTCTTCATGAGCAAGCAAGTTGGATGCACACCCACTTAGTTTTCAGTTTGAGCCTTCATACACTTATAGCTCTAGTGCATCCGTTGCATGGCAATCCCTACTCGCTCACATTGATATCTATTGATGGGCATCTCCATAGCCCGTAGATACGCCTAGTTGATGTGAGACTTTCTCCCTTTTTGTCTTCTCCTCATAACCTCCACCATCATATTCTATTCCACCTATAGTGCTATGTCCATGGCACACGCTCATGTATTGCGTGAAAGTTGAAAAAGTTTGAGATTACTAAAGTATGAAACAATTGCTTGGCCTGTCATCGGGGTTGTGCATGATTAAATACTTTGTGTGATGAAGATGGAGTAACAGCCAGACTATATGATTTTGTAGGGATAACTTTCTTTGGCCATGTTGTTTTGAAAAAACATGATTGCTTTATTGGTACGCTTGAAGTATTATTGTTTTTATGTCAAATGATAGACTATTGCTTTGAATCACTCGTGTCTTAATATTCATGCCATGATTGGATACATGATCAAGATTATGCTAGGTAGCGTTCCACATCAAAAAAAATTATCATTTACCTACTCGAGGACGAGCAGGAATTAAGCTTGGGGATGCTGATACGTCTCCGTCGTATCTATAATTTTTTATTGTTCCATGCCAATATTCTACAACTTCCATATATTTTTGGCAACTTTTTATACTATTTTTGGGACTAACATATTGATCCGATTGCCCAGTGCGCCTCTGTCTATTGCATGTTTTTGGTTTCGCAGAATATCCACATCAAACGGAGTCCAGACGGGATAAAAACGGACGGAGCTTATTTTTGGAATATTTGGAAAATTCCGGCAGAAAAATCCACGCGAGACGGTGCCCGAGGTGGTCACAAGGCAGGGGGGTGCCTGCCCCCCTGGGCGCGCCCCCTGCCCTTGTGAACCACCCGTAAGGCGGTTGACGCTCTTCTTTTGCCGCAGGAAAGCTAATTTTTGGAAAAAAATCACGTCGAAGGTTTCGGGCCAATCGGAGTTACGGATCTCCATATATACACGAAACGATGAAACAGAGCCAGGGGAGAACGCAGAAACAGTGAGATAGATCCAATCTCGGAGGGGCTCTCGCCCCTCCCACGCCATGGGAGCCAAGGACCAGAGGGGAAACCCTTCTCCCATCTAGGGAGGAGGTCAAGGAAGAAGAAGAAGAAGGGGGGCTCTCTCCCCCTTGATTCCGGTGGCGCCGGAACGCCGCCGGGGGCCATCATCATCACCGTGATCTTCACCAACACCGCCGTCATCTTCACCAACATCTCCATCACCTTCCCCCATCTATATCCAGTGGTCCCCTCTCCCGCAACCCGCTGTACCCTCTATTTGAACATGGTGCTTTATGCTTCAAATTATTTTCCAATGATGTGTTGGCATCCTATGATGTCTGAGTAGATTTTCGTTGTCCTATCGGTGATTGATGAATTGCTATGATTGGTTTGAGTTGCATGTTTTATTATTGGCGCTGTCCTATTGTGCTCTCCATGTCGCGCAAGCGTGAGGGATTCCCGCTGTAGGGTTTGCAATATGTTTATGATTTGCTTATGGTGGGTGGCTTGAGTGATGAAGCACGTACCGAGTAAGTAGATTGTTTGCATATGGGATAAAGGGGACTTGATACTTTAATGCTATGGTTGGGTTTTACCTTAATGAATCTTTAGTATTTGTGGATGCTTGCTAGAGTTCCAATCATAAGTGCATATGATCCAAGTAGAGAAAGTATGTTAGCTTATGCCTCTCCCTCAAATAGAATTGCAATAGTGATTACCGGTCTAGTTACATAGTCAATTGCTTAGGGACAATTCCACAACTCCTACCACCACTTTTCCACACTCGCTATATTTACTTTATTGCATCTTTATCTAAACAGCCCCTAGTTTATGTTTACGTGCTCTTTATTATCTCGCAAACCTATCCTATCACACCTACAAAGTACTTCTAGTTTCATACTTGTTCTAGGTAAAGCGAACGTCAAGCGTGCGTAGAGTTGTATCGGTGGTCGATAGAACTTGAGGGAATATTTATTCTACCTTTAGCTCCTCGTTGGGTTCGACACTCTTACTTATCGAAAACTGTTGCAATCCCCTACACTTGTGGGTTATCAGTGGGTTGCTCTCAAACGACAAAAGCCGTGCACTAACTCTGAGCAGCCACCAATTTATGGTGTAGGGGGTGGGCTATTTATAGCCACTAGGCAACCCGACCTGATTTGTCCGAAATGACCCTGGGTGACTAAGGAACTAACACGTGTTCCAATAGTCAGATTTCAAACACACGTGGCAGCTTGACTTGGGCTACAAGTAAAGCTGGCTTATCTAGCTCTAGATAAGATTTGCTCTCATTGTCTTCGCTCGAAGACATAGGATTTGGTTGAGCATCACTTCAGTCACTTTTACTTAGTTCACTTGGACCCCACTTAACAGTGCGGTGGTTCCTATGACTCAACAAGGAAGAAAAGGAAACTACAAAACAACTATGTCTTCGTACTCCATAGTCTTCACGTGAATGTCTTCTCAAGTCATAATCTTCGTAGTGAATATCTTCACAGACCACCATTGCCTTCAATGTCTTCATACATTTTTAGGGATCATCTCTGGTAGGTAAACCGAATCAATGTGGGACTACTACTTGTGTTATCCTGCAATTCTCACAAACACATTAGTCCCTCAACCAGGTTTGTCGTCAATACTCCAAAACTAACTAAGGGTGGCACTAGATGCACTTACAATCTCCCCTTTTTGGTGATTGATGACAAACTGGCTGAAGTTTTCAACGGGGATAAAGTATGTGAAAGTTTAAGTATTGAGGCATTGTCTTCATAAATTGCAAAAGGCTCCCCCTGAAGATGTGCATATAGGTATTTTGCTTTTGAATGCAAATGCACATGGCAGGTTGTACTTCTGGAGATCTTCTTCAACTTATGAAGACAATTCATCATGCATGAGAAGATATAACGAAGATAATGACATGCATAATGAGAAATGGACGTCTGCAGAATGACTTCGTGTGTGATTTATCATCGCATCACATAGTTTGACAGAAAAGGTAGCACACGACCATCAAGCTTTAGTGTTACAACTCAAAGAACCAAATGTATCAAAAGCGAGAGTTGTAAGCACTTGGCAAAAATATAGCAACCACCCATAATGACTCGCTTGAAGACTACCAACTCATATGCTTCTCCCCCTTTTGTCAGTAAGGACCAAAAAGGTTTGAAGACATAGAGCCTCTACTCGTTCCCTTGAGGAGTAGGAGATGGTGTAGGGTCGACGATGGAGTTCGGTGGTGCAGAAGAGCCTGGTGCAGTGTCGACGTGCGGCGAAGTTGTGGTTGGTGAAGTGACATCATCTTCGTCATCGACGACTCTGGCATTGACAGTTGCTGCTGATGAGGAGTACTCAGAGTCTTCGAGAGAGGGAGTCCTACGCAGAACAGCATTCCTTGGAGGAGTGGGATCAAATTTGTAGCGCTCTGTGAAGCCATCCTCCCGAAGATCATCTTCAGAGCTCAGCAGGTCAGACTCTTCCAAGATCGCCGACAGGCTTCATGGGATACAAAGGCATTCTTGGTGGCAAGATTGCAAATGCGATTGACATCCACCAAGAGGCTTTGCATCTGACACTTCATCCAATCATGATGCTTATCCTGCTTCTGACGTAAGGCAATGAGAAGCTCTCGGTCATTGAGGACACGAGACCGCTTCCGAGGCCTTTGAGCGATTGTACTCTTAGTGGCTTCAGTATTGGCACGACGAGGTGCACGTGTATTTCCAGCCAATGGATAAGCAGGAGTAGCAGCATTGGGTACGTGAGTCCCTTCAAGTTGTTGTGTGAAGCTCTGATGATCAACATTGTGAAGATAAAGTGGCTCCTTGGCAGGCTCAAGGTAGATATCTTCAATAGAAATGTCAACCTCAGGCAAGAAGATAAGATGGTTGCGTGCTGAGGGCTGATAGTTGACCGACGAGTGTAGCTTGATGAGGCGCATTACCCATGGAGCATAAAATTTGAGGCCAAAGATATCAGAGCCAGATGCAGCAAGTTGCCTTATGAAGAAATCCTGAGCATTGAAGTTGATGCCATTGAGAACGTAGAAGGCCAAAGTCTTCATTGAACCTTCAAGCTTTGCTGCAGGAGAATGTCCTTTGACGGGCCAGAGAGTTCGCCTTATAATGTGATAGATGGTACGAGGCAGATACTCGAGGTCTTCAACAAAGAACTCCTTTGGATATTCAGCATCTTGTGGAAGTGGCTTCATCATGCTCAGTATTTGGCTCATATTTGGCTCAGGCTTCTGAAATATGCTCTCCAAAGCATCACTGTGGAGCTTGCAACCAGGTTCATAGAGTTTGTCCAGAGTGGGCAGGGAAGAAAGCTCGATGATATCAAAAGCTTTGGCTTCATAGCGTACATCTCCTGTCATCCACTCAAGGACCGAAGTCTTTGTATCCCGGTAGTAGCCACAGATGTGGAGAGTGGCATAAAATTGCAGAAGAAGCTCTTCATTCCAATGCTCTTTATCCGTCACAAACTGCAGAAGGCCAGCATCTCTGAAGCAGTCCAATGCTTCTTCCAAGCAGGGCAGGCCAGCAATGGATTCACTGTCTAGACGCATATGAGGAAATATGCACCCTTGATTGTATAAGACGCACGAGTAATAGTTGTGCCGCTGGTAGCTCCAGAACCGACCAGATGCCATTCTTGGCTTGAATATGGGTTCTTGGCACGGTCGAAGAAGGTGTTGTGTGCCTTGAAGCTATTCACATTGAACGAGCCTGGTGAAGTTGCAGTTCCTGGAAACCTTAGCAGCCAGGGCTTTGGCTTCTGGACCTGAGGCCTCTGCTCCACATGATAATCATATTGTGGTCCTGGAGCAGGAGGAGGAAACGGAACAGGCCATTTCACAGTGACAGGATTGCCGCGATCAAATGCATGCACAATGGTGTGCGGTCTTGGTGGTGGTACAACAGTTTTGGCATCAAGATTAGCTTCAGGTTGCACCGCAGCTTCGGGTGCAACATTAGCTTCAGGTGTAGCATTGGCTTCTTGTAACGCCCCGGATTCGATGCGCCAGGTGTCTGACAGTTATTCGCCGTCGTTGCCATGTCATTTGCTTGCGTGTTGCATTTTGCCATGTAATCATCTGCATTTCATCAGCATGTTTTTCAAAACTTGCATCCGTTCGGGTTCCGCCGGTTCTCTCCGTTGTCAGTTCGGAGTCCAGACACTCTCGCAGCGCGCCCGCGGCACCACCGAAATATTATTTTATAAGTGGCATAAAAATGTTCTTGGAATGGGATGAGAGTTGGCGTGCGGTCTTATTATAGTGTAGGTAGGCCACCTGCTAAATGTCATCGCATTCGGAGTCCGTTTGTTAGCCCAACCGTTATTCATACAACCGCAATATAGCCAGTCTATCGTCGGACGTTTTTGGTCTCCGGAAACATTTGTCGGGCTGCACTTCCCTTCTCTCCCCTCAACCCAAGCCTCTCTCTCATAGCCCCCCTCGCGATCGGATCCGTCGGATCATGATCGAACGCTCCGAAACGGCCTCAAAACCCCTAACCCTAGCCCCTTTCCATATATAAACACACTCCTTCCATTTTTGGCAGCCTCCCACCTCCCTCCTCGAAATATGCGCCCCAATCATCAGCGCCGCCGCCTCTCCTTCGTTTTCCGCGCCGTCCACCTCGTTCGCCGCCACTTGGCGCGCAGCCACTGGCCGCGCCGCCACCCGCCGCCGTTCTTGGCCTCCCGCAGCGCGCCACGCGTCCCCAGCAGCCTCCCGCCGGCCGCAGGCTCCGCCCAGCCATGGGAGCCCTCCGAGCCCATCTGGCCCGGATCTCGCCACCGCCAGGCCCGATCCGCCCGCTGCCTTGTCCGCTCGCTGCGCCCGTCCCGCTGACGGCAGCGCCCGCCGCCTCACGCGCACCTCGCGCCGCCACCTCGTCGCCGGAGACGAGACCCGGTCGCCGCCGTCGACCCCAGGTGTCGCCTCCCCTGCTTGCGACCCCGCCTCCTTCCTCTTCTTCCCTCTCTCTCTCAGATCCCTCTCTCTCTCTGCAGGTACTCCGCCGCCCCGTGAAGCTCGCCGCCGTGCCTCCTCCGGCCGGATCCAGCCCGGAGGCGACCGGATCCGTCGGATCCGACCCCTGTGCGCCGTTCCCGGCCTCCCCGCGCGTGCCCTAGCCGGAGTTGCTCCCTGCAGGCGCCGCAATGGCCTCGACCGCTCGGCATCAAGGAGGCCGCCCGCGCCTCAACCCCCATCCTCACGTGGGCCCCGCGTCCGGCCCAGTGACCCTGTCGACCCGATCCACCGCCCCGTCGTCCTAGGCTTGGCCCATGGTTAGCCCAACACCATCCCATCTCTCCCCCTTCCTATCCGTCGCCCCGGGTGTATTATACTATATTGCGCTCATCAGTTTTTTTTTTGGAAATACTGCCAAGTCCCTAAAAACTCATAATATGTCTGCATGTTTGACCCATCATAACTTTGTGCATGTGTATGCGTTTTGTGCGCGTAATATACCAAAATGTTCTCTATGAGATGCTCTTCATTTCATTCCATTGTGTCGTGTTCATTTGAGTTCATCTTGATGCCCTAATAATCGTTGCAAGAGTGCTATATGGTGTTAACCTGCTGAAACTGTTTTAACTTGTTGTTTTGTCTTTTTCATTGCATTTTGTGTGTGCATCTTAGGAGCTTGATGTCTACATGAGTTTTGAGCTACATCATTCTGTCTTTACATTGGAGCAATCCATGTATTTTTGTGAGTCTTGTAGTGAGTGCATCGAGCTCGTGAAGTAGGGTACTTGTTGTTGCTGTTTTGCTAGTCTGTTTCTGTTATATCATGATGCTATGTAAACCTGCTGCTACAAGTCATTCTATGCATAATATGGAGATGTTCACTAAGGATGTTTTGTTACACATGTCATTCTCTATCCATTAGTACCCCTGGTTGCATTTGTATCCTGCTGTAACATGTTGTTATCTTGCTCCAAACTAGCTAAATAATGTTGTTGTCAGTCTGTTAACATTAAGTTCAGTTTTGCCATGTGTTTTTCTAGTGATACATGCACCCTACGAACTTTCCCTTGCTTTGTTTAGCTTCATAATCATGTCCTCTTACTGTTGGTTACCTTGCCATGCCATGTATTGATCTGTGGTGAGTGGTACAAGCTCACCAACATGCCTACTTATCGTTGTTCCTGCCATGTATGAATCTGTCATATCATTTGCCATGTTCGCATGGATGATACCATATTTTCTGTTGATCTTTGGAATTGGTTCAGTTAGGGAGGTTTGTTATTTGTCTTTAGTAATAGCATGCCATGCTTTTTTTTGCCATGTTAAGTTCCTTTAGCATGTTGTTTGATAGCTCTAAACATTGCAACCTGATGTTATTTCTGCCAAGTCTGTAAACTGTTATTATTTGCAATCTTGTCATGTCCTTTTGAGTGTTTTCTGGAGATAGCTCAGTGTTCATGTTTTGTCATGCTTTAACCGTACTTCATTCCTATGCCTTTTGTTCTTATGTTAAGGTGCGGAGCATATTGTTTTGATGCTTGCTAGATGCCTAGTTGCTGTTTTGGACAGCTTGTCCTTTGAACTTGTACAGAGTGTATGTGTTGATCCGTAGCTCCGTTTTGAGTGTGCTCTATATGGAACTTGCTTCATTTTGCATGTAGTTTCATATTATCATGTTGCATCCTTGTTTTGAGGTGTTTGCTTGATGTTTGTATGCATTTTGCATCAATGTCATGTTTAACTTGTTTTGCTCATATCTTCTAGGCCGTAGCTCCGAATTAAATGAACTTTATATGTAACTTGACTAGAATCTCATGTAGATCCTCGTGGTGCATCTTTAACTTTCTGTTTAACAACTTAAACATAAGGTTTATTCAGATCTGGACCAATTTTGAAATTTGCATATGAGGACTTACCGGAATTGTTATATGTTGTTCCCGGCCTCATTTAAACTTGTTTTGATGTGTTGCTCTTGTATGCATCATCTCTTGCCATGAGTAGCTACATGTAGCTTGTCATGCATCATACTTGGTTGAGTATCATGCATTGTCATGAGTGGTGTGTTTACCATGTTGTGTGCTTCTTCTCGATAGTTCCCGTTTCGTTGCGATCGTGAGGATTCGTTCATCTACGCTTAGTTCGTCTTCGTGGCTTCATCTCCTTCATGGACTCGTTCTTCTTCCTAGCGGGATTTCAGGCAAGATGACCATCACCTTGGATCTCACTACTATCATTGCTATGCTAGTTGATTCGTTCTATCGCTTTGCTGCCCTTCCTATCATTTGCTCTTCAAGCCTCCCAAATTGCCATGTCAGCCCCTAACCTTTTTCACCCTTCCTAGCAAACCGTTGCTCGGCTATGTTACCGCTTTTGCTCAGCCCCTCTTATAACGTTGTTAGTTGCAGGTGAAGTTGAAGATTGCTCCATGGTGGACAGGATTATGTTGGGATATCACAATATCTCTTATTTAATTAATGCATCTATATACTTGGTAAAGGGTGGAAGGCTCGGCCTTATGCCTGGTGTTTTGTTCCACTCTTGATGCCCTACTTTCCGTCATATCGGTATTATGTTCCCGGATTTTGCGTCCCTAACGCGGTTGGGTGATTTATGGGACCCCGTTGACAGTTCGCCTTGAATAAAACTCCTCCAGCAAGGTCCAACATTGGTTTTACCATTTGCCTACCACCTATTACCTTTCCCTTGGGAGTAATTAACCCGAGGGTCATCTTTATTTTAGCCCCCCCCAGGCCAATGCTTGTCTAAGTATTGGTCCAAACCGAGCGATGTCCGACTCCCCCTGGGCAACCAGGGTCGATGCCAACCCGACGTCTTGCTCATCCGGTGTGCCCTCAGAACGAGATATGTGCAGCTCCTATCGGGATTTGTCGGCACAACGAGTGGTCTTGCTGGTCTTGTTTTACCATTGTCGAAATGTCTTGTAACCGGGATTCCGAGACTGATCGGGTCTTCCTGGGAGAAGGAATATCCTTCGTTGATCGCGAGAGCTTATCATGGGCTAAGTTGGGACACCCCTGCAGGGTATAAACTTTTGAGAGCCGTGCCCATGGTTATGTGGCAGATGGGAATTTGTTAATGTCTGGTTGTAGATAACTTGACACCAGATCCGAATTAAAACGCATCAACCGCGTGTGTAGCCGTGATGGTCTCTTTTCGGCGGAGTCCGGGAAGTGAACACGGTTTTGGGTTATGTTTAACGTAAGTAGGAGTTCAGGATCACCTCTTGATCATTGCTAGCTTCAAGACCATTACGTTTGCTCTCTTCTCGCTCTTATTTGCGTATGTTAGCCACCATATATGCTTAGCCGCTGCCACAACCTCACCACTTTACCCCTTTCTTTCCTATTAAGCTTTGCTAGTTTTGATACCCATGGTGATGGGATTGTTGAGTCCTCGTGGCTCATAGATTACTACAACAACAGTTGCAGGTACATGTTATGCGATGACCATGACGCAAGAGCGATGTTTGATTTTTTTGGAGTTCTTCTTCGGCTTCTTCTTTGATCAGGGGATAGGTTCCAGGTCGGCAGCCTGGGCTAGCAGGGTGGATGTCGTTTGAGTTTCTGTTTGTGTTTCATCTGTAGTCGGATGGTGCTCTTATGTAAGATGATGTTGTATTCGTGTGGCATTGTATGCCTTATGTATGTATTCCTATCTATTATGTAATGTTGATGTAATGATATCCACCTTGCAAAAGCGTCTTCAAGATGCGGTTCTATCCTTGTTGGGACCTTCGAGTTCCTTTAGGATAGGATCGCATATTGGGCGTGACAAGTTGGTATCAGAGCCTCGACCGACCCTAGGAGCCCCCTTGTTTGATCGTGTAGCTTGGCCGTTCTCAAGACTAGAAGAAAAACTGTTTTCGGAGTCTAGTTATAACGAAGAGTAGGAATTCTTTTTACTCCTCAGCCCCTTCGTCGCTCTGGTGAGGAATCTTGACGTAGGTGTTTTGAATTACTCCTCTTCCCTTTCAAACTTTCTTTAGGATCACACAGTTGGTTTTCTGATCGTTGGTTCTCAGCTCTTTCATACGGTGCCTTTCTTGTCAAGACGCTTCGACCCTCTCCATTTTTGCAAGTTCAATCCTCAGTTTTTTTTTCTTTTCCCACCCGCCTTCCCCTTTTTCTCCTCGGATTCGGAGTCTATAATCGAGTATCCTTCCTACTCGTGCGAAGTCTTTGCTTTCTTTCCTCAATGATTTTAACCGGGGTTTTCTCTTCAAGATATTCGTCGGTTTCCCCTTCCAAGTTGCCTTTGTTTTCCCGCTCTCCCACCCTCTTCTTCCCAGATCCTGAGTCCCTTTCGAGCATCAATTTCATTCGTGTGGAGCATCTTTAGTTTTTCGTCAATTGTTTCAACAGGTATATTCTCGTTTTGTTAGACATTCTTCTTCTCTTCTTCCTTTCCGGTGGACTCAATTCAAGTTTTTTTTGGGTTGATCACATTCTTTTCCCTCGGCTCAAGTGTTTTCCCTGCTCGTTCGTCTCTCGCCAGTTTATCCTTCCGGAGTGTTCAAGACATCTCAGGAGATTCGTCTGTGTTCCAATTAATTCGAGGTTGTCACCTCATTCAAATATTTCAATCATTCTGGTGTATCATCTCCTCTTCAATCCTTTCCAACGGTGTTTTCTTTTAGTGGGCCCTAACACACAGGTCTTTTCCTAGTATCTTACCTGACTCTTCTAATGCCCCCGGGGTTATTCTCAAATTCTTTTCAAGTGTCAGGTAAGAATGAATTTCATCAGTCACATGCCTTCTGCAAGATCGCTTTCAAATTCTTTTCATTGTTGCCTCAACCTCTTCGCTTTTCGTTCCCCCGGAGTGCCTTAGAAAATTTTGGTGGTGTTTCTCGTCATCATTTGAAGACCGAAGAAGAGTTTTTCCTCTAAATCTTGTCCGTTCTCTCGAAGTTTCGTGGTTCTAGCTTCATGGTATCCTCTCAAATTATTCCGTTTGTCAGAGACTCTTTTCTTACCCATCCGGAGTATGTCAGCAGTTGTTTTTTTTTATTTCTTTCACCGGAGGCCATCTTTCCAGAAGAATTCTTCGTCCTCACATTTCAGCTAACGTTATCCAATCATCCCGGTGCTTCATTCAAGTGTTCTTTAATCAGCTCATGATCTCTTTGTTCTCTTGCATCTAAATCCCCTCCAGCATATTTGTTCTTCTAATTCTTCTCGGTGATTCATTCTCTTCCATCAGTCATTTTCTAATTCTTACGGTGGTTCATTCAAGATTCCTTTTCCTTTATTTATCATATCAATTCATTCGTTCTTTCCAATCCTACCGGTGGTTCATGAAGACTTTTTCAAGTTTGCGCTATACCCCCCTTAATCCTTTTCAAGAAGAATAAGTAATATGCAAAATCCATTGTGTCATCAATTTAATTTGATGAAGGATAATCATACAATAAATCTTATTCTTATTTCATCCAAGTGAGTAATCCCTTCCTTCGGAGTTTGTTCTTGATGAATAAATTCTAGTTCCAAGTGTTTTCATCTTTTCTTTTCTGGAGTTCAAATTTCCTCGGCCATCTCGTCGGAACCTCCATCTAAATCATCGCAAGGCTCATCTTATTCTTTCATCCTTCATTCTATCTAACCATCCTTTTGTCACCGGAGTTTTTCATGGTGGTTCTTCATGATTTAATTCATTCTTCAAGAGTTCATCAAGATTCTGGTTGGAGGAGTTCAAGTATCTTTTCTTCTCGCGTCTTGAAGTGCAATTAATTCTCTGTATTCTTTTGAAGTGGAGTTTTGCATTTCTTCGTTCTTCTCAGTTATCCAATCATTTCTGTTTGTGGCCGGTTATCACCTTATGATCTTGGGATGTTACCTATAAGACCACAACAAGCTTATTCTTTTCGTTGTTGATTTTCTCAACAACTCCGTTTAAACCTTCCTTCTAAAGATGCTTTGAATTTCATTCGTGGCACAAGTTGTCATTTTCTTCTCCATTTTTTTTCTTTCATTCATTCAACTCTTTCAGTTCTTCCGGAGGCATTGCATTGTTCATCTCGTCAAGTGCCATCTCATTGGGTGAAGTTCATGTTCTATTCCTCCATGTTTCAGTCAGAGTGCTGCCTAAATCCTTTCAGTCTTATTCATTTCTTATCTCGTCCTAACCAGAGTGGTTTCATAGTCTATCTGATTCCGCCAGCTTTCGATTCTCGTCCTTTTCGTCGTTTCTCTCTTCTTCTCGAGTGCTCTCGATTCTTTGCTTCTTCTCTTGAGTTCTTGTTTCACCTCATCCCTTTTTCCCTTCCGTCTCGGTCCTAAGATCTCGGGACGAGATCTCTTGTTAGTAAAGGAGAGTTGTAACGCCCCGGATTTGATGCGCCAGGTGTCTGCCAGTTATTCGCCGTCGTTGCCATGTCATTTTCTTGCATGTTGCATTTTGCCATGTCATCATCTGCATTTCATCGGCATGTTTTTCAAAACTTGCATCCGTTCGGGTTCCGCCGGTTCTCTCTGTTGTCCGTTCGGAGTCCAGACACTCTCGCAGCGCGCCCGCGGCACCTCCGAAATATTATTTTATAAGTGGCATAAAAATGTTCTCGGAATGGGATGAGAGTTGGCGTGCGTTCTTATTATAGTGTAGGTAGGCCGCCTGCCAAATTTCATCGCATTCGGAGTCCGTTTGTTAGCCCAACCGTTATTCATACAACCGCAATATAGCCGGTCTATCGTCGGATGTTTTTGGTCTCCGGAAACAGTTGTTGGACTGCACTTACCTTCTCTCCCCTCAGCCCAAGCCTCTCTCTCATAGCCCACCTAGGCCTGCCTAACCCCCCCTCACGATCGGATCTGTCGGATCACGATCGAAGGCTCCGAAACGGCCTCAAAACCCCTAACCCTAGCCCCTTTCCATATATAAACACACTCCTTCCATTTTTGGCAGCCTCCCACCTCCCTCCTCAAAATCTGCGCCCCAATCATCAGCGCCGCTGCCTCTCCTTTGTTTTCCGCGTCGTCCACCTCGTCCGCCGCCACATGGCGCGCAGCCACTGGCCGCGCCGCCACCCGTCGCCGCTCCTGGCCTCCCACAGCCAGCCACGCGTCCCCCGCAGCCTCCACTGCCGCAGGCCCGCCCAGCCGAGAGCCCCTCCGAGCCCATCTGGGCCCGGATCTCACCATCGCCAGGCCCGATCCGCCCAGCTGCCTTGGTCGCCCAGCCTGCGCCGTCCCAGCAAGCGGCGAGCGCCACCGCCTCCGCGCACCTCGCACCCCGCCACGTCGTCGCCGGAGAAGAGCCCCGGTCGCCGCCGTCGACCCCAGGTGTCGCCTCCCCTGCTCGCGACCCCGCCTCCTTCCTCTTCTTCTCTCTCTCTCTCAGATCCCTCTCTCTCTGCAGGTACTCCGCCGCCCCGTGAAGCTCGCCGCCGTGCCTCCTCCGGCCGGATCCCGCCCGGAGGCGACCGGATCCGCCGGATCCGACCCCTGTGCGTCGTTCCTGGCCTCCCCGCGCATGCCCTCGCCGGAGTTGCTCCCCGCCGGCGCCACCATGGCCTCGACCGCTCGGGATCGAGGAGGCCGCCCGAGCCTCGACCCCCCTCCTCACGTGGGCCCCGTGTCCGGCCAAGTGACCCAGCCGGCCCAATCCACCGCCCCGCCGTCCTGGGCTTGGCCCATGGTGAGCCCAACACCATCCCATCTCTCCCCCTTCCTATCCGTCGCCCCGGGTGTATTATACTATATTGCGCTCATCTGTTTTTTTTTCTGGAAATACTGTCAAGTCCGTAAAATCTCATAATATGTGTGCATGTTTGACCACTCATAACTTTGTGCATGTGTATCAGTTTTGTGTGTGTAATATACCAAAATGTTCGCTGTGAGATGCTCTTCATTTCATCCCATTGTGACATGTCCATTTGAGTTCATATTGATGCCCTAATCATCGTTGCAAGAGTGCTATATGATGTTAACCTGCTGAAACTGTTTTAACTTGCTGTTTTGTCTTTTTCATTGCATTTTGTGTGTGCATCTTAGGAGCTTGATGTCTACATGAGTTTTGAGCTACATCATGCTGTCTTTACAGTGGTCCAATCCATGTATTTTGTGAGTCTTAAAGTGAGTGCATCGAGCTCGTGAAGTAGGGTACTTGCTGTTGCTGTTTTCCTAGTCTTTCTGTTATATCATGATGCTATGTAAACCTGCTGCTACAAGTCATTCTATGCATAATCTGTAGATGTTCACTAAAGATGTTTTGTTACACATGTCATTCTTTATCCATTAATACACATGGTTGCATTTGTAGCCTGTTGTAACATGTTGTTATCTTGCTCCAAACTTGCTAAATAATGTTGCTATCAGTCAGTTCACATTAAGTTCAGCTTTGCCATGTGTTTTGCTAGTGATACATGAACCCTATGAACTTTATCTTGCCATGTTTAGCTTCATAATATTGTCCTCTTACTGTTGGTTACCTTGCCATGTCATGTATGTATCCGTGGTGAGTGGTACAAGCTCACCAACATGCCTACTTATCGTTGTTCCTGCCATGTATGAATATGTCATATCATTTGCCATGTTCGCATGGATGATACCATGTTTTCTGTTGATCTTTGGAATTGGTTCAGTAAGGTAGTTTTGTTCTTTGTCTTTAATAATAGCATGCCATGCCTTTGTTTGCCATGTTAAGTTCCTGTAGCATGTTGTTTGATAGCTCTAAACATTGCAACCTGATGTTATTTCTGCCAAGTCTGTAAACTGCTATTATTTGCAATCTTGTCATGTCCTTTTGAGCATGTTATAGTGTTTTCTGGAGATAGCTCAGTGTTCATGTTTTGTCATGCTTTACCTGTACTTCATTCCCATTCCTTTTTTTCTTATGTTAAGGTGTTGTAGCATATTGTTTTGATGCTTGCTAGATGCCTAATTGTTGTTTTGGACAGCTTGTCCTTTGAACTTGTAGTGTTATGTGTTGCCGTTGCTCCGTTTTGCGTGTGCTCTATATGGAACTTGCTTCATTTTGCATGTAGTTTCATATTATCATGTTGCATCCTTGTTTTGAGGTGCTTGCTTGATGTTTGTATGCATTTTGCATCAATACCATGTTTAACTTGTTTTGCTCATATCTTCTAGGCCGTAGCTCCGAATTAAATGAACTTTATATGTAACTTGACTAGAATCTCGTGTAGATCCTCGTGGTGCATCTTTAACTTGCTGTTTAACAACTTGAACATAAGGTTTATTCAGATCTGAACCAATTTTGAAATTTGCATATGAGGACTTACCGGAATTGTTATATGTTGTTCCCGGCCTCAATTAAACTTGTTTTGATGTGTTGCTCTTGTATGCATCATCTCTTGCCATGAGTAGCTTCATGTAGCTTGTCATGCATCATACTTGGTTGAGCATCATGCCTTGTCATGTGTGGTGTGTTTACCATGTTGTGTGCTTCTTCTTGATAGTTCACGTTTCGTTGCGATCGTGAGGATTCGTTCGTCTACGCTTGGTTCGTCTTCGTGGCTTCATCTCCTTCATGGACTCGTTCTTCTTCCTAGCGGGATGTCAGGCAAGATGACCGTCACCTTGGATCACACTACTATCATTGCTATGCTAGTTGATTCATTCTATCGATTTGATGTGCTTCCTATCAATTGCTCTTCAAGCCTCCCAAATTGCCATGTCAGCCTCTAACCTTTTTCACCCTTCCTAGCAAACCGTTGCTTGGCTATGTTACCGCTTTTGCTCGGCCCCTCTTATAGCATTGTTAGTTGCAGGTGAAGTTGAAGATTTCTCCATGGTGGAAAGGATTATGTTGGGATATCACAATATCTCTTATTTAATTAATGCATCTATATACTTGGTAAAGGGTGGAAGGCTCGGCCTTATGCACAGTGTTTTGTTCCACTCTTGCCGCCCTAGTTTACATCATATCGGTATTATGTTCCCGGATTTTGTGTCCCTAACGGTTGGGTGATTTATGGGACCCGTTGATGATTCGCCTTGAATAAAACTCCTCCAAAGAAGGCCCAACATTGGTTTTACCATTTGCCTACCACCTATTACCTTTCCCTTGGGAGTAATTAACCGAGGGTCATCTTTATTTTAGCCCCCCCGGGCCAATGCTTGTCTAAGTTTTGGTCCAAACCGAGCGATGTCCGGCGCCCCCTGGGCAACTAGGGTCTATGCCAACCCGACGTCTTGCTCATCTGGTGTGCCCTGAGAACGAGATATGTGCAGCTCCTATCAGGATTTGTCGGCACAGCGGGTGGTCTTGCTGGTCTTGTTTTACCATTGTCGAAATGTCTTGTAACCGGGATTCCGAGACTGATCGGGTCTTCCTGGGAGAAGGAATATCCTTCGTTGATCGCGAGAGCTTATCATGGGCTAAGTTGGTACACCCCTGCAGGGTATAAACTTTCGAGAGCCGTGCCCGCGGTTATGTGGCAGATAGGAATTTGTTAATGTCCGCATGTAGATAACTTGACACCAGATCCGAATTAAAACGCATCAACCGCGTGTGTAGCCGTGATGGTATCTTTTCGGCGGAGTCCCGGAAGTGAACACGGTTTTGGGTTATGTTTGACGTAAATTGGGGTTCAGGATCACCTCTTGATCATTGCTAGCTTCACGACCGTTCTGTTTGCTCTCTTCTCGCTCTTATTTGCGTATGTTAGCCACCATATATGCTTAGCCGCTGCCGCAACCTCACCACTTTACCCCTTCCTTTCCTATTAAGCTTTGCTAGTCTTGATATGCATGGTGATGGGATTGCTGAGTCCTCGTGGCTCACAGATTACTACAACAACAGTTGCAGGTACAGGATTATGCAATGACCATGACGCGAGAGCGATGTTTGACTGTTTTGGAGTTCTTCTTATGCTTCTTCTTCGATCAGGGGATAGGTTCCAGGTCGGCAGTCTGGGCTAGCAGGGTGGATGTCGTTTGAGTTTCTGTTTGTGTTTCATCTGTAGTCGGATGGTGCTCTTATGTAAGATGATGTTGTATTCGTGTGGCATTGTATACCTTATGTATGTATTCCTATCTATTATGTAATGTTGATGTAATGATATCCACCTTGCAAAAGCGTCTTCAAGATGCGGTTCTATCCTTGGTGGGACCTTCGAGTTCCTTTAGGATAGGGTCGCATCTTTGGCGTGACACTTCTGGTGCCTCACTGCCTTCAGAAGGGAAGCTCGCACCAAGATACATCGGCCCCTTCAAGATCACTGAACGACGAGGAGAAGTGGTTTACCAGTTGGAACTACCACCTGAACTATCCGATGTGCACAACGTATTCCATGTGTCACAACTCTAGAAGTGTCTCCAAGTTCCAGACAAGCCTGATCTTTACAAGGACGTCAATCACCAAGCCATTGACCTTCAGCCTGATTTGACCTACCGTGAGAGGCCCATCTGCATTTTGGATGAGGCTGAGCGACACACTCGAAGCCGCACCGTCAAGTACTTCAAGGTCCAGTGGAGCAACCACACTAAAGCAGAAGCAACTTGGGAACGTGAAGACTACCTTAGATCCGAGTTTCCGTATCTCTTTAAAGCCTAGTTTAGGAATCTCGGGGACGAGATTCTTGTAAGGGGGGTAGGTCTGTCACACCCTGCATTTTGTAACATTTCGTTTGCATTAGTAAAGCATGAAAATTTGGACCAACAAAAACTTTTGCATTATATGGCTTTTATTTGGATGTTGGTTTTCTCTCTGTGATTTTCTTAGTGCTCTTTAAAGTCAATACAACTCCACCTTATATACTTCATATCCTTGCCTCAAATTTCTGCCCAATGATCATGCCATGTGTATAGACCAATATAGTATTTTCTTACAAAAATAATTTGGCCAAATAGTATTTTCAGAAATTAGTTTTCCAAAAACCCCTAAATTGAGGTTTGCACTTCAAGTACTTGATTTGGGGTATGAAAAATATTTCAAAAGGTATATTTGAATCCTATTAGATGTAGGACTCCCATAAACCACAAAAATATAATTTCGAAAGCTATTTTCCTATTTTATTTAAAAGCTTTTTCTTAAGGCCAGAAATGGTCTTTAATAGGGAAAAATTACTTTATTGTTCCAAAAATATTTGAAAAAAATCAGGGAAACTCAGTGGACATATGTTTTCCATATATAAGAGTTTCAACACATGGTCATGTTCAAAATATTGGACAAAACCTCCCAAAACCATTTCTGCCCATTTCAAGGATTTGAAATATTTCTCTGAGGAAATATTTTCAAGAAAATCCAAGGAAATTCCAGCAAGTCACAAATGCATATTGTGATCACCTTGCAAAGCCTCATGTCAATTAAAATCATTTTGGTTCACCAAAATGCCCCAAAACCCTCTCTGACCAGAATCTTATTTGAACAAGTTTGTACTACCAACTTCCTCTCCTTGACCCCAACTTTTGTGAGCTTGATCACATGACCAAATGAGGCCACCACACCAAGTGGTGCATCAAGGAGAAGTGATTTACTCAACTAGATCTACACAAGTTCATTTCTGCTAAATTCTAGGGTTTACAAAAGTTGCATTGGCAACCTTGCCTAAATGAGCTCAAAATGGGTGGAAGGCCCTAATTATATGTGCCATTTCACCCTGTGGAGTAACAAGGCTAATGGAGATCATCTACTTGCCCAAACTAGCATCAAACAGCTTCTGCCACTTTACCAAAATCCCATTTTTGGCCTCTCCCACTAATCTCCATGAGCTCTTCTTTTTACCACAACCCCTCCTAGGTCCCCTCTATCACCTGGATGCTTTCCTTCCCGAGGAAGCAATGATGAAGGGAGGGGGAACCCCATTTTTCTTCTCTGGACAGCAGATTCCCCTCTCTCTCTCAGCCTCCTTCTCTCCCCTCAGCTTTCCAGAGCATCCAAGGCCCTCTCCAGCTTTTGCCCATGCCCCCCTCCAGCTGCCAGACACAAGTGGACGCGCGCGGACACGGGAAAACCGCGGATGCCAGCCAAAGTGGCGCTCTGGAGCACCTGGCAGGGCATCCGACCGTTGACGCCGCGCCCCCCGACCACCTCGGGCCTCCCTAGCACGCCAACCAACGCCCCTCGACGTCCGCGTCATGACACGGCGCTGTCCCCTTCCTCTCTCCTCGTCCCCGCGCCTCCGCGCTAGCAAACACCGGCCGCCCGAGTGCGCCAATGGCGCGGCTCACACGCGCGCGCCTCTGACCTCTCCCCACTCCCTCTCTCTATCTCTCTCGACGTAGTCGACGTCCAGGAACACCCCAGACACCACGCCATCTTCTCCCGAGGCCCGTAGCAACGAGCACGAGCTCACCGGTGCACGAGCCTACGGTGGACCTCGGCCAGCCTATATAAGGCGACGCCGAGCCCCTCTCTCACTCCCTATCGCTCCCCCACCCTCCTAATCAACCTCCCGCACTCCCCGTTCATCTCCAAAACCGCCCAAGCTCGAGATCGGGCCCGAGCTCCGCCGCTTCGGCTCGCCGGAGTTCGCGAGGTACAGGCCTTCCCCGCTCCTCCTCTGCCCTGATCTGGAACCGCCACGGCCCACTGACCATTTCCCCTCTCTCCCCGCTTCTTTTGCAGCCGGAAACGGCCGGATCCGACGACGCCCGAAGCTCCTCCGTTGTGCCTCCTCGTCGACGGCGAACTAGGCCACCCCGGCGACCGCAACCACCTCCACCCCGAGCAGCGACGCGACCAGCCCAGCGTTGCCCTCGCCCGACCTCGCCGTGCCCTGCATCGTCGCCGGTGAGCACGCCGGCCGTCTTGACTCTGGGTTAGTGATGACTGGCGGGCCCCGCCTGTCAGCCTCTCCCCTCCATCTCCTCTCTCTCTCTCTCTCTCTCTCTCTGGCCTTTGGGCCCCGCCCGTCGGGGTTTAAACTGGCCAGCGCGTGCACCCGGCCTGTTGAGCCGCCACTCTGGCTGGGCCTCTTTGCGCTCTTGGCTGTTGCAGCCTAGCAGGCCTGAGCCCTTTTCCTTTTCTTTTGTCTCTTTTCAAAAAATTCCACAGGATAAAATACTTATCCAAATAAATTAATTCCAACTCCTAAATTCCTAAAATATTGCAAGTGCAACTTTCATTCAAATCCAACAAACTTTTCTTCACTGCAAATATTTAAATGTGATTTTAAGCATTTAAATATACCTTTGAAAATCCATTTCTCCTATTCTGCTACTCCAAATCCAAAACTAGGAATTTTCCCCTTCTTAGTTTTCACCCTAGTATTTAACAAAAATGAGTTGACATTTTTCTGAGCACTTTGGTTTTCTGTTTTATTATTGCCTTATTTTTCTCGTTATTATTTTGCGACGATAGATTGCGTTCTTGTGAAGGAGTTGGACCAGAAGACTTTGAAGACCCAGAAGACTTTGTTGAGCCAGGCAAGCAGCCCTTTGACCATATCTATGAAACCCTTTTTATGCATGTCATATGGCACCATATTGTTGTTGCAACAGAATCATGATGAGGTGGTAACCACTTTGATGGTTTGCCACCGTAGTTCCTCGTTGATACTTGCATTATGCACGACCCTACCTTCTTATGAGGGTTATGCCGGTGGGAGTAGATAGGATGCTAAAGTAGATGCTACGCAAAAAGGGACGGGTATATGCATGGTGAAGGAGACAAAGTATTTTCAAAAGACTTTTCGAAAACCCCATCGGGTGCCACTTATGCCCGGGGGAGATGATGAGTTGGGTAGCCACTTGATGACGAAGTGGTGTACCGAGGCAAGTGTGTGTTGTTTTCAAAACGGATTGGTTTAAGTTGCGACCGTTATGCCAACCTTACATGCGCAACCACTCTACCCTTATATGGGAAAGGGCATTATTGATTACCTAGACCGATACTAGCTTGGAGCCCGCATTACTAGTGACGGGAGAGTTGTTGGTGCGCTCTCTCGGGACGGTGTCGTGCCAGGTAGGGCGGCCATGACTGTTTTCACAAGGCACCGGACACACCGTTGGTACCCCGTGCTTGTGGTATGTGATGAATATGGGAGCGAGGCTCCACAACTTTATGATGTGAAATGTTAGGCACGGGGGTTACTACCAATCGAGTGGACTCCATGTTAGTGTCGTCTAGGGAAAGGTAGTGATCGGGTGCTTACCCCGGGTACTTGAGGTATCGCGAATTAAGTGGATGACACGGAAGTTCCCCGGATCTTGTGGGTAAAGTGTGCAACCTCTGCAGAGTGTCAAACTATTCGAATAGCCGTGTACACGGTCAAGGACAGTTGGGTAACCGCTCTTGGGCTACGTCCACATGTTTACAAACTAGTGTGTGTTTGGATAAGTGGGAAAAATCTGCTTGGGTCAAGTCAAGAGACTTGACATAATTGAGTTGGGTTGGTGCCCACTCTATTTATGTTGATATATGTAACCTGTCCTCATGGTTACTTGAATTCTCCTGACGCATGTCTTACAACATGTTGAACATGTCACTGCATTCAAAACTAGCTTTCTGCAAAAATTTACCTATATCATGCATCGTTGTATCTTGAACCAAAACATGGGTTGCTTGCGAGTACATTCAAAGTACTCATTGGCTTGCCACTGGTTATTTAATTGACCAGGCATGGAAGAACCGGAGTTCGAAGAAGAGTTCTTCGGAGACGAACATGTGAACTAGGACGTTTCCCAGTCAGAATGCCTGTAGAGTTAAGGCAGATGGCATGGGTTCTACTTATCGACGAAGATTTCCGGTGCTTGTGTTTTATTTGAAGTTCAGCCCTTAAGGCTTTATCAATGTAAGACTTGACCATAATGGTCATAATTTATGTAAGACGGTATGTATGGATGTAAGACTCTTGTTATTCAGCTTTTGTGTGTTCAGTGAGCATTGATCTCTAGGATCACTGTACATGTGCATTCGGTGATCACGACTGATGAGTCGGGGTCCCCACAGAGCTGGTATCAGAGCCATCCTGACTGTATGAAGCCTTAGTTAGCATGGACGTTAGTTAGCTTGAGACCATCTAAACTTTTCTTCTTTTCTAAAGATTACCCAACCCAAGATATATTTCCCTGATTGACCTCTCCCATTCAACCTTTGTAGATGGCTGTCATACCTGAAGACTTCCTGACCACCGGATTTCCCGTGCTTCTCGAGGACAGCCTCAGGAAGTGTCAGTTCACTCGAGCCCCCACCTACTCCTACCACGAGCACCGGATCAATAGCACCAAGAAGGAGTATCACGTGGAGGTAGTCGTGAGGGCGAACGACTCCCCGACAAGCTGGTACTTTGAGGGACCCCAGATGGCGACCCTCTTTCTCGCCGTTGAGACTCCTACACTCAAGGCGCTGACTCGCCTTCGAGATCTTCTGCCAGAGATGGCAGGTGAGCCAGCCACTCGTCACCTGCCTTATCGTAAGGAGGGTGATGACGAGAGCAGCTCACCAACTCCGCCCATGGATGAAGGACTTTCCCTCCGTTTCCAGACCTACTTCAGCTTGTGTGCTGACAGCCTAGCACAACACTTGGCCTCGGAGTCAGTGGAGCTTCGGAAGGAGCTCCATGAGACCAAGGAACTCCTCCGTCTGGCTCAGACGAAGGCTGACAGGATCAAGAAGGATGGAGCACCCCCTGGACAGCCCGTTGTAGCCTATCGAGGCGGGCGACCCCCACAGATCAAGAATGCCAAGGGGTCATCTCAGCCACACCGTATGACGGCACTACCGCAACCTCTTCACGGTGCCCCCGACGAAGCAGCGCTGTGTTCAGCTCCTCCACTCCCCCACTCCCTCAAGAGACGAAGAGACTGAGACAGATGAAGATGAGGAGGAAGACCCAGAGGAGCCGGAATACCCGACCGAGCATTCCGCCACCTAGACACCGTTCAGGACTAGGATAGGCCAGGCCGTAACCCTTAAGGTAGGATAGGTCGTGTACCCCTTATGCGAAATCGACTCCATGTAATGGTTCAAATGAAACTATGTTGTGTTGTGTTTGCTTTCGACGTGTTTTGATGGAAGTTGTACTTTCCCTTTCGGGAAATTGTAAACAACTACATCACCCATTTGGTTTTAATGCATGAGTTTGGCCCTTCCGGCCTTGGCTTAACTTAAAATTGTATCACACCCACCCCTTACTAGGCATCCCATCTATATTGCTTTCTCTCCTTTTTCCCAATCATGAGACCTTGACCGCTCCAACAGGATGCCTGTTGTAACACGTACTGGTACCTCTACCCAGCAGCAAGAAGCCGGAGGTTCTGCTGAAGCAGGAGTCAGCCAGGACCAAGCCCGAGGACAGACTCCACCACCACCACCTCCTCCAAGCATGGACATGACTCAGCTTCTCCAAGCCTTCCGAGAGGAACGCCAAGCCAACACTGCAGCCCTCCAGATGATTGCTCAAAGGCCAATCGCCAAACCGGCGGGAGACACGGCAATGGACGTTCCACGTTGGTGGAGTTCAAGAAGCATGCACCACCCACCTTCATCGAGATCGCTGAACCCCCGGATGCGTACGCGGGTCCGCACCATTGAGGATCTATTGGAACTAGTCGGATGCTGAAAGACCGTGAGAGGGTGGCATATGCTGCCCAATCGTCTCGGGGAATTGCGAGCTTGGTGGGATGGATTCAAGGCCATGCGTCTTTGAGCAAAACATCACTTGGAAAGACTTCAAGGCAGAATTCTGCAAGGCCCACATTCCTTCCTAATCATGGCCATCAAGAAGCGTGAGTTCCGAGCCACCAAGCAAGGAAGTAGCACTGTCAAGGAGTACATGCGAAGTTCGGTGTTCTCTCGAGGTATGCTCACGAGGATGTCGGCCTGAATCTTTGCCAAAAAGAGCGCTTCATGGAAGGCCTTAACCGGACTCTGCAGTGCTAAGCTTGTTGTGTGTGACTGCCCGACCTTTCCTGATCTGGTGAATAAGGCACTCATGCTTGAGTACAAGCGACGTGCTTTGGATGATACCCGTAAGCGCAAGATGATCAGCAAGGGTAGCTCCAGCAACCAGAAGCCTCGACCGTGGCAGCCAGCTCCGGTCAAGCCAACCTATCAGCAGCCAAGAGCTCCTGCACCCCGCACCAACTATCCACCTCAGCAGTATGCCAACCCCAAGCCAGCTTACAACAACCCCAATAACAATGCTGGCAAGAGCAGCAACCCCAACCAAGCCACTTGCTTTGGATGTGGTCAGCCAGGACACTACTCCAAGTATTGCCCCAACAAGAAGCCCGACGCCCCGCGCCCCAATGCGCAGAACCCAGGACAAGGTCGTGGAATGCCACCAAGGAACCAAGCTCCCTGCAACCTGCCCAACAACGGCAAGGGTCGTGTGAATCATGTCACTGCAAAAGAAGCCCAGGAAGACCCGGACGTCGTGCTGGGTACGTTCCTTGTCAATTCAGCACCTGCAACTTACTTGTTTGATTCTGGAGCCACGCATTCATTCGTCACCCAAAGGTTTGCATTAAAAAGTGGCATGAACCCTACACCCCTGAATAACCCTATGGTGGTACAAACCCCCGGAGCAGAGATGAGAGCCAAGGTAGGATGTAAAGGAGTCGGGATTGTTGTTAATGGGGTAGACTTCCTAGCAGACCTTATCGTCTTAAGATCGCAAGGCTTGGATGTGATCTTAGGGATGGATTGGCTCATCAAGCACCAAGGCTTGTTAGATTGTGCCAACCGGACTGTCACAGTGACCAATGAGCAAGGAGTCAAAGTTAAATTTGCCTCCAAACACTCCTCTGCTCAAGCCAACCAAGTAAACTGTCTGACTGAAGTTGGATTGGAACAAGTGCCGGTAGTATGCGAATACCCCGATGTTTTTCCTCATGAGCTACCGGGAATGCCTCCTGACCGAGACATTGATTTCATCATCGAGCTCATACCCGGAGCGGGACCCATCTATAAGAAGCCTTATAGAATGGGATCGGAGGAGTTAGCAGAATTGAAGAAGCAACTGGAAGAGCAGTTGAGGAAGGGGCTCATCCGCCCTAGTGCCTCCCCTTGGGGATCACCTGTTTTGTTTGTGGCCAAGAAGGACGGTACCATCCGCTTGTGCATTGACTACCGCTCCCTCAATGAAGTTACAATCAAGAACAAGTATCCACTTCCTAAGATTGAAGATCTGTTTGACCAACTCAATGGGGCCAAGGTGTTCTCCAAGATCGACCTCAGATCTGGGTACTACCAAATTTGAAAATCAGACCCCAAGATATTCCAAAGACGGCATTTGTAACCAGATATGGCACATGTGAGTGCACGGTCATGTCCTTTGGATTGACCAATGCCCCAGCTTACTTCATGTATCTCATGAATAAGGTCTTCATGGAGTATTTGGACAAGTTTGTCGTTGTCTTCATTGATGACATTCTTGTTTTCTCGAAGACGGAAGAAGAGCACGAGCAACACTTAAGGATGGTCCTAGATAAGCTTCGAGAGCACCAACTGTATGCCAAGTTCAGCAAGTGCGAATTTTGGCTGCGTGAAGTTGGATTCTTGGGTCATGTTTTGACCAAAGAAGGATAGTCGGTCGATCCCGCTAAGATTGAAGCCGTGACTGAATGGCAATCCCCAAGCAATATGGTGATAGCGTGGGTTAGCCATGTACTAGTATGATGTAACTACACTGGGCTGCCGTGTTTCGTACTCTTCCAGTCCACTGTGGAGATGATTGGTTAATTTTATATCGCTGAATAATATTAAATATTATGAGTGCAGACGCTCCACCACGAGGTTCCTTGCTCCTTCTCGTTCGTTCGGAATCTATGTTCTTCCACTCTATTTTTTTACGTGATCTTTGTTCATCCTTTTGCCAACACGCGAGACATCTAGCATCAAGGTGCACGTGTTATGCAACGATCGTTCCATCTATATGAAGAACAAGTGGCACTGGAACTACGAGACGGACATGTACCCAGGAGTGGACGTATGAACCTGAGTAATGTAACGCAGTAAGTGAAGTAGAAAGACACAAATGGTATGAACATGCGTGGCATACAGGGTGTGTTTGGTTGCGTTCTCGTCTCAGCATAGTTGTTCCCTCTTCATGCATGCTCAACTCAACACCCCTCTTCATGCATGCTCTCTTCATGCATGCTTCTAGTGTATTTGTGCTAAACTAGTGTGGACTCATGCACCCTCCATACACTCTACCAAACACCCAAAAGTAGGTCGAGAAGGGAACTCTTGGCGGCATTTGTCTCTTACTACGTACTACCACTAAATGTTGTACGTGCAATGCCTGATGATGTTATGGAGTACGTGTCTAAGTACTCTACTACTACTATATTAGTTGGAGGCACATATTAACTTTTATATTTGTTTACGTGTATGTCCCGAGACCTTCCAACTAGACGTGTCTTTCTCTCCAGGTCACACCTTGTATCGTTCATACAGCTAAGTACTACTACGTGTGGTCTCCAGAGCCCGTAAGTGGAAGAAGTGGACGCTCTACCACGCTATTTTTTTTATTACTGGGCTCTACCATTAATCGCTCATGTCCCACTCCTTTCACGACGTAGGGACATCCAAAGATGTCGTGTTTGGCACCCTTCGTCGTAAGAGTTGAAACGCTTAAAGCATTCATCGTAAATAAAAAATAATATAAATCGGCAGTTGATACTATTTATTTTGCGAACCAATCAGCGATGATACTATACCACGCGGTTTCCTTGCTCCTCGATATCGGAAAAGAATACTTAGATTCGCCAACATGTGGGACGCCGACCATCTGGTCCACTTGCCATGCACGCAGAACTCCAAGGAGAGTCACCCAGTGTCGTCGCGCCATGTAATAACAATGACTAATGAGTCAGCCAAATCAAGGACCACTTCCCACTTTGAAGTTGCTCGGACGAAGGAACCATCATGACTTCGTTGAATTCCGCTTCTTGAAGAAAACTACTGTACCAGAAGATCGCTAGCTACAGATTTACTCCAACAAAGGCCTCCTTTTCGCTCATAGGATAGGAATATGAAAATCATAGGAAGTGAGATGACACGCATCTCAATTCCTATAGAGAAAGGCCCTGTTTGGATACTCTAACTGAGTTAGAGGTTAGAGTTAGATTCTTACCCTGGACCAACCTTAAACTAACTCTAACCAAAGAGCTGTTTGGATGGTAGGGTTAGATTGACAATAAATATTCTTTCTCAACCATTTGACTACTTTAGACCATGTTTGGATGGGAGGGGTAACTTTTTTTACTAATTTTTTAGTGGGCCCAAGACAACTAACCCAAATAAGCTCCTCTAGTGTGGGCTAGTTTTTTTGGGTGGGTTAGATCCAACTAACCCAAACTAACCCATCATGTTTGGATACTTTTGGGTTATTTGAGCCCCAACTAACCAAAACTAACTCTAACTTAGGGACCCAAACAGGGCCAGAGAGATGCGATTTGATGCATAGGATAGGAATTCTTCCACTTAGTCTAGGCTAATGTACTGGTAATTTGCTCTAAAAACTACAGTAGTAACTAGTAGTACTGGTACATGCTCGCACTCGTATTACAGACACACACACTAACTACTAGTACTACTACTTCTCAAATGCTGGCCACATCGTCGTCGCTTCTCCTTCCCGCTTTGTCGTCGATAATCTTCAATTCCTCGCGGCTTGCATCTCCACGACCTCTCTGCGTTACAGGCGACCTTTTTCTTTCTTATCTTGGCGTGGGCCTCTCTTTCTTGAGTGCTTTACGACTTTTCCGCTCCCTCTCATGCGGCTTTGGTCCGCCCTCTTGCTCTACCGCCCATTCGGTCTTGGCATCTTCAAATTCCTCCCACATAGTTGTGAGGTTATGCGAGCGTATGGCGATGAACTCGCACGGCAGATGCCATCGCTTCCCTACCATTTTTGTGCGTTCATGGGCGGGCGAGGAACTCGACGGCAAGGATGCTATCGCTACCTTATCAAAGTTAGTGTGCGGCGCGGTGGTGCAGCATGAACAACGCTTGGAGAGCTGCAGGGGTGGAGTGGCTGGGACAAACGTATAGTGCATTGGTTTGTCAAGAGCTCAAGGACGTAAGACTAAGCAAATTAAGGATTCCCTTCAATCCTGGTCATTTATTACCGAGTAAAATGCATTGGTGGTCATCGAACTTGTCTTGATAGCTCACTTTGATCATTGTATACGAGATATGGTGATTATATGGTCGCCGGCTCAATATAGCTAGCTGTGATTTGTATGGTTGACGGTCAAACAGATCGCATGTGCCTCAAACGGTCACCATCTCCAGAATGTCAATGCCAAGATTCATCGGACTTAATCGCAGGTGCAATTGGTGTGTCACCGACATGCGGGCGAAGACGCCCGTTGAGGCCCACATATTAGACACCCAAACGCATCCGCAGTTAAGTCACCGGGCAAAGATCCGCATTCACGCCTCGAACCTACTCGGCGCCAGCTTGTCCATCCGTCTCCCGCGGCTCATTGCCATTAAACGCTTATATTAACTTGAGCCCCACCTCCGGCCATAGCCAAAGACCCACACTTATTCTCCTCCGGTCCCTTCCATACCTTCGGCACCACTTCAACCATGGCCTCGTGGCGCTCAAAGCTCTCTTGGGCGTATTGTCGCAGGAGCGTATCAGCGGACATCGGCGGCTCACGCGAGTGGCGCTCCAAAGCTCTCTTCGACGTACTATCGCAGAGAGCAAAGCGAAGAGAGATCGCGGCTTCTCCCGGGCCTCCCTCGCCGCCACGACCCACGACCGGCAAGCAGGCGTCTTGTGGCGCAGCCAGTAGCGAGGAAGAGTAGTACACGGTAGGTCGCCGCCGCTCTGGTCCCGGAAGGCCACCGCTACTCCAGTCGGTCGGCGCCAAGCATGGTGGGGTAAACATCGGCTGCTGATTAGCCGCTGACGGCGATGGAGGCGGAAATCTTCATAACCTTGTGCTCCGGCGGAGGAAGGAGGTTATCGAAGGCGGATGAGGAGGAGGCAAAGGCAATGGACGGCTTTCTGGGTTCATGGCCCGGACTTGGTGGTCGGGCGCCGCGATCGTTTAGATTAGGTTTCTGATGGGTTTAGTACGGTTTGTGCGAAATATGTAATGAATTTCGTCCAGTTTGTAGGAAAAATTTTCGAAATGTAATGAATTTCATCTGGTTAATTTCATCCGGTTAATTTGAAATTTGCTTTGTTTGCACGAATTTCGTCCGGTTAGTTCATATAGTTGTCGAAGGTATGCGGGCGGCACCGGATGGCATCCATCGGTGTCTCGAGCAGATCTTTGCGGTGTAAATTTGTGGCCAGCGATCTTTGGAGATGCCCTAACTATCATGCTATAATCGCTAACAATCACGCATCATTTGGCGAGGAACAGTTATCCCTCGATCAAAATCAGATCCATGGTGTTTCAGACTTCCTCCTGCGTCACGAGTGTAATCTCTTGCTTACATAAAAATGGAGCAAGTGGGCGGCACCGTAGCATGTCATATCACTCAAACTAGCCGCCTAACAAGCGGGAAAGCACCGCCTCATCATTTTGTTCTGGATTTCTATCGATCGATCATAGCGAAAATGTTAAACGCCGCCAAGTTCTAAAGGAAAAGGCGGCACACTTTACGACTCGTGACGCTGTCCCAACCCCGATAGTCCGCTAGCACACCGCTCACCAAAGGGGACACGCGTTGTCTTGCAGTTTCAACGACATGCGGGACCGTAATTGAATAAACCATCGATAGTCGAAATCTAATCGCCAGCGGGCGTCGGCCGAGAAGAGAGAAGCGGGAGGGAGAAGAGATCGCCGCCCGCCACGCACGGACTCCAAGAAATATATGGTGGTAATGTCGTGGGCCATGCTTTGGAGTCTAGACCGCTTAGGAGCCCGCTCTCACCGCCTCGCCCTCAAGACGCCACTACGCCCATTGCATGCATAGCAAGTAGTCCCTTATGTGGAGGAGAGGAGAGGCATTGACAAAGTCAAGGAGTAACGATGGAGACAATAGCTTTCATCAAAATAAACAATGAATACTCGTTGCTCGTCCTCTATATCGGAAAGAATACTTTCATTCACCGACATGTGGGACGCCGACCATCCCGGGTCCACCGCCATGCACAAAATTATCCTGGTCTACCCGGTCAGATTGCAGGCCCAACCTTTCCCATCGTAAGTTGTTCGGACGAAGGAACCATCATGACTTCGTTGAATTCCGCTTCTTCAAGAAAACTTACTATACCCGCAATACTACTACCACACGCGAAGACTGGATGGCACTGTACCACGTCATATCACTGAAACCCACTAGGCCAAACTAGCCCGCCTAGGTCATCTATTTTGGAACGGAGGGAGTACGTCTTTTGCACTGCTATGATTTTGTGTTGCACGTTTCCTCAGATTTCTTTTGCTACGATTTTCCTATCCTATGAACCAAATGAGGCCTGAATGTATGTCGACTATTGTCCGATCGATCGCTAAGCCTCACAATTTTAGGAGCTAGGGATATTAATTCGATCGACGAGGGATAAGTATAAGTGTACCCACGAGCTCATCAAATTTCCGTTCGCTTTCTTCGGTGAGTGTTTTGCAAGTACTATAGCTCGCCGCGTTAGCTAGCCTACTAACACCAAGAATCATCAAACAAGCCCTGCTGATATGATAAATAGTTCAAACTTACATCTAAGCATGCCATATATTACATCAAAAAGTGGTGAGGATACATCTGCTTCCATAACTCGGAGAGGGTTCGCATGATTCATCGCATGATTCACTATCAAACAAAAGTAGCAAGATCCGCCCACACAAGACAAGGCAGCACTAGCCCTAAGATGGTTTGATAACACGATCGCCGTTACGGTAATTAAACACAGGCAATGCAAACTACCACGAAGGATTAAGCGCGACCAACTATTTCTTGTCATCGATCTCTCGGGCAATGACCACAAAGACGGCGGCATGGGAATCGATTTACAGGGGTGATGTCCACATGACTAACCGCGACATCGAATCGATCCTGCGGCGATGTCCACAGGATGGATAGCGACATCGGAATCGATCTCCGGGCGATGCCAACAGAGGCCAACCCGCGACATCGGAATCATCAAGGACAACCACCGCACCTGCACAACACTAACATATTAGCAAGCACATTGCAAATAATCAAAAAGCAAGCACATTGCAAATAATCAAAAACCACAACTATGGTAATAAGCCATTATTTTTACCTTATGCAGCTCGCTTGGGAGGATCTCATCCCTCGGGGGCCATCTCCTTGTCCTCGATGGGGGCCACATCACCTTGCCGTGGGAATTGCTTCTCAACGGCCGACTATCTCCTCAAACTCGGTCTTGAGCCTCACATAGGTGGCAATTAGAGCTCCTGGGGTAGGCATGGTGGGGCCCTTGCTGTTCTTCCAACTTTCTTTGAGGAGTTTGTCCGCCAACGTCCTCAACTCTTTGGCCAGTGCTTGTTTCTTGGAGTTCTTCGTCTCCATGGGTTGGCCTGCCAACATGGTCAACTCGTTGGTTGGTGCTCGCTTCCTGGAGATCGCTCCAATGGGTTGTCCTGGCCGGCAACTTCTTTGCCTAGTGCTCCAGGATCCATCAATGAACTGACAAACAAAAAGCAATCGAAAAGAAACCACAATCGCAATGAAAACGGGAAAAGAATAGGATGTGAGAATCGGTCGATTGCCCATAAAGAAGATTATTGGAATGAAAATATAGCAAAGATAATCGATTCGCCCACATTTCCTTCGTCGGAGAGAAGAAAAATGGCAGAAGTGAGTAGCACGGAGTGAGGTTTTCTTCAATAAAGGGAAGAAAGGGCTTGAACGTAGTGTTCCAATGAGATGATGGTTGCTTCGTCCAGTCAACTTGGAGGCCACCTTACCACTCTTTGGTAAAGGTGTGGGTTTTTGTGATATGACGGGTCATGACGGCCACACCGGGTGATGACAGTGAGTCTCGACTCTAGCACCTCGCTGTGATTTGGTGGATGGCACACGGGCCCGGATGCTTTGAAACGTCATTAACTTGATTTTAGTCTCTTTAGTATTTGGATCCAAGCATGGATGAGGCTAACAAGTTTTAGTCCCACTACTTTTAGTCATGAGACTAAAACGTATCAAAGCACTCTCTCAATATTGTGCACCGTGACCAAGGCAGAGAGGAAAATGAGAGAACTACGTAATTAATGCATGAGTTTAATTAGGGTAGTTTTGTAAAGTACGAGATAATTCCTCCAATCGCAAAATGCCTTGGTTCATGAGATTTGAGATTTGAGCCCTATAAACCGAAAGGGAGGGGGTACTGCACACGGTGCAGTCTAGTCACTTGTTTTTTTTAGCCGAAGTCTAGTCACTTGTTGAAATCTCTAGAAAGGAAAATACTCCTTTCCGGTTTACAGGTCTATACTACTCCCTCCGTCTAGGTGTGTAAGTCATCTTACGAAAACCAAATAGTCCCAAAACACTTAGGCACGGTGCGTTAACTTCTACCTTGTTTCTTGTTTCTTGACATACGTATCAACCAATAAGAGATGAGAGGTGTGCATGCTTTTAATGACTTGCAATGGCTAGTTCATTGCATGGAATGCTATTAATTAGCAAATAAACATTGGTGACCCCGTGAGGAAAGCGGTGCTAAGCGCGTGGACCTATCTTGAGAATGAGTATCAACCAATGGATAATGGAGTTTAATTGTTATACAATAGCAATTTTGTCTCATGCAAGAGCCTGGCTAGTACTCCAAGGAACCGCGACCACGAAGCTGCTCGTGAATCGCC
Source organism: Aegilops bicornis (assembly GCA_021605145.1). Classification (NCBI taxonomy): domain Eukaryota; kingdom Viridiplantae; phylum Streptophyta; class Magnoliopsida; order Poales; family Poaceae; genus Aegilops; species Aegilops bicornis. Next base: position 341,007,366 of record CM038673.1, on the reverse strand, counting down.
ACGTTCGGTTTTGCACTTGGCTCTTCGCCTCTTCTCGAGAAGACGTAACAATGATGTTACTCCCTACTTCTACGATTATCAAATCCATCTTTGCATGTCAAATCCACCTGCGTGCGGGAGGGATGGCGTGTAGCGAAGCTTCTACTTACTACTCACGCGCTGCGTCCATAGCGGCAATTGGGCCCAATGGTGGTTGGCCCACATCATGCAACCAAAGGCAGAGTCTTGATAAACTGCGGAGCTCAGTCCATGAGGGAGAGCGCGTCGTAGTAATCAAATTTCTCGGGCTTGTCTGAGTTGACGCGACACATCAAAGCACGTAATTCGATAAAACTCTTTTTACACATTTCAAATGGGCTACTTCGTATGTAGGAGTAGACATATTCTGCTTCGTATGTACTCCCTCCGTTCCAAAATATAAGTCTTTTTAGAGATTTCACTATGAACTACTCCCTCCGTCCCATAATGTAAGACGTTTTTTGACACTAAACTAGTGTCAAAAAACGTCCTATATTATGGGACGGAAGGAGTACATACGAAACAAAATGAGTGAATCTACACTCTAAAATATGTCTATATACATCCGTATGTAGTTTGTAGTGGAATCCCTAAAAATACTTACATTTAGGAACGGAGGGAGTACTCACTTGTTGCAATCTATAAAAAGACTTATATTTGGAAGCAGGAGGAGTACAATGCATGCATGCATGCCGTGACTTTCCTTTGATACTTGCATCGTGTTGATTTGATGCACTGCCCTTGGAAATTTTGACTATAAATTTAACTAACCAAATTTTTCGCATGTCACAAAAAATCACGAGGCTGTTTGGATTGTGACTATGTTTGTCTTATGTTGCCACATTATTTTTTTCCCACACTTGCCACACTTGCCTAACTTTGAGTTGCTCAAATTGTTAGACACACTTTGGCTTGCCTAAGGAATCTTGCCACATTTTTTGTGTCTATGACATGTGGGGTTCCATCGCTAATAAAAAATTCTTGTCTTAGGTGTGGCTAATAAAAAAGAATTATATTTAGGAATGGAGGGAGTAGAAAATATAAATAATAATGCATGTTGGGGCAACCCACGTTTACACTAATTTTAGTAGTGGGCTTGTTCACAGTTTTTACGAGGGTGGTTGTTCATTTAATGGAGGGACCTGTAGTACTACCAGACTTGAATGATACAAAGTGCGACCTAGCACACCGTAACACCACTTGGAACAAGCGGGTAGCTATCTCAAAAAACAATCAACAACTAAAAAAACCGTGACCTGGCATGTAGTGGTACACAATTTTAAATGATTGTTTTGATGGAGTGAAAAAGGAAAACTACCCCACAACTTATATATATAGGCCGCAGCCTCCGTGCTTGCTTGCTAGGTTGCTCTATTCACACACTCTCATCCTCTCCAGATCTAAACATGATAGGGGTAGTAACCTGTCTTTCTCCCTTCAAAACACCGGCTTTCTATCCTCATCGTGATTACAGATCCGGACGTATCCCCCTCCCGCCCGGTGAAGGGGAGGAGGGCAGCATTCAGCCGTCGACAGCGAGGAGGAGACCCACTTGAAACCGCATACTTAGTTATCTCTGGTAGCGGCGTGGCGGAGGTCCTCCGATTCCTTCGTTGCTGCGTATGGCGGATCCGGCCTCCACGCCGCCCACCTATCCACATCCCGACGACCTTGGTATATCTTCGCTCGAAACCGCCTTAGCTCTACTTCCCTCATTTCGCTACGTCGCTGCATGTGCATCATTTTCTACCTCTCGGCCCCTCTCGACCGGATGGTCCAACGTCCTGCCTTTTCTATTGTTAGAGGTAAAGCTACTTCATGGAGTCGAATCTTGTACTCCTCCGTCCGAAATACTTGTCATTGAAATAAAAGTGGGTGGGGGAATTTAGTATGTACATCGGACTTGGTACAACCAGGAAGGAAAGGGGATGAAAGTAGTACAGATCGGTCATCCAACCGGTCTCTTGGTCGAAAAAGGGAAATATAGGGGTAACCCTATACATGGTGGTATGACCAGGACTATATTTGCTATCCACACATAGGAGTAGGTGTCTAGAGTGAACAAAAATGGGACCAACCCGGATATAAGTTTCTTGGATGTTTGTTTCTCGGGCAACAAACTATGAATCACCACTTTATGCCCCTGTTTACATACATGGTGCTATACTGCTGGTGCACCCACTGTCCCATGCCCTTATACCAAATATTTAGGCTCTGGTCGGAATAAAGGGCAGAAAACATAGGTCTCGATGAAGAGGAATAGGAAAGGAATGTAGGTATAAAACTATGGAACAGCGAACCGGAGGAAACTCTCAAGAGAATGTGCTCGGATGGACTACGAAATGTACAAATTTGTTTTATTAGAGTAGCATGCTTGGCAGTATGAGCTGCTATTTGTTTATTCAGCTGCACAAAGGACTACTCTTGTCCTCACCTCACGTACCACACATAGGTTGATTTTTTTTATTCCGGCAAACACAAAGACACAGCAACTTTGTCTAACACATGGCAGCGTGGCGCCTTTCTCGGAGCTTCCGCCCAAAAAATGAGCAATGGCGTGGATGTTTCTAATCCATGGAATCGGTACTACGGACCAGCTTTCCTATGAAATACTATTCACCTTTCCTGTTCCGAATGGTTGGAAGGGAAAGAATACAGTAGGAATTGTGTTCCTACGAAAATCCTGCACTAAACACATGAACCAAGCATGCAGCCTTAGCTGTTCTTAATATAATGTCCACTCGTAAAAATGAAGCCATGCCCTTTGTTTTTGCTCTGTAATTGTTTGAGACTCTGACAAGTTTAGCCAAATGTTTTTGCATGTAATTGTTTGAGACTCACATTTGTTTCCTCTATGCCATTTTGTGCAAACAGGATATCCAATTCACACAGTTTCAGCATTTGTGACCTTTATGCCTTTGCACAAAACTCTTCTTAAAAGAAGTGACTTTGTGATGTTTTAAGCTGGAATGTCGATGGAATAGTTGGTTCATTTTGGTGGAACTGCACAAAAGGGAGATTTGTGTTCCAATCTCATCATCCATATTAGCGCCCATAACCTTCCTTTAGCTAAGAATGATATTTAATGCATGTGTTCATCTCTATTTTCCGGCTGCCATGAGAAAATAATGCTGTTTTTACTAGTACACTTGTACTCCCTCCTTGACAAAACCAATTCTGAATTAGAAGGCCAATCATGTACTTGGTTTCACCAAGCTGGTGAGGAGAAAGAGAAGCAGAGCATGAAGAGGAAGAAGAAGAAGAATAAGCGGTGCCAAGGCGATCTTGCTAAAACCCAGAGGAGAGGCTTCGATGAGAGCTATTCAAGGCTCAACAGCGACTACCTTACATGTGAGACGCATCCTCCGGGGATCCCTTCCATTTCTGTTGTCTCACTTAATTAATTAGGAGCACTTAAGTACCACTAATTTATTACTGCCCTAATTTTCCTATTGGAGTTAAACAAATCTTTAGTAGGACCCTATGCCGAATCATGTACGTGTGAATGTTTGTTCTATGGAGGTGAATCATGTGGTGGCGCAGGAGGGAATATTATTAGTGTCATGACATAATAGTGCTATGTGTTTTGCATGTCAATTTATTGCCATTGGTTCAATGAGGCAATGTTTTTCTGCGTATTGTCCATCATGAATTTGATGTCACTGTTTGAGTAATATGCTAATGTCTTCCTATCCTTTCTCACTAAGCTAATGAAGGTTTCACCTTGTTCCTACTTGTGCAAACAAGGATCTTGTTGTGCCAATCATACATTTTAGTGGAACTACACAAGGCAATACAATGAATTGTATCCCAGCCGATTAACTTTAACTCTGCCTAGAAGTTCTTGATAATCTTCGATATAATCCTAAAGCCTTTAGTAAACAAGAGTGATTTCAACCATACATTTGAAGTGCACAAAATATATACTATTGTGTGATCTCCGGTGAGTGCTTTTATCATCTCTTATGTGACTACATGAATAAAGCTTTTTTTCTCGAGGTTGAGTGCAGACCTAAGGCCTTCATCCATATTAGTTTGCTGTCATCTCTATTTGTATCGTGCTACTGTCATGAGAAACTCCTTTATCTTTGTACTTTTAAGTTTTGCTACCTATGATAAATGGCAATGCTTTGAGTGTTGAGTTGACCTAATTGGCACTGATTAAATAAACTAATACCTCTCTTTAAGCAAGAATACTATGTTGCTAACTTTACCCATTAAGATAATGAGGGTGCTTCTATTTGTTAGTGTATGTTTCATCAACTAGTCCCACTATTACAGTAATCTCACTCTCTCAATATATGTGCCAACAGGATGCTCGATTTTGGTGGAACTGCTACAAAAACTTTGGGTGCTTCATTGCCTCGACAAATTTTCCGGAGTCCTTTCACATCGATCGCTAATCTCCGCTTGCTTTCTTCCTTTCTTGTCGATCGGCTATGGCTTATCTCGGCTTCCAGTCAAAGGAAATAGTAATTGATATGCTACCTCACGAGGTTAGTCTTGGTCTTTATCCTGATTATTGTGCTTGTCATATGTATTGGTAATTTGGTATTGTGCTCTTGTTTGCCGATTTCATAAAGGAGTAATTTGGAGCCCGAACTACTTGAGCAAATCATTACATCGGGTGATTTCGGTAGAACTGCACAAAATGATCGGATGGACAAGTACTTATGTTGTTGCTATGTACTCCAAAGTTCACTCAAAACAAGCATCGATGTTGACAAGAAGTGCCTATATTCATTCAGAAAGTATCAACCCGTCGACCAATTGTCAAACTCCAAGTATTAGGAGAGTGAACGCATAAAAATATTGCTTTGGTGCATAGCCCAAAAAACGCAGTCCAGTCTTTGGTCCCAACTTGAGCATTTTGGTTATCGGCACATACGGTAGCAAAATATATGTCATGGAGTGTAAAGATTCCAGACAAGGTGGTTGACGCGTATATTCATCTGGGACTTAACTCGATCACGCACGCCAAGGATGCTCCATTTCAGTTGGAACCGCACAAAAAATTTGGGTGGTTCATTTTCTCAACCGCCTCCTTTCTAAATGCGCAATGTAGAATTTTGGCGAGATCTGTGACCAAGATGAGCCAAGATCAACTAGTTGGATGAAAGTAGTGGCCAAGTTGCTCAAACCTCCGCTGGCACGAGGCCACTATTTGAGGATAAACCTACAAGCAAAGTTCAGATTGTGCATGTGTTTGCCTCTTATGTACTGAAAGATTTACTCGCACAAGAACTAATTTTTAGCAAGAAGTACCTCCGATTGAACACCATTTACAGTCTATACCCTAGGTAATTGAAGTTCGTCCATGGATCATATTGGCTGTGATCTCAATCATTTGGATGCATCAACATACCTTGAACATGTGTATATCTGAATCTTTTTGTGAATTATGTATGGATATTGAATATGCGTGTGATCTATCAATCATTTGGATGCATAGATATGCTTTGAGCTTGTGTATATATGAATCTTTTAAGTTGTTGGTAGTGAATGTTGGCTATGAATATGAAGCGTGTCCTGTGAACCACGAGTTTGATATGAATTGCAGCAGAACCGAATTTATAACCCTTCTCCTCCTCTCAATCTGCGACTCACCGCCGTTTTTCCATCTCCAAAGTCGTTCCGTCCAAGGGGCCTCGCCGTCGTCCACCGCCTCGCTGTGTTTGGTGCGGCGTGGTCAACAAGCGAGAGTCATCGGAAGAGGGTCAGATGCGTGGAGATCCGGACGTGGGACCCACGAGGGTCCATGGTCGCCGCAAAGGAAAGTTCCTCCTTATTAAGCTCGAAAAAAATGTTTCCTCCACTGACAGCTGGGACCCACCGGCTGTATCTTCTACGGAAGGAAGTGCCTCCTTGTTTTGCGAAAAAATTATTCATCCCGTTGACGGTGGGACCCGTCGGATTTGGTGGTCGACTTGTGGGCCTACTAAGCGGGGCCGATGTCGCTGCGGCTTTGTCAACTTAATCAACAAATGATTCTAGCAGCTGGACCGTTGGATGTTAATCAACAGCCGTGCTCCTTCTTCAACCTCTGTTCTTGCTCCATGTCTCCGTATAGGCGGCATCAAGGCTGTCTTTTCGCACCCGGAACTAGTGAAGTTTCCACTCCTCTCCATCTGCGACTCCACCCCATCTTCCCCATCTCCGGTCGTTCCGGTGCAGGTGCGCTGCACGCAGTGTGGTCAACGTAATCAACAACCGAGAGTCATCGGAAGATATTTGTCACGTGAGAGGTCGACGGTGGGGGCGCACCACGCCCATGGGCGCATGCATGCAGCGGAGCGTGGCGAGGTCAGCGTGGTCAAGGAACGACTTCCATCGGAAGTATACTATACGTGGAGAGTCTCGGTGGGTCCACGGTCAGTAGCAAGTAAGTGCCTCCTTATTACGCGAGAACAATGATTCCTCCAAGCGACAAAGACGGACCCGGACGGGCCAGACCTTTGTATTTTACGAAAAAACGCTTTGCCCCACATTGCTAGGACCCACTGACGGGGCCACCCTGCGTATTTTAAACGTTCCCCCATTGTCGGCCGGACCCACCGGAAGTGCCTCCTTATTATGCACAAAAATGAATACTCCCCACCTAGCTGGGACCAACCTTGGTGGGAGGCTGACTTGTGGGCCTACTTAAGTTGACGGGATGAAGGGCTTTGTCAACTTAGTCAATATGAACGATTCTAGCTCCATTGCTGACCGTGACGATGTCCATCCAACTGACCGCGGCTTCTTCAACCTTCTGGTCTTCTTGCTCCGGCCGCCCAAACCAAAGGCCGTCAGTAGTTGCCTCATGCTCCCTGCCTCCGTGGTCATTTGTCTTGCCGCTGAGGACTCACCGCCTTCACTACTATTCCCACCGGCTGCCGGGAGCCTGCGGGCGACGCAGAAGCCTCACACCACGCAGTCAACCAAGAACCCTCAGACTCCTCTCCGCTGGGCTTCCTTCGCTGCGTCTTCCCCGGCTCAAGCGTTGTCCCCTTCCTAGGCCTCGCTGTCATCCACCGCCCGTGGTGCTCACATGTGGCGTGGTCAACGTGGTCAAGGAACGACTTCCATCGGAAGAGTACTGCACGTGGAGAGGCCGGACAGTGGGTCCTGACCCACAGCTCAGTTTTTGTGATTTGCCAAGTAAGTCGCTTTGTCGGGCTGTTGGGCTGCAAATCTTTCAAGACGAGGAGAGCTTTCATTCGGTGGCCGAGACAATGGCCCATCAAGAATGAGAAATGGGCTGTACATTTTTAAAACACATCAAACCGGCAATTAGTTTCAAATATCTTTTTTCATTTTGAGATTTTAAATTACATTAATTTTTATGCATGGAGAATTTGTTGGATTTTATATTGAAATACATTTAGTTTTAAAATCAGTTTGAATGTGAGTTTAAATTTTGGGATTAAAACTAATTCGGACCGCACCGAAATATGCAAAATTTCGTATAATTTTTTAACCGTGGGCCACAATATGGGTTGTAATGCTAACAAAATAATATGGGCTCCACAACAACCTGAATAATTAGCAAATGGGCTGTAAATTATTAGAAAGAATGGCAGATGGGCTGTATGTTGTTTTCCACAGATTTGAGGCTTTCCTAAAAAAAAGGTTAACGCACAAGGAGTGACTATTGGATGGCCATCCAACGTCGCGTCTTCTTCTTCAATCTCTGCTCTTCTTTGCTCCGGCCCGCTCAAACAAGCGCCAAGCGGGATCTGCTCCTCCTCTCCTCATGGCCGTTTCTTCGGCTCTGTAGCATGAGCCTCACCGCCCCATCGTGCATCCCATCGGCCTGGCCCTAGCCATCCCTCTACTCACCCACACTTTGTTATTCTCCGGCATGACGGCAGACGAACCAAAGAAACCCTCGTTCAATCGCAGATTCCCCTCCCGTGAGGAAACAATCACGAAGTCTTCCCTGCCTGCAGTGTTGCTCCCTTCCTAGGCCTCGCCGTTCACCATCGCCTGGTGCTCTCGGCTGCACTTTGGTCAACGTGGGTCAACGACCGACATGCATCAAAATGGCGGATTTGTACATGGAGAGGCCGATAGCTGGGTCCATGGCCGCATGCATGAAATGCCTCCTTACACGCAAAATAATGATTCCTCCACGGACATCGTGGACCCACCGAAAGGGCCTTAGTATTTCACCTGAAAAAAAGCGTTACCGCCCACCGACAGCCTTCTGGACTCACTCAGCCTATATCTTCGCTTCCGCACACAAGGAAGTGCCTCCTTATTACGCACAAAAAATGAATACTCCCCCTGATAGCTGGGACCCAGTATAGTGGCAGTCTGACTTGTGGGCCTACTAAGTTGACGGGGACGGAGGGCTTTGTCAACTTAGTCAATATGCACGATTCTAGCTCCAGTGACCGTACGATGTCCATCCAACGGCCGTAGTGCTTCTTCAACCTCTGGTCTTCTTGCTCCAACCGCCCAAACCAGCGCCGGTAGTGCCTCGTGCTCCTGCCTCCGTAGGCCGGTGGATGCGCGGAGGCTTCACCGCCCTCCCTACTACTCCCACCGGCCGTGCCATCCTCTACTCACCCACACCCCCGTTATTCTACTGCGACGATGCCTTTCACACACCACAGCGAACCAGTGAACCCTCATTCTCCTTCACGCATGGGCATCCACTGCAGCGTCTTCCCTGGTTCCGCGCCGCCCCTTCCTAGGCCTTTCGCCATCGTCCACCGCCTGGTGCTCTCGGGCTGGCGTGGTCAACGTGGTCAAGGAATGGCTTCCATTGACGTGGACTCAGAGTGTGGAGAGGCCGGTATGGGTCCACGGGCCGCAGCAAGGAAGTGCCTCCTTATTACGCAAAATAATTATTCCTCCACTTGACAAATGGGGACCCACCGGACGGGCCACCGATTTCAGCGAAAAACATTTCCTCTCCCGATCGCCGACCCACCGGCTCAAGTCTTATACCGGCGAAGTGCGTCCGGGCAAAAAACGATTCACCTCGCCCACGTGCCGACCCACCTGGCCTACATCTTCGCAGACGAGAAGTGCCCGATACCGGGACCCACACGGTAGAAGCGCATATAGCGCTGTCATTCTGGTCGCATGATACGGTACGCATATACCGTCGATGAGAGGCGCATAATGCATTAGCCGTATGTAGAAGGCGCCGCACGTGTCATAGTAGAGGCGCCGTACGTAGCATATACACATACGCATAGCTGCCAGGTGCAAGAAAGAAATATAATATGGCCACGTATGTCTACATATCGGCGGGTTCAACGCCAATCTCGAGCACGTGACGGGCGAAGGCTCGGGCTCGTTGAAATGGCTCTCATTGAACGGAGAAACAACGCCGCTGCCGTGGTTCATGGGGAGGCAAAAGCGGAATGCGTCGTGGTTCATGGGGAGGCAACGAATGCGCCGTGGTTCATCGGGAGGCAGCGGGCATAAGGGAGCCAAACTGCTGGTCGGAATTGAATGCGTGGTCGTGGTCATCGGGAGGGCTTGGACGGAACAGGCGATGGAAAGCGAGCTGGCGTATCGCACAATGGAGGAAAGCGGACCTCACGTTCAACAGGGTCCTATTGATCGGGAGGGTGTGGCGCATCGTTAAAACGGTAGAAGGAAACGGACCTCCCTACGGTCGAAATGGGGTCCTGCTGATCGGGTGGGGTACCGCATCGCATAGAAACGGACCAACGGACCTCTTACGGTCGTAGCAGGGGTCCTGTTGATCGGGAGGGGTGTATGCGTGCCGCCAAAAGCGGACGAATGGACCTCCTACGGTCGAAACGGGGTCCTCGTTTATCGCCGGGGAGGGTGTGGGCGTACCTGAAAGCGGGACTCCACGGGATTCATTCATCTCCACCGTCGACCTCCTCCACCTCCACGGGCTCGCTCATCCAGCCAAATTTCACCGCTACTTCCACCTCCGACATCGCTCAACCACCACCCCTCCACGGGCACCCCTCCACCGCTTCTCACTGTTCATCCAGCCTCCATATCACGGGGTCCTGTTCCAACCACCCTCCACGAGCACTCCTCTCCATCATCGGCTTATTGTTCATCCAGCCTCCACCACACCACGGGTCTTGTTGTTCATCCGCACGCCTTAACGCACCACTAGCCATCGCTCATCCAACCCCCCCCCTGGCCAAAGCTCACTTTGCTCATCCTGCAGGCAAGAAGACGATCGCTTTTCATTAGCGCTAGCGCAAGAAGCGGCGAATAACTCGATCGGGTTCGCCATTAACACAAACCGTCGATCCCGGGCTGCCGCTCGGGTTCAAGAACGCTTAGCTCGCAGCGGCAATCGCCGGGTTCGAGGTTAGAGCCAACGCCGCTCTGGGAGTTCGAGTTAGCCAACGCCGCAGCCACACGCACGCGTACGTGTCACGAGAGAAATGTGCATCGCTTCATTGAAGCTCCCACCATAACCGGAACTCCCCTAAATTTTCCTCCCCTCGCTTCTACCACGGTTTCTGCCATGGACGCCCAAAGAATGTCATGCAGCTGCGTCTCCGCCCCGTAACGGTGCCCATTTTCTCATGATTTTTTGTCATAGAAGTAGGAGCCCACCATCTATGATGATACCCCGTTTGTCACAATTATCGTCATAGAAGTGTCATATGTATGACAGAAAAAATTTTGTTTGGCCCAAAATGTCACGGATGTGTCTTTTTTTTGTAGTGGAGTGGACAGGTCGAAGATGTACTAAACAGATTTGAAGAGGCCATGCAGAAGATTGATGTCATTGAGAAGGCGTTTTAAACAAAGCTCGATAACAAGTTTAATGAATTGCCCGTGCATCTTCCACACCCACCGCCCGCTGCACCTGTCGCACCTCTACAACCACAACAACAACATCGCTTTCCAAATCAAGTGGGACGAGCACAGCTGCGTTCCCTCTTGAACCTGGTCCAGTTTTGGTGCCGGTGTACCCTCATTGATGCTTCAGTAGCTCCTCTGCACCTCGCAGAGGTGGAGGACCATTACGAGGATGAGGGTGACCAAATTGAACCGTAAATGCAACCACTAGCACCGCCACCACCGTGTCGTCCTCATGCATATCATCGCAACGGTAGGGATGCACCACCACCTGAGGTACGAGATCATGACCATCTTCCTAAAGTAAAATGGAATATTCCACCATTTGAGGGTAGATGTGTTCCTGATATATATCTTACTTGGGAATTAGAAACTGAACAACGGTTTACATGTTTACAATATCCTTAGGAGAGACGTGTTCCTGCTGTTGTTTGTGCTTTCACTAGTTTTGCATGTGTTTGGTGGTCTGAATATTGTCGATTATATCCCATTCCATCTACTTGGGCTACCTTGAAAATTGCTATGCGTACTCGTTGGGTTCAACCTTATTATAAACGTGAATTACTTCAAAAATTGCAGCGCTTTTTAAGACAAGGAAAAAAATTCTGTCAGAAGAATATTGTCGTAAAGGAATTACAAAAGCCGGTATGATTAGATGTGGTATTGTTGAGGAGAATGAAGCTATGCTTGCACGTTTTATGGGTGGATTAAATAGAGAGATTCAGACCATTCTAGAGTATAAGGAGTATAATAATATCACTCGCTTTATTCCATCTTGCTTGTAAAGCTGAACGTGAAGTACGTGAGGATGCAGACAGCATTGGAAGCGAACTAACTTTTCTACAGTCGAGCCTTCATCATGGACAGCGTGCATCCTCTATTTCCACACATTCTATCGCAGACCGACACCTCCATGACTACCACCTCCACGGCCGTGATACAAGGAAGCGAGCACAACCACCACTATCTCTGCCAAGAGCACACCCATCGGGCTCTGTGCCAGCAGTTCTTCTTCTTCTTCCATGGCATCAATGGTAAGTACACAAGTGATATTATTTGTAAATCGTTGTAAGGGACGAGGTCATTAAAGCGGAGAATGCAAATCTCAAAGTGTGTGATGATTGCTAATGAGGAGGGTGGGTAATGAGTCCGCTTAGTGACTATGATAAGGAGACTTTCATTTTATTACACGTGAAGAACACGGTGGAGATGATTCTGCACATGAGACGCAATACATGGATCCTGAAGTTGCTGACAGGTATGAATGTTTAGTTTCTCAACGTGTTTTGAGTGTGCAGGTCACACAAGCTGAGAAAAATCAGAGGCATAATTTGTTCCATACAAAGGGAGTTGTGAAGGAACGTTCTATTCGTGTAATCATAGATGGAGGGAGCTGCAACAACTTGGCTAGCATGGAGATGGTGGAGAATCTATCTCTCACCACAAGACCACATCCACATCCTTACTATATCCAATGGTTCAATAACAGCGGCAAGGTTAAGGTAACACGGACTGTTCGTGCATTTTAGTATCTCTACATATGCTGATTATGTTGATTGTGATGTGGTACCCATGCAAGCATTTTCCTTATTACTTGGTAGACCATGGCAATTTGATAAAAATCCTATACACCATGGTAGAAACAATCAGTATACTCTTGTTCATAAGGATAAACATATTGCTTTGCTTCCTATGACTCTCGATTCCATTTTGAAAGATGATATTAATAATACAGCTAATAAGCAAAACAGAGCAAAACAAGAGTGAAAGTCGATTGTGGCAAAGAATTTGAGCAACAAATGAAGCCTAATAATAAACCATCTAGTGTTGCTCCTGAAATTAAATTGAAAAGTGCATGTTTACTTGCCACCAAATCTGATATTATTGATCAAGATTTCAGCAAATCTGTTTGCTATGCTTTTGTGTGCAAAGAGGCATTATTTTCATTCGAGGACGCGGCTTCCTCTCTTTGCCTTCTCATTGTTACTAACATTTTGCAGAGTTTGTCGACGCTCTTCCACAAGACGTGCCACCGGATTACCACCTATTCGAGGGATTGAGCATCGATTGACTTCTAATTCCCCGGTGCTTCGCTACCCAACCGTGCACCATACCGCACTAATCCCGAGGAGACGAAGGAGATTATGCGTCAAGTCGAGGAGCTGCTCGACAAATGTTATATACGCGAATCCCTTAGTCCTTGTGTTGTTCCTATTGTTCTAGTGCCGAAAAAGGATGGTACATCGCGTATGTTTGTTGATTGTAGAGGCATTAATAATATTACTATTCGTTATCGTCATCCTATTCCTAGGCTAGATGATATACTTGATGAATTGAGTAGCTCTACAATATTCTCCAAAGTTGATTTGCGTAGTGGATACCATCAAATGAAATTGGAAGATGAATGGAAAATGGTATTTAAAACTAAGTTCGGTTTATATGAGTGGTTAGTCATGCCTTTTGGGTTAATTAATGCACCTAGTACTTTCATGAGATTAATGAACGAAGTTTTATGTGCTTTCATTGGACGATTTGTGGTAGTCGATTTTGATGATATACTGATTTATAGCAAATCTTTGTTGGAACATTTACGTGCTATTTTTATTGCTATAAGTGATGCACGTTTGTTTGGTAACCTTGGGAAGTGCACCTTTTGCACCGACCGAGTATATTTTCTTGGCTATGTTGTTACTCCACAGGGAATTGAAGTTGATAAAGCCAAGATTGAAGCTATTGAGAGTTGGCCGCAGCCCAAAACGGTCACACAAGTGAGGAATTTCCTGTGGGAAATATGTCCTAGAGGCAATAATAAAATGGTTATTATTATATTTCCTTGTTCACGATAATTGTCTATTGTTCATGCTATAATTGTATTAACTGGAAACCGTAATACATGTGTGAATACATAGACCACAACATGTCCCTAGTGAGCCTCTAGTTGACAAGCTCGTTGATCAATAGATGGTTATGGTTTCCTGACCATGGACATTGGATGTCATTGATAACGGGATCACATCATTAGGAGGATGATGTGATGGACAAGTCCCAATCCTAAGCATAGCACAAGATTGTGTAGTTCGTTTACAAAGCTTTTCTAATGTCAAGTATCATTTCCTTAGACCATGAGATTGTGCAACTCCTGCCACCGTAGGGAACGCTTTGGGTGTACCAAACGTCACAACATAACCGGGTGGCTATAAAGGTGCACTCTGGTATCTCCGAAAGTGTACATTGGGTTGGTACTAATCGAGATCGGGTTTTGTCACTCCGCATGACGGAGAGGTATCTGGGCCCACACGGTAATGCATCATCATAATGAGCTCAATGTGACTAAGTAGTTAGTCACGGGATCATGCGTTCTGAACGAGTAAAGTGACTTGCTTGTAATGAGATTGAACGAGGTATTGGGATACCGACGATCGAATCTCGGGCAACGCATCGATCGATTGACAAAGGAATTGTATACGGATTGCTTGAATCCTTGACATCGTGGTTCATCCGATGAGATCATCGTGGAACATGTGGAGCCAACATGGGTATCCAGATCGCTTGTTGGTTATTGGCGGTAGAGCCGTCTCGGTCATGTCTCAAGATGATTCTCGAACCCGTAGGGTCTACGACTTAAGGTCTGACGACGCTTAGGGTTATAAAGGAAGTTTGTATGTGGTTACCGAATGTTGTTGGGAGTCCTGATGAGATCCCAGACGTCACGAGGAATTCTAATGGTCCTGAGGTAAAGATTTATATATGGGAAGTCATATTTTGGTCAATGGAAAAGTTCCGGTGCTATCGGGTAACGCATCGAGAGCACCGGAGGGTCCTGTGGTCCACCAAAGCGGGCCACCAGCCCCAGAGGGCTGCGTGTGGGCCAAGTGTGAGGAGGATCAGCCCCATGTGGGCTGGTGCGCCCACCAGGTCCCAAGGCGAAGAGAGAAGGGAAAGGGGAAACCCTAGGCTCGGATGGGCCTAAGGCCCACCTAGTGGTGCGCCCCCTCTCTCCCCTTGGCCGCCCCTAGATGAGATCTAGGGCTGGCCGCCACCCCTAGGGGTGGAAACCCAGGTGGGGGCGCAGCCCCTCCCGTCCCCCTCTATATAGTGGGGGTTTGGGGCTGCCATACACATGAGATTTCCTCCCTCTTGGCGCAGCCCTACCCCTCTCCCTCCTCGTCTCTTGCGGTGCTTACGGAAGCCTCACTGAGTGCCACACTCCTCCTCCACCACCACGCCAGCTGCGGTCGCTTCGGACGGAGTCTTCCCAACCTCTCCCTCTCCCTTGCCGGATCAAGGCACGGGAGACGCCATCGGGCTGCACGTGTGTTAACTTTGAGGTGCCTGGTCTGCTTCGGCACTAGGATCATCGGTGATTTGGATCACGACCAGGTACGACTCCATCAACCCCGCTCTTCTTGAACGCCTTCCTTTCGCGATCTACAAGGGTATGTAGATGCACTCCTCTCTCTTCTCTCTCTCGTTGCTAGAATCTCCATAGATTGATCTTGGTGACGCCAGAAAATTTTGAATTTCTCGCCATGATACCCAACAAAGGGCATCATGAGCTAGGTCTATTGCGAGATTCTATGCACGAGTAGAACACAAGTAGTTGTGGGCGTTGATTTTGTTCAATATGCTTACCGTTACTAGTCCTATCTTGTTTCGACGGTATTGTGGGATGAAGCGGCACGGACCGGACCTTACACGTACACTTACGTGAGACAAAGTTCCACCAACCGACATGCACTTGTTGCATAAGGTGGCTAGCGGTGCCGATCTCTCCCACTTTAGTCGGATCGGATTCGATGAAAAGGGTCCTTATGAAGGGTAAATAGCAATTGGCATATCACGCTGTGGTTTTGGCGAGGTAAGAAACGCTCTTCCTAGAAAACCTATAGCAGCCATCGTAAAACTTGCAACAACAATTAGAGGACGCCTAACTTGTTTTTTTGGCAAAGATATGCCGATAATTGATGTGATATGGCCAAGAAGGATGTGATGAATGAAATATATGTGATGTATGAGATTGATCATATTCTTGTAATAAGAATCACGACTTGCATGTCGATGAGTATGACAACCGGCAGGAGCCATAGGAGTTGCCTTTATTTATTGTATGACCTGCGTGTCACTGAATAACGGCATGTAATTACTTTACTTCATTGCTAAACCATTAGCCATAGTAGTAGAAGTAATAGTTGGCGAGACAACTTCATGGAGACACGATGATGGAGATCATGGTGTCATGCCGCGATTTATGATGATCATGGAGCCCGAAGATGGAGATCAAAGGAGCAAAATGATATTGGCCATATCATGTCACTATTTGATTGCATGTGATGTTTATCATGTTTATGCATCTTATTTGCTTAGAACGATGGTAGTAAATAAGATGATCCCTCATAATAATTTCAAGAAAGTGTTCCCCCTAACTGTGGACCATTGCAAAAGTTCGTTGTTTCGAAGCACCACGTGATGATCGGGTGTGATAGATTCTAACGTTCACATACAATGTGTAAGCCAGATTTAAACACGCTAAACACTTAGGTTGACTTGATGAGCCTAGCATGTACGTACATGGCCTCGAACACAAGAGAGACCAAAAGGTCGAACATGAGTCGAGCAGTGGATACGATCAACATGAAGATGTTCACCGATGATGACTAGTCCGTCTCACGTGATGACTCGGACACGGCCTAGTTGACTCGGATCATGTATCACTTATATGACTAGAGGATGTCTATCTAAGTGGGAATTCATTAAATAACCGTATGAACTTAATTATCATGAACATA
This sequence comes from Aegilops bicornis, assembly GCA_021605145.1. Classification (NCBI taxonomy): domain Eukaryota; kingdom Viridiplantae; phylum Streptophyta; class Magnoliopsida; order Poales; family Poaceae; genus Aegilops; species Aegilops bicornis. The sequence goes on along the minus strand of CM038673.1, from coordinate 340,990,762 downwards.
GTCAAAAGGTTTTTGCAAATTATGTCGTTGCATACGCTTCCAGTTCTACTCGTTTAGATATGTTCCCAGAGAAAATATAGTTGAAGTTGATAGTAGCAATTATGCGGATCGGGTCCGTGGACCGAGATTGTCCTCATTGCTCTTGCAGTAAGGCTTATGTCCTTAATGCACCGCTTCGGGTGTCTTTGAACCTCGAACGTCGTCTATGGATGTTGCGAACATCTGACATACACGTTTTGATGACTACATGATAGTTCAGTAATGTTAAACGGTTTAGAATTGTGGCACCAAAGACGTTTCTTGAAACGTCGCGGAACATATGAGATGTTCCAAGGGCTGAAATTAGGATTTCAGGCTCGTGCCCACGTCAAGAGGTATGAGACCTCCGACGAGTTTGTTAGCCTACAAACTAAGGGAGAAAAGCTCAATCATTGAGCATGTGCTCAGATTGTCTGTGTACTACAATCACTTGAATCGAGTGGGAGTTAACCTTCCAGATGAGATAGTGATGGTTCTCCATAGTCACTGCCACCAAGCTATTAGAGCTTCGTGATGAACTATAACATATCAGGGATAGGCATGATGATCCTTGAGCAATTCACATGTTTGACACCTTGAAGAGAAATCGTAGGAGCATCAATTGTTGATGGTTAGTAAAACCACTAGTTTCAAGAAGGGCAAGGGCAAGAAGGGATACTTCATGAAACGGCAAATCAGTTGCTGCTCTAGTGAAGAAACCCAGGGTTGAACCCAAACCCGAGACTAAGTGCTTCTGTAATGAGGGGAACGGTCACTGAAGCAGAACCACCCTAGATACTTGGTAGATGAGAAGGCTGGCAAGGTCGACAGAAGTATATTGGCTATACATTATATTAATGTGTACTTTACTAGTACTCCTAGTAGCACCAGGGTATTAGATACCGTTCAATGCTAAGTGTTAGTAACTCGAAATAAAAGCTGGAATAAACGGAGACTAGCTAAAGGTGAGATGACGATATGTGTTGGAAGTGCTTCCAAGGTTGATGTGATCAAGCATCGCATGCTCCCTCTACCATCGAGATTGGTGTTAAACCTAAATAATGGTTATTTGGTGTTTGTGTTGAGCATAGACATGATTGGATTATGTTTATCGCAATACTCTGCTATTCATTTAAGGAGAATAATGGTTACTCGCTTATTAGAATAATACCATCAATGGTCTTGCACCTAAAATGAATGGTTTATTGAATCTCGATCGTAGTGATACACATGTTCATGCCAAAAGATATAAGATAGTAATGATAGTACCACATACTTGTGGCAATCGCCATTTGAGTCATATTGGTATAAAACGCATGAAGAAGCTCCATGTTGATGGATCTTTGGACTCACTCGCTTGAAAAGATTGAGACATGCGAACCATGTCTATTGGTATATATGCATGAAGAAACTCCATGCAGATGGATCGTTTGGACTCACTTGATTTTGAATCACTTGAGACATGCAAATCATACCACATGGGCAAGATGACTGAAAGTCCTCGTTTTCAGTGAGATGGAACAAAAAAGCAACTTGTTGGAAGTAATACATTTGATGTGTGCAATCCAATGAGTGCTGAGGCACGCAGTGAATATCGTTATGCTCTTACTTCATGATTTGAGTAGATTCTAAGTATATTTACTTGATGAAACACAAGTCTGAAATATTGAAAGGTTCAAGTAATTTCAGAGTGAAGTTGAAGATCATCGTGACAAGAGGATAAAATGTCTATGATATTATCATAGAGATAAATATCTGAGTTACGAAGTTTGGTACACAATTAAGACATTGTGGAAATTATTTCACAACTAATACACCGAACACCATAGTGTGATGGTGTGTCCGAACATCATAGCTGCACCCTATTGGATATGGTGCATACCATGATGTCTCTTATTGAATTACCACTATCATTTATGGGTTAGGCATTAGAGACAACCGCATTCACTTTAATAGGGCACCACATAATTCTGTTGAGATGACACCGTATGAACTATGGTTAGAGAAACCTAAGTCGTCGTTTCTTAAAAGTTTGGGGCTGCGACGCTTATGTGAAAAGTTTTGCCTGATAAACTTGAACCCAAAGCGGATAAATGCATCTTCATAGGACACCCAAAACAGTTGGTATACCTCCTATTTCAGATCCGGAAGCAAAAGTGCTAGAAACGGGTCCTTTCTCGAGGAAAAGTTTCTCTTGAAAGAATTGAGTGGGAGGATGGTGGAGACTTGATGAGGTTATTGAACCATCACTTCAACTAGTGTGTAGCAGGGCACGGAGAAGTTGTTCCCGTGGCGCTGCACTAATTGAAGTGGAAGCTTATGATAGTGATCATGAAACTTGAATCAAGTCACTACCTAAACCTCGTGGGTCGACAAGGATGCGATTACTTGAGTGGTACATACTCCTGCCTTAGAGGTCATGTTGCTAGACAACAATGAACCTACGAGCTATGGAGAAGCGATGGTGGGCCCGGATTCTACAAATGGCTCGAGGCCATAAAAATCAGAGAGAGGATCCATGTATAAAACAAAGTGTAGAATTTGGAAGAACTACTTGATGCTCGTAAGGCTGTTGGGTACAAATGGATTTTAAAAGGGAAGACGGACAATGATGGTAAGTGTCACCATTAAGAAAGCTCGACTTGTCGCTAAGATGTTTTCCAACAAGTTCAAGGAGTTGACTACGATGAGACTTTCTCACTTGTAGCGATGCTAAGAGTCTGTTGAAATTATATTAGCAGTTCCTGCATTATTTATGAAATCTTGCAGATAGAATGTCAAAACATTGTTTCCTCAATGATTTTCTTGAGGAAAGGTTGTATGTGATACAGCCAGAAGGTTTTGTCAATCCTAAAAGATGCTAACAAGTATGCAAAGCTCCAGCAATCCTTCTAAGGACTGGAGTAAGCATCTCGGAGTAGGAATATACGCTTTGATGAGATGATCAAAGATTTTGGGTTATACAAAGTTTATGAGAAACTTGTATTTCCAAAGAAGTGAGTGGGAGCACTATAGCATTTCTGATGAGTATATGTTGTTGACATATTGTTGATCGGAAATGATGTAGAATTTTAGAACGCATACAGGGTTATTTGAAAAGTGTTTTTCAATGGAAAACCTGGATTAAGCTACTTGAACATTGAGCATCAATATCTATAAGGATAGATCAAAATCGCTTGAACTTTCAAATGACTATGCACCGTGACAAGATTTTGTAGGAGTTCAAAATAGATCGGCAAAGAAGGAGTTCTTGGCTGTGTTATAAGGTGTGAGCATTGAGTAAGACTCAAGATCTGACCACGGCAGAAGAGAGAGAAAGGACGGCGTCGCCCCTATGCTTTTACACGTAGGCTCCACAATATGCTATGTCTTGTGTACCGCACCTGAAGTGTGCCTTGCCATGAGTCAGTCAAGGGGTACAAGTGTGATCCAGGAATGGATCACAGCACAGCGGTCAAGGTTAACCTTAGTAACTAGTGGACTAAGGAATTTTCTCGATTATGGAGGTGGTAAAAGAGTTCGTCGTAAAGGGTTACGCTACAAACTTTTGACACTAATCCGGATGACTCGAGTAGTAAACCGGATTCAGATAGTAGAGCAAATTATTTGGAATAGTTCCAAATAGCACGTTGTAGCTGCATCTAGGAGATGACATAGAGATTTGTAAAAGCACACACGTATCTGAAAGATTCAGATCCGCTGACTAATAACCTCTCTCACAAGCTTAGATATGATCAAACCCAATGGGTGTTGGATTAATTACAATCACATAGTGATGTGAACTATATTATTGACTCTAGTGCAAGTGGGAGATCATGGAAATATGCCCTAGAGGCAATAATAAAATGGTTATTATTATATTTCCTTGTTCACGTTTATAATTGTCTATTGTTCATGCTATAATTGTATTAATCGAAACCGTAATACATGTGTGAATACATAGACCACAACATGTCCCTTTAGTGAGCCTCTAGTTGACTAGCTCGTTGATCAATAGATGGTTATGGTTTCCTGACCATGGACATTGGATGTCATTGATAATGGGATCACATCACTAGGAGGATGATGTGATGGACAAGACCAATCCTAAGCATAGCACAAGATCGTGTAGTTTGTTTTGCTAAAGCTTTTCTAATGTCAAGTATCATTTCCTTAGACCATGAGATTGTGCAACTCCGACATACCGTGAGGAACGCTTTGGGTGTACCAAACATCACAACGTGAATCTGGGTGGCTAAAAGGTGCACTATAGGTATCTCCGAAAGTGTCTGTTGGGTTGGCACGAATCGAGACTGGGATTTGTCACTCCGTATGACGAAGAGGTATCTCTTGGCCCACTCTGTAATGCATCATCATAATGAGCTCAATGTGCCTAAGTAGTTAGTCACGGGATCATGCGTTACGGAACTAGTAAAGTGACATGCCGGTAACGAGATTGAACAAGGTATTGGGATACCGACGATCAAATCTCGGGCAAGTAACGTACCGATTGACAAAGGGAATTGTATACGGGATTGCTTGAAATCCTTGACATCGTGGTTCATCCGATGAGATCATCGTGGAACATGTGGGAGCCAACATGGGTATCCAGATCCCGCTATTGGTTATTGGCCAGAGAGCTGTCTCGGTCATGTCTGCATGATTCCCGAGCCCGTAGGGTCTACACACTTAAGGTTCGATGACGCTAGGGTTATAAAGGAAGTTTGTATGTGGTTACTGAATGTTGTTGGGAGTCCCGGATGAGACCCTTGGACGTCACGAGGAGTTCCGGAATGGTCCGGAGGTAAAGATTTATATATGGGAAGTCCCTGCTTTGGTCACCTAAAAGTGTTGGGTGCTACAGAATGCGTACCGGGACCACCGGAGGGTCCCGGGTCCACCAGGTGGGGCCACTGCCCCAGAGGGCTGCGTGGGCCAAGTGTGGGAGGGACCAGCCCTGTGGGCTGGTGCGCCCCACCAGGCCCAAGGCAAAGAGAGAAGGGAAGGGGGAAACCCTAGGCTCGATGGGCCTAAGGCCCACCTAGTGGTGCGCCTGCCTCACTCCCCTTCGCCGCCCCCCTAGATGAGATCTAGGGCTGGCATCCACCCCTAGGGGTGGAAACCTAGGTGGGGGCGCAGCCCCTCCCTTCCCCCTATATATAGTGGGGGTTTGGGGCTGCCATACATATGAGTTTTCCTCCCTCTTGGCGCAACCCTACCCCTCTCCCTCCTCGTCTCTTGCGGTGCTTGGCGAAGCTCTGCTGGAGTGCCACGCTCCTCCACCACCACCACGCCATCGTCGTCTTGCTGCTGCCGGAGAGTCTTCCCCAACCTCTCCCTCTCCCTTGCTGGATCAAGGCATGGGAGACGCGTCATCGGGCTGCACGTGTGTTGAGCAGCGGGCTGCCGTCTGCTCGCACTAGGATCATCGGTGATTTGGATCACGACGAGTACGAATCCATCAACCCCATACTTTTGAACGCTTCCGCTCGCGATCTACAAGGGTATGTAGATGCACTCGTCTCTCTCTCGTTGCTAGAATCTCCATAGATTGATCTTGGTGATGCGTAGAAAAATTTGAATTTCTGCTACGTTACCCAACATTTCCTTGGCCTCGCTGGTTTCTATAGGCGTTTTGTGAGAGATTTCAGCACCATTGTTGCGCCTCTCAACGAGCTTACAAAGAAGGATGTGCCTTTTGTTTGGCGTACCGCACAGGAAGAAGCCTTCACGGTATTGAAAGATAAGTTGACACATGCTCCTTTACTACAACTTCCTGATTTTAATAAGACTTTCGAGCTTGAATGTGATGCTAGTGGAATTGGATTAGGAGGTGTGTTATTACAAGATGTAAACCTGTTGCATATTTTCGGAAAAGTTTAGTGGGCCTAGTCTGAATTATTCTACTTATGATAAAGAATTATATTGTCTTGTTCGGACTTTAGAGACATGGCAACATTATTTATGGCCCAAAGAATTTGTTATACATTCTGATCATGAATCCTTGAAACATATTAAAAGTCTAGCTAAACTGAATCGTAGACATGCTAAATGGGTTGAATTCATTGAGACTTTCCCTTATGTCATTAAACACAAGAAGGGTAAAGAAAATGTTATTGTTGATGCATTGTCTCGTCGCTATACTATGCTTTCACAACTTGACTTCAAAATATTTGGTTTGGAGACAATCAAAGATCAATATGTGCATGATGATGATTTTAAAGATGTAATGCAGAATTGTAAAGAAGGAAGAACAGGGAACAAGTTCATCGTTAATGATGGATTTGTGTTCCAGCTAGCTCCGTTCGTCTTTTGTTGTTGCAGGAGGCGCATGGAGGAGGATTAATGGGACACTTTAGCGTGAAGAAGACGGAGGGCGCACTTGCTACACACTTCTTTTGGCCAAAGATGAGATGGGATGTTGAGCGTTTTGTTGCTCGCTGCACTACATGTCAAAAAGCTAAGTCACGACTCAATGCTCATGGTTTATATATGCCTTTGCCTATACCTAGTGTTCCTTGGGAGGATATATCTGTGGACTTTGTTTTAGGTTTACCTCGAACAAATAAGGGGAGGGATATCATATTTCTTATCGTGGATAGATTCTTGAAAATGGCACACTTTATACCATGTCATAAAAGCGATGATCCTGTTAATGTTGCTGATTTGTACTTTCGTGAAATTATTCGCTTGCATGGTGTGCCAAATACTATTGTTTCAAATCATGATACTAAATTTCTTAGCCACTTTTCGAGATGTCTATGGGCTAAGTTGGGGACTAAACTGCTTTTTAGTACTACTTGTAACCCCCAAGCTGATGGTCAAACTGAAGTAGTCAATAGAACATTGTCTACTATGCTTAGGGCTGTTTTGAAGAATAATAAGAAAATGTGTGAAGAATGCTTGCCTCATATTGAATTTGCTTATAATCGTTCGTTGCATTCTACTACTAAGATGTGCCCTTTTGAAATTGTGTATGGTTTACTACCTCGTGCACCCATTGATTTGTTGCCTCTTCCATCTTCGAAGAAGGTTAATTTTGATGCTAAAGAACGTGCTGAATTGATCTTAAAATGCATGAGTTAACTAAGGAAAACTTGCTGGAGATAAGGGTAGAAAACATGTTGTTTGGAACCTGGAGATCTTGTTTGGTTACATTTGCGTAAGGATAGATTTCCTAATTTGCGTAAATCAAAGCTAATGCCACGTGGTGATGGTCCTTTTAAGGTGTTAGAGAAAATAAATGATAATGCATATAAACTTGAGTTGCGTACAGATTTTGGGGTTAGTCCCACTTTTAACATTGCAGATTTGAAGCTTTATTTGGGTGAGGAAGATGAGCTTCCATCGAGGACGACTTCATTTCAAGAAGGGGAGGATGATGAGGACATCAATACCCTTGTTACACCCACAACCCCTGCTGCTATACATACTGGACCAATTACTAGAGCTCGTGCACGCCAATTAAATTATCAGGTACTTTCGTTTCTTGGTAATGATTCTAATGTTCATGAGAATATGATGCCGCCTAAATTGGATACATTTGTTTTGCTTACAAATGAAGGGCCTGGCACGGATAAGAGGGATGAACACTGGAGCAAGACAAAGCATGGAGATGATGGCATGCGCAAGGGGAACAAGAACGTAGTTACAAGTGATAATTTCAGGACTTTGAAGCCACCATAAGGAGTGCATGAAGACTTGGACTAAATATGCAAAATGCCACTTCATAAATTTTGTCCAGATGCTATTCTAGGTGCTGCGTCACCTTATTATTGGGCCAGGCCCATGTAATTTCGAAATACTTAAGTATAGGCTATTTTTAGAGTCCGTATGTGTGGGGAAACAATAATTAGGGTTGGTTTCGGACCTCTCCTCCAAGGGCCATGAAATCTCCCCCCCCCCTATTCCTCCATATATACAGCCCTTAGGGCGACGTTTAGACTTTGGGTTTTGTTTAGATTAAAATTTCGCCATAGCTGCAACTTCGCGTACTTCGTTTGTGTTCAACGACTGCACCATGACGCTGGCGAAGCCCACCTTGATCAATAATGCTTTCATCTTATATTCGTAATATCCAGATTGCAATCTTAGTTTCTTGCTTGTTCTTCGTTTGCTTGCAGGAAATAGACCTTCGTGGTCAGGTTGATCATGCTCCGGCGTGGTCAATAACCTCTCGGAGTTGGTTTAGCGATTGCAAAGGTGCGACGTCCTTGCACGTTCGTAGTCAGATCGTCAAAGTCGACTCCCACAAAAGCGATATTCATCATCTCACCGAAATACGGGACACCTTTGCCTCTATCAAGTGGTATCAGATTTCTAGGTTGCTCGGTGAGATGTTACAATTTTTCATAGTTTATATCGAGTCTGTTCTTCATACCTACAGTCCACGGAAAAGCCAAAAAAATTAGGGTTAGTTCATCATATCCAAACCAGTCCGAGCCTTTGCATAGTCCTTAAAGTATTTTGCATTGTTGAATTTGCGGTTGCATCGTCGTGTCAAGTTGGTGGTCTTAGCGTCTAGTTTCCCTTAGAGTTTCGAGTTCCATTCACAAGTTGTCACGCCGCCGGCGCACCATCGTCATCGCTCCTGCCATCTACGACCACCACTTATTGGCCACCAATCCGTATCCATATACCACCAGCAATTCGTATCGATATACCATATGACGCCCCCGATTCAATCGTACACTAATCATGCACGCAAACATGTACGATCAAGATCAGGGACTCACGGGAAGATATCACAACACAAGTCTAAAAACATAAATAAGTCATACAAGCATCATAATATAAGCTGTGGGCCTCGAGGCTCGAATACAAGTGCTCGATCATAGACGTGTCGCCAGGCAACAATATTTGAGTACGTACATAAGTTAAACAAGTTTGCCTTAAGAAGGCTAGCATAAGCGGGATACAGATTGAAAGAGGCACGAGCCTCCGCCTCGATCCTCCTAAACTACTCCTGGTCTTCGTCGGTGACCTGCACATAGTAGTAGGCACCCTCATTTATAGTAATGAATTAGTCATCGGCAATTGGTATCTTGGTCCTGGGCCCCAGCATCTAGTTGCGACAACCAAGAAGAAAGGAAAGGGGGAGAAAAGCAACCGTGAGTACTCATCCAAAGTATTCGCAAGCATGGATCTCCACTACTTATGCATGGGTATACTCGTAAAGGGCAATATCGGTGGGTGAAATCGCAGGAGGCCAGAATAAGAGGGGGATAGCTAATCCTGTCTAAGACTACGCTTCTGGCAGCCTCCATCTTGCAACATGTAGAAGAGAGTAGAAGGTAAGTTCACCAAGTATGATCGCATAGCATAATCCTACCCGACGATCCTCTCCTCGTCGCCCTGTTGGAGAGGTACAACTTCAAGTCGTCCTGTTACCGAAGATCATGACTATTCGAATAGATAAACTTCCCTGTAGGGGTGCACCACATTACCCGACATGCTCGCTCCCCTTTGGCCGGACACACTTTCCTGGGTCATGCCCGGCCTTGGAGGATCAACACGTCGCAGCCCTACCTAGGCACAACAGAGAGGTCAGCACATCGGTCTAAATCCTATGGCGAGGGGTTGCAGGCCCATCGCCCATTGCACACCTGCATGTTGCGACGCGGTCGGAAGCAGACCTAGCCCCCTTAATACAAGCACAGGCTTACGGTCCAATCCGCCAAGCGCCGGGCCAAAGGGTCGACGTCACGAAGGCTTCGGTGATACCACGACGCCGGGTTGCCCATATCTTGTCCCACGTGGCGGTTAGTGCGTATAAGGTCAACGACCTTTCAGATCAAATACCAAGATCTCGTTAAGCGTGTTAATATGAAGTAATCGCGGACGCCGACCAGGGCCAGGCCCACCTCTCTCCTAGGTGATCTCAACCTGCCCTGTCGCTTCCCGCCATTAAAGTAACGGTCGGGGCCTTGGGAACCCGGGCCCACCTCTCTTTGGGATGGAGCCACCTGTCCTTCCAGCCCCCACATCGGAATCACTTATGGTACTCTCTGAGCCGACCCGACTTTAGTCACCACATGTATCATATAATATGTATGTAAGTATATACCCGTGATCACCTCCCGAGTGATCACGGCCCGGTAGTATAACATGGCAGACAGACAAGAATGTACGGCCACAGATGGAATACTAGCATCCTATACTAAGCATGTAGGATTGCAGGTAAAGGTAACAACAGTAGTAGCAAGGACAGACTATGCATCAGGATAGGATTAACGGAAAGCAGTAACATGCTACACTACTCTAATGCAAGTAGTAGAGAGAAGAATAGGCGATATCTGATGATCAAGGGGGGGCTTGCCTGGAAGCTCAGCCGAGAAGGAGGGGTCGTCAACACCGTAGTCGTACTAAGTAGCAGCGGCGTTGGTCTCGGAGTCTAGCAAGAGAAAAGGGGGAAGAAACAATAAATATAATGCAAACATATGCATGACATTGCATGACATGACAATGAGCGGTGCTAGGCGTGCTCTAACACGGTAGGAGGTGATACCGGCGAAGGGGGAAATCATCCGAGAAAGGATTCCCAGTGTTTCGCGTTTTCGAACAGATGAACCGGGGAGAAAGTTGCGTGTTTGCTATGCTAGGGGTGTGTGGCGGGCGAACGGGCAGCGCATCCAGATTTGTCTCGTCGTTCTGAGCAACTTTGATGTACAAAGTTTCTTCATCCGAGGTTCGGATTATTTTATATTAATTTTTCAAAGTTTTAGACAACTTATTGAATTTCTGGATTACATTAAATTCGAAATTAAATTAAAAAAAACAGAATATACTTGTGTACCTACTGTGGGCCAGCCATAGTGGATGACAGGTGGGGCCAAGGGGGTCCAGTCAGCATGCGTAGTCAGCAGTTGACCAGTCAAAGTTGACTGGTCAGCGGGGTCAAAACGGGCCCACATGTCATAGTCTAGGGATTTTCCTTTTCTTTTTCTACCCTTTTTTTGATCTACTAATTTTCAGTGGGGGGCATTGTCAATGGTTAGTAGCTAAACTAACTAGTAGTATACGATCCTAAGCTAATTTGCACGGCCGCCAGCGGTCAGTGCATACTGCACATATAGCACATGCTTTGCCATGGCCACGGCCGTTAGTAGAGGCGGCGGCAACAGTGTAGTAGGAACTAGCAAGCAGCGGCGAATGGCAAGCGACAAGAAGAAGTGAATGGCAGCGAGAGCAGCAGCCAGCGCACACAGCAAAGCAGAAGAACAATATAAGCAGCCGCATCGCAGAGGAGCGGCAAGACAACAAAGAACAGAGCATCAACAGGCAGAGGCAGCAAAGAATGCGGCGGCGAGTAGCGGGCGGCCGCGCACGCACGAGCTGGAGTTGCGTGGGCGCACGCGGGGCGGCGAGCAGCGCCGGGCACAGCCGGGAGTGATGGGCGCGACATCGCGCGCGCAGACGGCGGGAGCAGGTGTTGGCGGACACGGACGGGGCGGCCAGGAGCTCGCGACGAGTGCAGCCAGGGTGCGGCAGGAACGGGAGTGTGTTGGCCTCGTGGGTGCTCCAGGAGCTCGAGACCAATCTCGGGCGCGAGCGACAGTAGCAGTAAGCTTTGTGACGACATGGCCGGTGGCAACGAGCTTCGGCCGAGATGGAAGCGGCGGCTACGAACACGGATTTGAAAACTAGGTAGAGGGATTTCGAGCGGGAGCTCACCGGGGAGCACAAGAAAGGCTTGGCGAGGGATGGGAGCAACAGAGGGTGCCGAAATCGACGGTGGCGCTGCGGTGACCGGAGGTGGAAGAAGGCCTCGATCCGTTTGACTTGGCGCGTTCCAGCTCGATCCTTGGACGTAGTCGAAGCAGTGGACGGCGATGAATCGCGGGGACAAATTCTCAGGTGCCCGGGAGCTCGGTGAGCGCGAGAGCGGCGAAGGCCATGGCGGTGCTGGTTCGGCCTAGCGGGGGCGGGGAGGTCGATGGCGGTGCGAGGAAGGGAGGGGAATGGAGCTAGGGTTCGGGGGGCGTCGGACGGCGACTTTATAGGTGGGGGCAGGAGGTGGATGGCTGCCACGCACGGCCATCGCCGGCGGATGGCCGCCACGGCACCCTGCCCCCCGTAGCGAGAGGTGGGAGGCAAGTGGGAGTTTGTCCTGGGCCGTTTTCATAGATGGGCCAAGGGGCCTAGTATATTAGGTTTCTATTCTTTTTACTAGTATTTTTCCATTTACTTCTCTGTTTATTTATTTAGCTACTATTTTGTACTTTCCTTTTTCATCAAAATATTTTTATAAAATGTAAAACCTTTCCATATAATTACTCTGTATTATTTTGCACTGCCACAAAAGGTTTGGGTTCAAAATAATTTATTAAGTTCGAGTTTATATTTAAATGGGAAAAAAAGGCATTGTTGGTCCACTGTTTTAATATCCAGGGTAAATTTTATATTTTGAAAAATGTTAATTCTTTCATGAAAATTGTTAGTGAATATTTGCATCCCATCTAACATTTTCGTTTTACCGTTTGAAGAAATAACAATTTGACTTTATTTTAAATTAGAACTTGAGTCGGTTTCGAATCAACGCGAGTTTATCAATAGTAACCGAGGTGACGTGGCATCATTAGCAGAGGTTCACTTAGCTTAATTATCCGGGCATCACAATTCTCCTCCACTACAAGAAGTCTCGTCCCGAGATTTTAAGAGGTGAAGTAAGGGGGAAAGATCTGGTCACGAAATTTTAACGGATCTTCTCAGTCTTGGTTGCTCTCCTCGAAGAGGTCGATCCATATGTTGATGTCTCAATTTCTCTGCTTTAGGTCATTATGATGAAGTTGGCATCCTTTCTTCGAGAACTCCATCGTACTTACGAAAGAATAAAGGGTGGGTATTCCGGGAGAACGGACCTCTGCAAGGTTTGACTATTTGGTCGATAACATCAGGGAACGTGGCGGAAAGTAACTCTCGAATTGAAACTTAAGAAAATATCAAGAGCAAAGTTAGGAGGTATCCTGGGAAGTTTCGAGCGGGCAGACAATCGTTCGATACCTGTTACAGGGCGTGAAAGGGGTTTAAAGCAATGGGAATAAGTATTGTGTCTGATACCAGATTTGAAGGTGGTGCATGAATTACATACGAGGCCATGCACGAGGAACAACATTGGGAACAGGGGGTGTACAGGAGAGTCAGGTTTTGATCGCGTGGAACAGTGGGTTATGAGCCCACCATGTGGGTTAAAAGTAGAAAGGGCGGTGATATTTTGCACAGTCATGATAACAAGGCATGTTAGAGAATAGCCTATCAATTATGTCGGCAACGTCGGTACCAAGGGCGAGGGACGAAGAGAACCATCTTCTTGCTTGTTGAATGAGGCTGACCAATAGGCAAAGTTCTCGTCCATCGGTGGTTACCAGAATGCCATCAACAAAAGTAACAGGGTCTTACTGACAGAGTTGTACATCAAGGTGTTTACATAAGCAGGAGAATATTTTTGCTTGGATCATATAGATCACAAGAAAGGTTAAACCAAACAATGGAAAGGAAAATGTGATTATCAGATTAAACAGAACAATGGAAAGGAAAATGTGTTTAAACACATATTTCAGGGGTATATCCTTCGCAAGGACAAGCAGAGCATGATATCCGTGACAAGATATAATTTAGAAAACCCTTTAGGTAAGGGGAGAGAAGTTTCATGACATTACACATACAACGGTGTTTGGATAATTGATCAAGTATGATTTAGCATTGGGTTTCAAATGTTCTTGTTAAAAAATCGGAGTACCACAGACATGCTTCGAGATATCATTGACATGGTCTTCAAGCAAAGGTTGGACCTGGATATACAATGGATTCATCAGGAACAACTTATAGAATAAGTCTTACAATTTCCTAATTGAAGAATGATTAACCTTGCTAAAATGGAAACTATAACAATGGGTTCTCTGGCCAGTTGTGCTAGGCATGGCATCACCTTACTGGGTCATATAAAGACCAATTATAAGTCTTGGAAATATGTCCCAACCATCATATCTGACTGAGATTTAGATCTGATTAGTGCCACGATACCTTAGACTCGGGATGCCTGAGAAGAAAAGGTGCAACACAAATTGACGAGATGACAATGTAAGATCCTCGGGAAATGAACTATGGAAGCGAGTTTCGAAACAAGAGTTCATCATTAAACCAAGGAGAGGATGAGGAGGTGGCTGATGAATTCAGCAACATTTTGTCAAGATTTCCAAAAAGATGGATTTCCACAATTATGTGAACAAGGAGATAACATTTGGCATATCAAATGATATAGTGATGTATGCTCGAGGAAAAACATACACAATTAAACATTGGTTGAAAGGTGCACCCGAAATATGGGCTGGGTTGCACGATCAATGTAAGAATGGTGACTAGATGAACAAAAGAGTTAGAATGAAACTCGACCATTCACTTGAAAGCAATAGGGTTGCTAGAAGTTTTGAATTCACACATCATAGTTCAATTGTCGGTATTCCGGTTAGAAACAACAAGGAGACCAAGAAATGAATGGAGATGGCGATAAGTATTACTATATCAAGAATTTCTTGAGAGGTGGTGAAATTCTCATGACATTCCTGACATAAGAGATGGTAATACTCGAAGGTAAAGAAGAACAAATGCTGGATAGCAAGGAACTCAAGGTATAACATAGAACACGAACAAGTTTGTGTTGGAGGGAAGGCAATAAAGTGGTCGATGACAACACAAATCATCGAGGGCAAGGAAGGTATTTCTCATCATGAATTCAATTGATATCCTGGAAGAGCTCAGATTGCTGATGATGATCACGACACATTTGTTGAGAGATTTCATGAAGATGTAATCTATCGGCGATGACATCAAGTCAAAGGAGTTATGAAGCAAAAGGTTATTCGAACCATGGGTACGACACAAACTCGAAATCAATCTTGTTGTTCAAGGCGAAATGATATGACGAGAAAGATCAACGTAAGCTTAGCTCATCATCGAAAGTTGTGTTTCGGGATTAAGGACCAGGTAGCACAGTTAAAATCGGCACGATAATGATATAGCCGAGCAAGCTAGGAATGACGTGATCGAGTTCAAACTCGTAAGTAATGAAGGTTAACAAGAGTTGTTTAATCGCGGTGCGGACTTGATTCAGTTATCGATGTCTCTGACTGTTTAATAACTCAGAGCTCGTGAAAAGATTGGAATCAGTGAGAATGTAGTACTTGATGAAGAACTCATAAGAAGTTATGCAGTTCCCTGATAATCTCGAGATACCAAGGGGGTAATACTCGACGACATATCAAAGTAGAGGTTGGACTGGGGTATTGCTCTGCGGAAGGCAAGTGCTTAAACTTGCCCGAGAAATGGGATCAAAGAAGAACATATGGTCGGAACCACGATTGCAAAGGATCAATTCACCGATACAAAGGATATTATATCAAGGAAATAGTTATTGTTACAAGAAGCTTCCATGATAGGATCTACATCGTGTCCATGGGCATGAACATAAAGGTTCAAGGTCGACTCCCACTTCTTCAATGCATAACCTTCCATTCACCTCTCGTATTTAGAAAATGACATTAGTTGTTGAAAGTTTTACCTGGTGCAATACCAGATAAGTATGACCCATGAAATCTTTCGGGTTCACACAGATTAGGGAAGGCGTTGGGTCAACCCATCGGGGCATCTTAGGAACATATACCACAAACATAAAGAGTAAATAACACAAGCTCGAAGGTAGAGCATGGTTGGCAAAAGGAGAGGATGCAATTTACCAAAGGCATTATGTATCAGGGAAGAACTCACAAAGTGGTTAAATATGAGGGCACTGTCGGATAACAATCCAACCAAGGATCTGGTGGTCCACAAGGGATCTGACGTGAGTATCAATGTTCAACCAGAAGAAGTAATGCAAGGGCATCAGATTTTAGAAATATATGGATAACTTCAATGCTTAGATACAAAGGAAATATTATTTCCAAATCGGGGAATCAGAAGCAGAGGCTCTGATCAAAGGATAAATAAGTTGAATAGTCATAGATAGACAATCAATCAAGGCTTGATTTGCGAGAGCCAACTCATGTCTGGAGTGACATCTGAGGCCGGAAGAACAAATTCTAGGGTCTGATTGAGGATTGAGTGTATTCGCAACACATTGAATCAACGGACTCAAAATGATAATGACAAAGAATGACAATAAGATTCCAGACTTATGGGATTGATCCTAATGCAAGCAAGCAGGAATTTCAAGGCCAATAAGCTGCTAAGGATTTTTGGAAGCTCGAATATTATTTCGAAGAACTTAGTGAAACACACAAACAACTAGGGATGGGCGGATACTCAGTAAGTGCAAGGAATTATCCATAGGGGTGTTTATGTGGATAATGAACTGCAAGGCAGTAGGTGCAAAGTATTCTCGGAACAATAGAGAAAACTTCGGGGTATCTTTTAATAACAAGATCAATGGGGGATGATTGTATGAATGGCAAGTGTAAGTAGTTATCCATAAGGATTTATCGGTGGTAGGGAATTCACAAAGGCGGTGGGCACAAGTGTCTCAAGAGAACATCGGAGATTATCTTTGGAAGCTTCTGGTGCAGCAGGCGATCATCTGTAATAAGGGGAACTCCAGGTGGATGTGATCACGAGATCCTAATGTTAGAGTTAGTAAAACCATTTTAACACGAATAGAATAGAGATCAGAGTCCCAGAGTATAGACGAGGAATAAAAGATCCTAATACCACCCGACGGCGACGTGAGCCCGTAAGGCACATAGCCATGTTAGTAAAATTTTAGCAATTTCTAGACTCGACTTAGGCCAAGGAGTTTGGAAGGGGGATTCCTACAGGCAGTCGGCTCTGATACCAACTTATGACGCCCCTAATACAATAGTACACTAATCATGCACGCAAACGCAGTACGATCAAGATCGAGGACTCAACGGAAGATATCACAACACATCTCTAAAACATAAATAAGTCATACAAGCATCATAATACAAGCCAGGGCCTCAAGGCCTCGAATACAAGTGCTCGATCATAGACGTGTCGAAGCAAGCAAAATATCTAAGTACGTATATAAGTTAAACAAGTTTGCCTTAAGAAGGCTAGCACAAACTGGGATACAGATCGAAAGAGGCACAGGCCTCCTGCCTGGGATCCTCCTAAACTACTCCTGGTCGTCGTCAGCGGCCTGCACATAGTAGTAGGCACCCTCGGTGTAGTAGGGGTCATTGTCGACGGTGGTATCTAGCTCTTGGTCTCCAGCATCTGGTTGAGACAACCAGGAAGAAAGGAAAGGGGGGAAAGGGGCAGAAAAGCAACCGTGAGTACTCATCCAAAGTACTCGCAAGCAAGGATCTACACTACTTATGCATGGGTATCTGTGTAAAGGGGTAATATCGGTGGACTGAACTGTAGAAGACCAGAATAAGAGGGGGATAGCTAATCCTGTCGAAGACTACGCTTCTGGCAGCCTCCATCTTGCAGCATGTAGAAGAGAGTAGAAGGTAAGTTCACCAAGTATCATCGCATAGCATAATCCTACCCGGCGATCCTCTCCTCGTCGCCCTATTAGAGAGCGATCACCGGGTTGTAGCTGGCACTTGGAAGGGTGTGTTTTATTAAGTATCCGGTTCTAGTTGTCATCAGGTCAAGGTACAACTCCAAGTCGTCATGTTACCAAAGATCACGGCCATTCGAATAGATAAACTTCCCTTCAGGGGTGCACCACATTACCCGACACGCTCGATCCCCTTTGGTCGGACACACTTTCCTGGGTCATGCCCGGCCTTGGAAGATCAACACATCACAGCCCTACCTAGGCACAACAGAGAGGTCAGCACATCGGTCTAAATCCTATGGCGCAGGGGTCTGGGCCCATCGCCCATTTCACACCTGCACGCTTAGGGCGGCCGGAAGCGCACCTAGCCCCTTAATACAAGCGCAGCTTACGATCCAATCCGTGGCGCCGCTTCGCCGACGTCACAAAGGCTTCGGCTGATACCACGACGCCGGTTGCCCATATCTTGTCCCACGTGGCGGTTAGTGCGTATAAGGTCAACGACCCAACTCAGATCAAATACCAAGATCTCGTTAAGCGTGTTAATATGAAGTAACCGCAGACGCCGACCAGGGCCAGGCCCACCTCTCTCCTAGGTGGTCTCAACCTGCCCTGTCACTCCACCACAAAGTAATAGGCGGGGGGCTTCGGGAACCCAGGCCCACCTCTACCGGGATGGAGCCACCTGTCCTTCCAGCCCCCCCACATCAGAATCACTTGCGGGAACTCTATGAGCCGACCCGACTTTAGTCACCACATGTATCATATAATATGTATGTAAGTATATACCTGTGATCACCTCTCAAGTGATCACGGCCCGGTAGTATAGCATGGCAGACGGACAAGAATGTAGGTCCACAGATGGAATACTAGCATCCTGTACTAAGCATGTAGGATTGCAGGTAAAGGTAACAACAGTAGTAGCAAGGACAGGCTATGCATCAGGATAGGATTAACGGAAAGCAGTAACATGCTACACTACTCTAATGCAAGCAATAGAGAGAAGAATAGGCAATATCTTGTGATCAAGGGGGGGGGGGGGGGCTTGCCTGGAAGCTCAGCCGAGAAGGAGGGGTCGTCAACACCGTAGTCGTACTAGGTAGCAGCGGCGTCGGTCTCGGAGTCTAGCGAGAGAAGAGGGGGAATAAACAATAAATATAATGCAAACATATGCATGACATTGCATGACATGACAATGAGCGGTGCTAGGCGTTCTCTAATGCGGTAGGAGGTGATACCGGCGAAGGGGGAAATCATCCGGGAAAGTATTCCCGGTATTTCGCGTTTTCGGACAGATGAACCGGGGGGGGGGGGGAAGTTGCGTGTTTGCTATGCTAGGGGTGTGTGGCCGGTGAACGGGGTGCGTATCAGGATTCGTCTCGTCGTTCTGAGCAACTTTCATGTACAAAGTTTCTTCATCCAAGTTTCCGATTATTTTATATTAATTTTTCAAAGTTTTAAACAACTTATTGAATTTCTGGATTATTTTAAATTCGAAATTAAATTAAAAAAACAGAATATACTTGTGTACCCACTATGGGCCAGCCACAGTGGATGACAAAATGGGGCAGGGGTCCAACAAGATGCATAGTCAGCCAGTTGACCACCAAAGTCGACTGGTCAATCTGGTCAAACGGGCCCACATGTCATTGTCTAGGGATTTTCCTTTTTCTTTTCTTTTTCTCCCCTTTTTTTTTGATCTACTAATTTTCAGTGGGGGGCATTGTCAATGGTTTGTAGCTAAACTAACTAGTAGTATACGATCCTAAGCTAATTTGCACGGCCGGCCAGCAGTGGCTGTGCATACACGCAGATAGCACATGCTTTGCCATGGCCACGGCCGTTAGTAGAGGCGGACAGCAGCTGTAGTAGGAACTAGCAAGCAGCAGCGAATGGCAAGCGATAGCAGCAGCGAATGGCAGCAGCATAGCAGCAGGTAGCGGCACACAGCAGCAGAAGCACAAAATAAGTAGCGGCATCGCAGGAGGAGTGGCAGCACAACAGCAACAGAGCATCAGCGTGGCGGCAGAGGCAGCAAAAGCAGCTGGGCGAGGCTGCTGGCTGCCGCAGACTTCCGAAAGGTAAGCCGTAGGGTGCACGCGGGGCGGCGAGCAGCGCCGGGCGTGGCCGACAGTCATGGGCGTGGCGTCGCATGCGCAGACGGCGCGAGCTGGTGATGGCGGACACGGACGGGGTGGCAAGGAGCTCGAGACGAGCACAGCAAGGGTGCGGCAGGAACGGGAGTGTGTTGGCCTCGTGGGAGCTCCAGGAGCTCGAGACCAAGCTCGGGTGCACGCGACAGTAGTAGTAAGCTTTGTGACGACATGGCCGGTGGCAACGTGCTTCGGCCGCGATGGGAACGGCGACTACGACCACCGATTCGAGAACTAGGTAGAGGGATTTCGAGCGGGAGCTCACCGGAGAGCACAAGAAAGGCTCGGCGAGGGACGGGAGCAGCAGAGGGTGCCAAAATCGACGGTGGTGTTGTGGTGGCCGGAGGTGGAAGAAGGCCTTGATCCGCTTGACTTGGCGCGTTCCAGCTCGATCCTTGGACGTAGTCGAAGCAGTGGACGGCGATGAATCACGGGGACAAATTCTCAGGTGCCCGGGAGCTCGATGAGCGCGAGAGCGACGAAGGCCATCGCGGTGCTAGTTCGGCCTAGTGGGGGCGGGGAGGTCGATGGCGGCGCGTGGAAGGGAGGGGAATTGAGCAAGGGTTCGGGGGGCGTCGGACGACGACTTTATAGGCGGGTGCAGGAGGTGGATGGCCGCCACGCACGGCCATCGATGGCGGATGGCCGCCACGGCACCCTGCCTCCTGTAGCGAGAGGTGGGAGGCAAGTGGGGGTTGGCCTGGGCCGTTATCATCGATGGGCCAAGGGGCCCAGTATATTAGGTTTCTATTCTTTTTACTAGTATTTTTCCATTTACTTCTCTGTTTATTTATTTAGCTACTATTTTGTACTTTCCTTTTTCGTGAAAATATTTTTATAAAATGTAAAACTTTTTCATATAATTACTATGCATTATTTTGCACTAACACAAAAGGTTTGGGTTCAAAATTATTTATTAAGTTTGAGTTTATATTTAAATGGCAAAATAGGCGTTGTTGGTCCACTGTTTTAATATCCAGGGACAATTTTATATTTTGAAAAATGTTTATTCTTTCATGAAAATTGTTAGTGAATATTTGCATCCCACCGAACATTTTTGTTTTACCGTTTGAAGAAATAACAATTTGACTCTATTTTTAATTAGAATTTGAGTCCGTTTCGAATCAACGCGAGTTCATAAATAGTAACCGAGGTGACGTGGCATCATTAGCAGAGGTTCACTGTAGCTTAATTATCCGGGTGTCACATACCACCACCAATCTGTATCCATATACCACCACCGCTGCCATATACCACCACCGCTGCCATATTTTACAATCATATATCCACCACCAATCTGAGTTCTTCTCATATTAGCTTTGTTTTCGAGATTCATCTATTTTCCGATTCGTGTTTCCTTGCCTCAGTAGGTTTCGGAAAAAAAAGTCTGCAGACCCCCGGGCAGTTTTTAGGCCAAAATTTCGGCGACCGAAAATATTTTTTCGCTATCCTATTTTTAGGTCCCAGGGAGCGTTTTGAGACACTCGCCATCCTATTGATTTTATGTCGCACTTTTTTGTCATCGCTGCCCTGATTTTTGAAAAAAAATATTGTCAAAAAAATTTCGTGCCTATCCTCTTAGTTTGACTTGGGAAGAGTTTTGAGACACTCGCCATTATAGTGATTTTTGGCAAAAAAAAAAACAGCAGCGCAAAAAAAATTCAAAGTGTGTTCCTCCCTTGTTTACGTGCGGCGCCGTGATTTTGTTAGTGTTCTAGGCTCGCGTCTCTAGCACGGTCTAGCCTAGGACCAGCACAGTACCGTCGTTGAGCGTTTATTCAACTATGCATCTCTAAATTGCTTATTGCTGACATTATTTCTACCATATCATAAGCCTTCCCAGCTCCACATACATCTACGTCGTGCGTTTGACACCACCTGGTAATCGCTCTATCCAAGCTTTGAGATTTTTGACTACACCGGTTGCCGATCACCGCCTCCTGCTAGGTAATAACTGGTAAGAATTTGGGATTTGCTTGACGGATTTGTGATACCTACTACCACCACTTGTTAGTAGTCTGTAGGATCATATTCTTCTGTGTTTGTATTGCTGCTAATCATTGCAGGATCACAAGCCGACGAGATTGACTGGCCGAACTTGACGAACAAAGAGCTTCATGATAAGTTTCAGCAAATGATGAGTGGACAGGTGGAAGATGTGCTAAACAGATTTGAAGAGGCCATGGAGAAGATAGATGGCATTGAGAAGGCGTTCGAAACAAAACTCGATAACAAGTTTAGTGAATTGCTCATGCGTCTTCCACAACCACCGCCCGCTGCACTTGTCGCACCTCTACAACCACAACAACAACATCGCCTTCCAAATCAAGTGGGACGAGCACGGCGCGTTCCCCTTGAGCCTGGTCAAACTTCTGGTGCCGGTGTACCTACTGTTGATGCTTCAGAGCTCCCTGCTGCCATCAGCAGGTGGAGGACCATTACGAGCATGAGGTTGGTCAAAATCGAACTACGTGCAACCACCAAAGCACCACCACCACCAGGTCATCCTCATGCATATAATCGTTAACGGTAGGGCTGCACGACTACCGAGGTACGAGATCATGACCATCTTCCTAAACCGGAATTGAATATTCCACCATTTGAGGGTAGATATGTTCCTGATATATATCTTACTTGGGAATTAGAAACTGAACAACTGTTTACATGTTTACAATATCCCGAGGAGAGACGTGTTCCTCCTGCTGTTTGTGATTTAACTAGTTTTGCATGTGTTTGGTCGTCTGAACATTGTAGATTATATCCCATTCCAGCTACTTGGGCTGCTTTGAAAACTGCTATGCATACTCGTTGGGTTCCACCTTATTATCAACGTGAATTACTTCAAAAATTGCAATGCTTAAGACAAGAAAAAATTCTGTAGAAGAATATTATCAGGAATTACAAACTGGCATGATTAGATGTGGTATTGTCGAGGAGAATGAAGCTATGCTTGCACATTTTATGGGTTGATTAAATAGAGAGATTCAGACCATTCTAGAGTATAAGGAGTATAATAATATCACTCGTTTATTCCATCTTGATTGTAAAGCTGAACGTGAAGTGCGTGCCTCGGCAGCATTGGCATGTACTAACTTTTCTACAGGTCGACCTTCATCATGGACACCGCGTGCATCCTCTATTTCCACACATTCTACTGCACTGACACCTCCATTAGCTACCACCTCCAGCCGTGATACAAGGAAGCAGGCACAACCACCACTATCTGCCAAGAGCACACCTATCGGGCCTGCACAGAGTTCTTCTTCTTCCATGGCATCAACAGGGCACACAAGTGATATTATTTGTCGTCGTTGTAAGGGACGAGGTCATTGTGCGGGAGAATGCAAATCTCAGTGTGTGATGATTGCTACTGAGGAGGGTGGGTATGAGTCCGCTAGTGACTATGATGAGGAGACTTTCGCTCTTATTACACGTGAAGAACACGGTGGAGATGATTCTGCACATGAGACGCAATACATGGATCCTGAAGTTGCTGACAGGTATGAATGTTTAGTTTCTCAACGTGTTTTGAGTGTGCAGGTCACACAAGCTGAGAAAAATCAGAGGCATAATTTGTTCCATACAAAGGGAGTTGTGAAGGAACGTTCTGTTCGTGTAATCATAGATGGAGGGAGCTGCAACAACTTGGCTAGCATGGAGATGGTGGAGAAGCTATCTCTCACCACAAGACCACATCCACATCCTTACTATATCCAATGGTTCAATAACAGCGGCAAGGTTAAGGTAACACGTACTGTTCGTGTGCATTTTAGTATCTCTACATATGCTGATTATGTTGATTGTGATGTGGTACCCATGCAAGCATTTTCCTTATTACTTGGTAGACCATGGCAATTTGATAAAAATCCTATACACCATGGTAGAAACAATCAGTATACTCTTGTTCATAAGGATAAACATATTGATTTGCTTCCTGTGACTCCTGATTCCATTTTGAAAGATGATATTAATAGAGCTAATAAGCAAAACAGGAGCAAAACAAGAGTGAAAGTCAGATTGTGGCAAAAGAATTTGAGCAACAAATGAAGCCTAATAATAAACCATCTAGTGTTGCTCCTGAAATTAAATTGAAAAGTGCATGTTTACTTGCCACCAAATCTGATATTGATGATCTAGATTTCAGCAAATCTGTTTGCTATGCTTTTGTGTGCAAAGAGGCATTATTTTCAATCAAGGACATGCCTTCCTCTTTGGCTTCTGCTATTACTAACATTTTGCAGGAGTTTGCTGACATCTTTCCAGAAGACGTGCCACCGGGATTACCACCTATTCGAGGGATTGAGCATCAGACTGACGTAATTCCCAGTGCTTCGCTACCCAACCGTGCACCATACCGTACCAATCCAGAGGAGACAAAGGAGATTATGCGTCAAGTCTAGGAGCTGCTCGAAAAATGTTATATACGCGAATCCCTTAGTCCTTGCGTTGTTCCTATTATTCTAGTGCCAAAAAAGGATGGTACATCGCGTATGTGTGTTGATTCTAGAGGCATTAATAATATTACTATTCGTTATCGTCATCCTATTCCTAGGCTAGATGATATGCTTGATGAATTGAGTGGCTCTACAATATTCTCCAAAGTTGATTTGCATAGTGGATACCATCAAATTCATATGAAATTGGGAGATGAATGGAAAACGACATTTAAAACTAAGTTTGGTTTATATGAGTGGTTAGTCATGCCTTTTGGGTTAACTAATGCACCTAGTACTTTCATGAGATTAATGAACGAAGTTTTACGTGCTTTCATTGGACGATTTGTGGTAGTCGATTTTGATGATATACTGATTTATAGCAAATCTTTGTTGGAACATTTACGTGTTGTTTTTATTGCTATACATGATGCACGTTTGTTTGGTAACCTTGGGAAGTGCACCTTTTGCACCGACCGAGTATCTTTTCTTGGGTATGTTGTTACTCCATAGGGAATTGAAGTTGATAAAGCCAAGATTGAAGCTATTGAGAGTTGGCCGCAACCCAAAACGGTCACACAAGTGAGGAGTTTCCTTGGCCTCGCTCGTTTCTATAGGCGTTTTGTGAGAGATTTTAGCACCATTGCTGCACCTCTCAACGAGCTTACAAAGAAGGATGTGCCTTTTGTTTGGCATACCGCACAGAAGAAGCCTTCACGGTATTGAAAGATAAGTTGACACATGCTCCTTTACTCCAACTTCCTAATTTTAATAAGACTTTTGAGCTTGAATGTGATGCTAGTGGAATTGGATTAGGAGGTGTGTTACTATAAGATGGAAAACATGTTGCATATATTTCTGAAAAATTGAGTGGGCCTAGTCTGAATTATTCTACTTATGATAAAGAATTATATGCTCTTGTTCGGACTTTAGAGACATGGCAACATTATTTATGGCCCAAAGAATTTGTTATACATTCTGACCATGAATCCTTGAAACATATTAAAGTCAAGCTAAACTGAATCGTTGACATGCTAAATGGGTTGAATTCATTGAGACTTTCCCTTTTGTCATTAAACACAAGAAGGGTAAAGAAAATGTTATGGTTGATGCATTGTCTCGTCGCTATACTATGCTTTCACAACTTGACTTCAAAATATTTGGTTTGGAGACCATCAAAGATCAATATGTGCATGATGATGATTTTAAAGATGTAATGCAGAATTGTAAAGAAGGAAGAACATGGAACAAGTTTGTCGTTAGTGATGGATTTGTGTTCCGTGCTAACAAGCTATGCATTCCAGCTAGCTCCGTTCGTCTTTTGTTGTTGCAGGAGGCGCATGGAGGAGGATTAATGTGACACTTTGGCGTGAAGAAGTGTAACATCCCAAATTTTCAATTTGGAATGTTATACATTAGGTCATCATGCATATCATATTTTTCTCGCATTTTTCCGATCCTAGAAAATTTCACGCAACTCAAGGACCCTCGGAGAGAGTTGGAGATTTCATTATTTTCATATTTGGGATTTCTCAAATTTTGGAAAAATAGGATCATTGGATTTATTTAATTATCTTCATAAAGTTTTTCCTATAAAAAAAATTATTAAGAGAGGGAATAATATGACTTTCCCAACATTTAGGAAAAATGAAGATATTATAAATAAATCAAATTTGGCTTTTGAAAGATTTATTTGCTTTAGGCAAAAATGAGCATTTTAAAAAAATATGCATACTTGCCCGTTTTAAAAGTTCATTTTGTTCGACTCATTTTTAGGAGTCGGGGAAGATTTGTTTTATTAAATTCGGAGTTTGTTTGGTATTTTTTTAATCCGTTTAGTTTTGTTTAAAAAAAAATTGCTTGCTTCGCCCGCTTTGGGCAGTCCGGTCCGCCAGCGCCCGACCCGCCTCCTCTCTCCTAAGCCTTGCCACGCCTTGGAGCCCGCCGCCGCCACGTCGCCCCGCCGCCGAGTCCGCCTCCGACCCGCCGCCTGCCCCTCCCAAGGCGCCGCCCCCCCCTTTCCATAAATACCGGAGCCCCCCTCTCTCTCATCCCTTGCCGCCCGCCCTTGAACCCGCCGCCGAGAAACGCCGCCCGCCGCCGTTCCTCGCCGTCATGAACACCCGCCGACCCGCCCCTCGCCGCCCTCGCCCGACCCCGCCACCGCCCAGAGCCCGCGGAGTTCCGCCGTGAAGCCACGGAGGTAGCCGCCCTTGATCCGGTTTTCCCTAGAAAACTCGGTCCGGTTTTTTTTTAGATATGTTCTGTTTTTTAAAAAAAAAACAAACCCTAGTTGCTTTTATTTTTTTTCGGTTTTCTTATTTAATGAACGTTCACCGAATCGTTCGTTTCAATGAACATGTTCGTTGGATTAGTTCTGTTAACGAACGTCCGTCGTTTTAACCGTTCCTCGTTTTTCTTTTAATCGGATTTAATCCGTTATTTTCTGATTTTGATTTCTGATTCGATTTTCAAATCTGTTTAATTTCTCGCTCGTTTATCGGAATCAGGTGATTCAAGCGCCTGAGTTTCGTTCTGAAACCGCCGTTCGACTAACCTACTTGCAGAGTTTTGCTACTGTAAAATTTTGACTTAGTTTCAGATTGCTAAACCGAGTCGTTCTCTCTCGAGTTTCGACTTTCGATGCTTTATTTGATTCGATTCTTTTGCAACCGTGGTTCTTAAGTTGAACTTTACGGTTAGATCTTTTATTCGAGATTTCCTGTGCATTAGATGAGTACTTATTGTATGCTTGTTGTTTGCCTGCGTTAGATCACCCGGAGTGCGCCGCTTGTTACTTCGAGTCTCTAGGTTTCGCGGATCGTCAGCAAGGCAAGTAACACTTTGATCATATTTTCTCATACCTAGTTTTTATGCATTAGATCAATCCTCAAACACTTGCATGAATAGGATCT
This sequence comes from Aegilops bicornis, assembly GCA_021605145.1. Lineage (NCBI taxonomy): Eukaryota > Viridiplantae > Streptophyta > Magnoliopsida > Poales > Poaceae > Aegilops > Aegilops bicornis. The sequence continues at coordinate 340,963,746 of CM038673.1, read as the reverse complement.
AATTAAATTGTGGGATGGGAAGTAGATTGAGGTAGTACCTATTACCTGTTTTACTTATGAAACCTTTGGGAGTTACTCTACGTTTGCTTATTATGCTATGCTATGCTAGTAGACGTGGATTGGGTGAGAGAATATCCATGACAGATGTGAGATTGATAATTAATGGTTTATCTAAGGTGGCAACTTAAACACACATCTGGGTGGGTGAGGCACCTGTTTTCAAGCAGGACTTGCCTTTTTTTTTTGGACCGCCACCTGTGCTCAAAGGGATCATAAGATAGTTCATACTAGTAACTTACGTGTGCAGCCACAAGCCACTATGGGCTCGCATAGTTGACTAAGTCGTGCGAACTCTTATAGTGGTGGACTAGCGGATGTAGGGGATGTAGGTGTCCGGTCCACCCATCGTGAGGGCTAGTGCTCATGAAAGATCGTGTCTCGGTCATCCGTCTCTCAAACACCATGCGGTCACGAGAAACCAAGCGGAGGCAATCGAGTCTTGTGGGGAAAAGTCGCAAACCTCTGCAGAGTGTACAAACTGATCATGATTAGCCGTGTCCCCGGTTATGGACAAATCTTGAGTATCTAGTACTTGAATATCATGTGAATCTCAACATGTTACTTCTAATTAATGTTATTGGGTTTTTAATGAGTACTTTTAATTGGGATTGAGGATGCTGTCAACCATTCTCAATGTTTAACAACCACCATGATAGTTAAACAAAATTTATTCCTTTGTAGTAGGGAAAAATTGGCTTTTCGCAAAGCTATGGTAACCGTAGAGCTTTCCACCAGCCATATATGCATGTAGTATAGCCTATTCTTTCATTGCTCTCTATGTGTTATATTGCCAGCATATTCCATGTGCTGACCCGTTTTCGGGCTGCAACTTTCATGTTGCAGACTTTTCAGACGACGAGTAAGGTGTTTAGGTCGTGGTTCTATACTCAATGATGCCGATGGAGTTGATGGACTCACTTATCTTCCAAGTCTTCCGCTGTTATCGTTATTAGATGGCCTTAAGCCATATTTATTGTAATAAGTCCTCTTACGGACAATCGATGTAATAAGTGTGTGATTGCTACTCTGCTATAAATCCTTGAAATCTTGTGTGGTGTCGGCATTCTTGATCCAGGATGACACCCGAGCACGTAGACTTGATCCATTTAGATGCAGTCGCTTCAGAGAATGGTATCGGAAGCACCACTGTTGTAGGACCACGACCACTAAGTTAAAGCCATAGATCACTACTCTCTTCTCATTTTCTAACTCCTCATCTTTTCTACTCTTTAAGATGAAGGGCGAAGATCAAGTACACCCAACGGATGAAGGCACACCATTTGGATTTCACTTGAAGGAACTTACCAAGTACCTGAACATTGGACTACCAAGCTTCACGGGACTTTCAGCGCCACTCTGCACGAAGAGGGCCTTTGGAAGATTCACGCTCACGTTCAGGGAAGGACATTAGCCCCAATCACCAAGCCCATAGATAGTGTTTTTGATTGCACCAACATGGAGTCTGGGAAAGAGCATGGCAGCTCATATTACCATGGGACGCATTGGAGAAGTTTATCAAGAAGACCTCAAGGACACCATCTACCAGATTTGCGGACGCCGAGATGACAAATGGGACATAGCTAGCACCAAGAAGGATAGATCCATTGCAGCTTTTATCCAGGAGTTAAACCAACACATTCGACGCCAGGAGAACCAAATGTGCAATGACATGTTGGAGTTGCAGAAGACAAAGGGAGGATCATCGAACTAGAAGAAGAACTAAAGTCTACGCAAGGACTGCATGGGCGAGATCATAGCTCTAGCAAGACACAATAACGATCTTAAGTACGAGATTGAAGAACTCAAGAAGAAGTTGGCGCTCGGGGAATGAAGACCGGTATGTCGGTTGTCAGCGACTACATCAACATCGACGACCCGATTCGGATCCAAGTGAACCCGATTTTGAAGATGAAATTGGAAGCGAGACATCATGGAATCTTCCACGGTTCAAATTAGTAGAAGTCACCCACATATTAGTAGTATTCCTCCATGTAAACATTATAGTACACGCACTTTTGCGATAGTTAGATCGTTGTAAGCCTTTGTTTGATTGAATGAAGTGATTTTGTGTGCTTTTGTTCATGTGCATTTGGGTAGTGTTTTCCCCTTAGACCTCATTCTATTCTTAAATTCTCTTCTTTTCTAAACCCCTCGAGATGCCTCAGAGGCCGCGACCCAGATTTGTTTTCCCTTGAGAGATCACCCAAGCGATTCAGCAGCGAGAACACCCTAATTCAAACATTGAGTGCGAGAACCAGGCAACAACAACAACAACCCCACCACCACCACTGCGGATCATTTGACACGTTTCCTTAGACTAAATCCGCCGGTGTATTCCGATAACATCGAGCCGATTGTAGCAGATGATTGGCTCCGTAAGATAGGAAGGAGTTGACCCTTTGCGGGATGCTGCAGATGGAGAAAGAGTGAAGTTTGCAGCACATCAGCTTGAAGGACCCATGGCGGCATGGTGGGAGAATTTCACAGCCACTTACCCGTGAACAACATCACATGGGATCAGTTTCAACAAGCTTTTCGCCTTGCTCATGTTTCAGCCGGAGCTATGGCCATGAAGAAGCGTGAGTTTAACTTCACGCCAAGGAGGAAGGACTGTTGGCGATGCGTAGATGATTTTAGTAAGTTAGCACGTTATGCCCCGGATAGCGTTGCTACGGATCTGACTAAGCAGGAGAAGTTTCTGGAAGGACTGAATGATGAGTTGACATGCCGTTAATGGTAGCAAGTTTCAACAACTACCAGGAGTTAGTAGACCGAGCCCTTATGATTGAAGGAAAGCGGCTGACAAATTGAGAACCGCAAGAGGAAGTATGGGCAAGGGAAGTACAACTCTGGAGCCAATGAAGCCCGTTATACCCCTAAGCGGGGAGTTCAATTTCAGCATACCCATGGAGGAAGTAGCTTCGCACAACCATAATGGCCACAAGAATGGTAATGGGAATGGAGGAAGCAATGGTCGAGAACGGACTACACCAACAACCCCAGCCAAGAAAGACTTGAGTCATGTCACTGTTACAAGTGTTCCAAGCCGGACACTATGCAAATGACTGTCGAGAAGGCCAGAATGGAAATGGCAATGGAAGCTACGGAAAGAAGCCCAACCCTTTCAGCAGAGGACAGGTGAACCACATTGATGTGGCGGAGGTTGAAGATCAGCCCGATGCACGATGTCGGTAAGTTTTTGGTTAAGTCATTTACTGCGGTTGTTCTTTTTGATCTTTGGTGCATCGCATTCATACATATCAAGGGGATTTGTGAAAAGTATAGCCTACCTACTGGGACTCTTAAAACCCCTATGCTAGTAAGCTCACCGGGAGGCGGAGTATATGGCTAGACAAGGATGTTTTCAAGTGCCACTAAGTATAGGAAGGCATGAGTTCCCGACGGATTTGATCATTTGGAATCCCAAGGATTTGATGTGATTCTAGGTATGGATTGGTACATCGATGTATGGAGGAAACATCGATTGCATAAGTAAGACGATTTTGCTCACCACTCCGGAAGGAAGAAGGATTAAGTATGTATCACGGCATGAGCCGAGGAGAGCTCATGTAAATTGCCTATCGGGAGTTGTGCGGGAAGAGGTGCCGATGTAAAGGATTTCCTGATGTATTTCCGGAAGAGTTGCGAGAATGCCACGGATAGAGACATTGAGTTTTGATTGAACTGTTGCCAGGAACAGGCCCGATATCAAAGCGACCATACAGGATGCCCGCACAAGATTTGGCGGAAATCAAGAAGCAGATTAAGGAGCTGTTGGATAAAGGTTATATACGCCCAAGTTCTTCACCTTGGGGATCACCCGTTTTGTTAGTGGAGAAGAAGGACGGATCGTTAAGGATGGTAGTTGATTATCGTGAATTGAATGCAGTAACAATCAAGAACAAGTACCCACTACCAATGATAAATGATCTGTTTGATCGTTTGCAAGGAGCCAAAGTATTTTCCAAGATCGACTTGCGATCGAGTACCATCGATTGAAGATTAAGAGCAAGACATACCCAAGACAGCATTTACCACGAGATATGGACTATCTGAGTATACCGTTATGTCATTTGGACTGACTAACGCATGACCTATTTCATGAACCTGATGAACAAAGTGTTTATGGAGTTTTTGGATAAGTTAAATGCGTGGTGTTCATTGATGACATTTTGATTTTCTCGAAGAATGAAGAGGAACACAAGGAACATTTGCGATTGGTTTTGGAGAAGCTAAGAGAACACCGGTTATATGCCAAGTTGACCAAGTGTGAGTTTTGGCTAACGGAAGTTGGATTTCTCGGACATGTTATATCCGGAGAAGGAATAGCGATTGACCCCACAAAGGTTGAGACCGTAACTAAATGGGAAGCACCAACGACAGTTGGAGAGATTCGGAGTTTCCTTGGACTCGCGAGGATACTACCGAAGATTCATTGAAAATTTCTCAAGGATTGCAAAGCCTATGGTGAATTGTTGAAGAAGGATAACAAATTCATATGGACTGAGGACTGCGAGGCAAGTTTTCAGGAGTTGAAGAAAAGATTGGTTACCTCACCAGTTTTGATATTGCCAGATCAGACTAAGGATTATGAGGTGTATTGCGACGCTTCACGTCGAGGACTTGGAGCCGTGCTTATGCAGGAAGGAAGAGTTGTTTCGTATGCTTCACGACAACTTAAACCTCACGAGTTGAATTATGCCACTCATGATTTGGAGTTAGCAGCCGTTGTGCATGCATTGAAGACATGGAGACATTTTCTCATTGGAAATCATTGTGAAGTATATCACGGATCACAAGAGTTTGAAGTACATCTTCACACAGAAGGAATTAAATCTCAGACAAAGGAGATGGTTAGAACTTATCAAGGATTATGACATGAGATTGCATTATCACCCCGGAAAGGCTAATGTCGTAGCAGACGCATTGAGCCGTAAGAGCCATGTCAATACCCTAATGATGGGAGGAATACCCAATGAGTTAGCCGAAGACCTTCGAGAGCTATGTTTGGAAATAGTTCCGAGAGGCTATGTAGCGACATTGGAAATTCAGTCAACAACGATGGATAAAATCGGAGAAGCCCAAAAGGCGGATAAGGAAGTTGCCTCTATAAAGGAGAAAATGGGCAAAGGAAAGGCTAAAGGATTTCGTGAGGATGAACCACGATACCCTATGGTTTGAAGACCGTGTGTGCCCAATGACCCGGAGATCGAAGTTGATTTTGCAAGAAGCCCATGATTCACCCTATTCGATTCACCAGGAAATACCAAGATGTATTTGGATTTGAAGAATACTTTACGGTGGACCGGAATGAAGAAGGATATTGCGGAGTATGTAGCAGTTTGTGATGTATGTCGAGAAAGTAAAAGCGAGCATCGAAGCCCGAGGATTGTTACAACCATTGCCGATACCGAATGGAAGTGGGATAAACTAGGCATGGATTTCATCACAGGTTTGCCAAGGACTCGTTCAGGCTATGATTCGATTTGGGTTATAGTCGATCGCTTGACGAAGGTAGCTCATTTCATTCGATAAAGACTACTTATAGCGATTGCTAAGTTGGCAAAGATATACATGACCAGAATTGTGTGTTTACATGGAGTTCCGAGGAGCATCGTGTCGGATAGAGGAACCCAATTTACCTCGAAATTTTGGAACCGGTTGCACGAAACATTGGGGACTAGATTGGAATTGATACAGCTTTCCACCCACAGACCGATGGGCCAGTGAGAGAGTCAATCAGATTTTGGAGGATATGCTTTGAGAGCTTGTGCACTAGATTATGGATCTAGCTGGGATGATAATTTGCCGTATGCAGAATTTTCCTACAACAACAGTTACCAAACCGGATTTAAGATTTCACCTTTCGAGGCTCAGATGGAAGGAGATGCAGGACACCGTTGTCATGGGGACGAAACTGGTGATAAATCGATTGTTTGGACCAGATTTGATTAAGGAGTCTGAGCAGAAGGTTAAGTTGATTCGCGAAAGGCTCAAGGTAGCCCAATCCAGACGTAAAAGCTATGCAGATTCAAAGCGCCAAAGCGATTGAGTATGAAGTTGGAGACAGTATATCTTAGAGTATCCCGCTTGAGGAGTTAAGCGTTTTGGAGTTAAAGGAAAGTTAGCACCCGTTTCGTTGGACCATATAAGATTTTGCAGCAGCGTGGGAGAAGTTGCTTATAAGTTGGAATTGCCGGAAGGACTGTCGGGAGTTCATGATGTATTCCATATTTCTCGATTGAAGAAATGTCACGCCGAGATAGCGAGAGGTACCGTTAAGAGATCACGGTGCAGCTTGAAGAAATTCAGTTGAAGGATGATTTAACGTATGAGGAGAAACGGTTAAGATTCTCGATTATGCCAGCAGAGTTACCCGCAGCAAGGTTATCAAGTTTTGCAAAGTTCGGTGGAGCCACCACCTTGAGGATGAAGCCACACAGGAAAGAGAAGAAGTTTTGCTCAAGGACCACCCTCACCTATTTTCTAACCAACCCGAATCTCGAGGGCTTAGATTCATCTTAAAGAGGTAGGTTTGTAACATCCCAAATTTTCAATTTGGAATGTTATACATTAGGTCATCATGCATATCATATTTTTCTCGCATTTTTCCGATCCTAGAAAATTTCACGCAACTCAAGGACCCTCGGAGAGAGAGTTGGAGATTTCATTATTTTCATATTTGGGATTTCTCAAATTTTGGAAAAATAGGATCATTGGATTTATTTAATTATCTTCATAAAGTTTTTCCTATAAAAAAAATTATTAAGAGAGGGAATAATATGACTTTCCCAACATTTAGGAAAAATGAAGATATTATAAATAAATCAAATTTGGCTTTTGAAAGATTTATTTGCTTTAGGCAAAAATGAGCATTTTAAAAAAATATGCATACTTGCCCGTTTAAAAGTTCATTTTGTTAGACTCATTTTAGGAGTCGGGAAGATTTGTTTTATTAAATTGAGTTCGTTTGGTATTTTTTAATCCGTTTAGTTTTGTTTAAAAAAAAAAAGCGCTGCCGCCCGCTTTGGGCCGGCCCAGCCGACCAGCGCCCAGCCGCCTCCTCTCAACCTCGCCGCGCCTTGCGCGAGCCCGCCGCCGCCGCGTCGCCCCGCCGCCCGAGTCCGCCTCCGACCCGCCTCCCCTTGCCCCTCCCCAAAGCGCCGCCACCCCCTTTCCATAAATACGGAGCCCCCCTCTCTCTCATCCATGCCCTTCCCCAACCCGAACCACTTGCCGCCGAACGCCTTGCGCCGCCGTTCCTCGCCGTCTCCGGAACACCCAGCAACCCACCCGCCCCTCGCCGCCCCTCGCCCGACCCGCCACCGCCCATGGAGTTCATTGGCCGAAGCCACCGGAGGTAGCCGCCCCGCCCGATCCGGTTTTCCCTAGAAAACTCGGTCCGGTTTTTTTTTAGAGATGTTCGGTTTTTAAAAAAAACAAACCCTAGTTGGTTTTATTTTTTTTTGGTTTTCTTATTTAATGAACGTTCACCGAACCGTTCGTTTCAATGAACATGTTCGTTGGATTAGTTCTGTTAACGAACGTCCGTCGTTTTAACCGTTCGTCGTTTTTCTTTTAATAGGAATTAATACGTTATTTTATGATTTTGTTTTCAGATTCGATTTTCAAATCTGTTTAATTTCTCGCTCGTTTATCGGAATCAGGTGATTCAAGCGCCTGGAGTTTCGTTACGAAACCGCCGTTCCGACTAACCTACTTGCACAGAGTTTTGCTACTGTAAAATTTTGACTTAGTTTCAGATTGCTAAACCGAAATCGTTCTCTCTCGAAGTTTCGACTTTCGATGCTTTATTTGATTCGATTCTTTTGCAACCAGGGTTCTTAAGTTGAACTTTCTGGTTAGATCTTTTTTGTTGAGATTTCCCTGTGCATTAGATGAGTACTTATTGTATGCTTGTTGTTTACTGCGTTAGATCACCGGAGTGCGCCGCTTGTTACTTGAGTCTCTAGGTTTGGCGGATCGTCGACAAGGCAAGTAACACTTTGATCATATTTTCTCATACCCGGTTTTTTATGCATTAGATCAATCCTCAAACACTTGCATGAATAGGATCTAATTAAATTGTGGGATGGGAAGTAGATTGAGGTAGTACCTATTACCTGTTTTACTTATGAAACCTTTGGGAGTTACTCTCGTTTGCTTATTATGCTATGCTATGCTAGTAGGCGTGGATTGGGTGAGAGAATATCCATGACAGATGTGAGATTGATAATTAATGGTTTATCTAAGGTGGCAACTTAAACACACATCTGGGTGGATTGAGGCACTGTTTTCAAGCAGGACTTGCCTGTTTTTTTGGGACCGCCACCCGGGCTCAAAGGGATCATAAGATAGTTCATACTAGTAACTTACGTGTGCAGCCACAAGCCACTATGGGCTCTGGCATAGTTGACTAAGTCGTGCGAACTCTTATAGTGGTGGACTAGCAGATGTAGGGATGTAGGTGTACCGGTCCACCCATCGTAAGGGCTAGTGCTTACGAAAGGCGTGTCTCGGTCATCCGTCTCTCAAACACCATGCAGTGCGAGAAACCAAACGGAGGCGATCGAGTCTTGTGGGGAAAAGTGCGCAAACCTCTGCAGAGTGTACAAACTGATCATGATTAGCCGTGTCCCCGGTTATGGACAAATCTTGAGTATCTAGTACTTGAATATCATGTGAATCTCAACATGTTACTTCTAATTAATATTATTGGGTTTTTAATGAGTACTTTTAATTGGGATTGAGGATCTTGTCAACCATTCTCAATGTTTAACAACCACCATGATAGTTAAACAAAATTTATTCCTTTGTAGTAGGGAAAAATTGGCTTTTCATAAAGCTGTAATCGTAGAGCTTTCCACCAGCCATATATGCATGTAGTATAGCCTATTCTTTCATTGCTCTCTATGTGTTATATTGCCGGCATATTCCATGTCTTGACCGTTTTGAACTGCAACTTTCATGTTGCGAGACTTTTTGAACGACAGTAAAGGTGTTTTAGGTCGTGGTTCTATACTCGGTGATGCCGATGGAGTTGATGGACTCACTTATCTTCCAAGTCTTCCCATTTATTATCGTTATTAGATGGCCTTAAGCCATATTTATTGTAATAAGTCCTCTTACGGACAATCGATGTAATAAGTGTGTGATTGCTACTCTTGCTATAAATCCTTGAAATCTTGTGTGGTGTCGGCATTCTTGATCCGAGGATGACACACGAGCACAAAAGACTTGATCCATTCGGGTCTGGTCGCTACAAGAAGACGGAGGACGTACTTGCTACACACTTCTTTTGGCCAAAGATGAGACGGGATGTTGAGCATTTTGTTGCTCGCTGCACTACATGTCAAAAAGCAAAGTCACGACTCAATCCTCATGGTTATATATGCCTTTGCCTGTACCTAGTGTTCCTTGGGAGGATATATCTATGGACTTTGTTTTAGGTTTACCTCTAACAAAGAAGGGGAGGGATAGCATATTTATTTCGTGGATAGATTCTCAAAAATGGAACACTTTATATCTTGTCATAAAAGCGATGATCTTGTTAATGTTGCTGATTTGTTCTTTCGTGAAATTATTCGCTTTCATGGTGTGACAAATACTATTGTTTAAGATCGCGATACTAAATATCTTAACCACTTTTGGAGATGTCTATGGGCTAAGTTGGGGACTAAACTGCTTTTTAGTACTACTTGTCACCCCCAAACTGATGGTCAAACTGAAGTAGTCAATAGAACATTGTCTACTATGCTTAGGGCTGTTTTGAAGAATAATAAGAAAATGTGGGAAGAATGCTTGCCTCATATTGAATTTGCTTATAATCGTTCGTTGCATTCTACTACTAAGATGTGCCCTTTTGAAATTGTGTATGGTTTCCTACCTCGTGCACCCATTGATTTGTTGCCTCTTCCATCTTTGAAGAAGGATAATTTTGATGCTAAAGAACATGTTGAATTGATCTTAAAAATGCATGAGTTAACTAAGAAAAACATTGAGTGTATGAATGCTAATTATAAACTTGCTGGAGATAAGGGTAGAAAACATGTTGTGTTTGCACCTGGAGATCTTGTTTGGTTACAATTGCGTAAGGATAGATTTCCTGATTTGCGTAAATCAAAGCTAATGCCATGTGCTGATGGTCCTTTGAAGGGGTTAGAGAAAATAAATGGTAATGCATATTGATAACCCACAAGTATAAGGGATTGCAACAATTTTCGAGGGTAGAGTATTCAACCCAAATTTATTGATTCGACACAAGGGGAGCCAAAGAATATTCTCAAGTATTAGCAGTTGAGTTATCAATTAAACCACACCTGGATAACTTAATATCTGCAGCAAAGTATTTAGTAGCAAAGTAGTATGGAAAATGCGCGATAACGGTGGCAAAAGTAACGATGTGAGTTTTGTAGTAATTATAGCAGTGTAGCGGAAGAGTAACTAAGGAAAGATCAATATGTGAAAACCTCGTAGGCATTGGATCGGTGATGGAGAATTATGTCGGATGCGATTCCTCATGCAACAGTTATAACATAGGGTGACACAGAACTAGCTCCAGTTCATTAATGTAATGTACGCATGTATTAGAATATAGTCATACGTGCTTATGGAAAAGAACTTGCATGACATCTTTTGTCCTACCCTCCCGTGGCAGCGGGGTCCTATTGGAAACTATGGGATATTAAGGCCTCCTTTTAATAGTACTGAACCAAAGCATTAACACTTAGTGAATACATGAACTCCTCAAACTACGGTCATCACGGTAAGTATCCCGATTATTGTCACTTGAGGGTTAACGGATCATAACACATAATAGGTGACTAATGACTTGCAAGATAGGATCAAGAACTCACATATATTCATGAAAACATAATAGGTTCAGATCTGAAATCATGGCACTCGGGCCCTAGTGACAAGCATTGAGCATAGCAAAGTCATAGCAATATCAATCTCATAACATAATGGATACTAGGGATCAAACCCTAACAAAACTAACTCGATTAGATGATAAATCTCATCAAACCCATCACCGTCCAGCAAGCCTACGATGGAATTACTCACGCACGGCGGTGAGCATCATGAAATTGGTGATGGAGGAAGGTTGATGATGACGATGGCGACGGATTCCCCTCTACGGAGCCCTGAACGGACTCCAGATCAGCCCTCCCAAGAGAGATTAGGGCTTGGCGGCGGCTCTGTATCGTAAAACGCGATGAATCCTTCTCTCTGATTTTTTCTCCCCGAACGTGAATATATAGAGTTGGAGTTGAGGTCGGTGGAGCACCAGAGGGCCCATGAGGCAGGGGGGCACGCCCAGGGGGGTAGGCGCGCCCCCGACCCTCGTGGACAGGGTGTGGGCCCCCTGCTCTTGATTCTTTCGCCAGTATTTTTTATTAATTCCAAAAATATTCTCCGTGAAGTTTTAGGTCATTCCGAGAACTTTTATTTCTGCACAAAAATAACACCATGGCAATTCTGCTGAAAACAGCGTCAGTCCGGGTTAGTTCCATTCAAATCATGCAAGTTGGAGTCCAAAACATGGGCAAAAGTGTTTGTCCTCAAGCAATTCAGTTGATAAACTGAAAGTGATAAGGAAAACTTTTACAAACTCTTTTTGCTCTTGTTGTTGTAAATACGTAAAGCCAACATTCAAGTTTTCAAAGAAAGATTATGACTAACCACATTCACAATAACTCTTAGGTCTCATGTTTACTCATATCAATGGCATAATCAACTAGCGAGCAATAATAATAAATCTCGGATGACAACACTTTCTCAAAACAATCATAATATGATATAACAAGATGGTGTCGGGGAAGCTGATCGGACCCACGAACACCTATGGGACCGGCGGACCGAGTCCCTTTCGGTTAGGTGGGGGGCGGAGGTCGCACGAAGAGCAGATCGAGGCGAAGCTACCACGAGCGGTTACCCAACCGGAGCTCTCAGGAGATAATACTCCTACTACTGCTTGTCCGATTGTATTGTGTTCTTGCTAGGGAGGCGCAAGAGCTACAAGACCTAGCGTAAGTGTTCTCTGGTTTTGAATGAACCGAACCCCCCTCTACGTTGCGCATGGGCCTCCTTTTATATGCTCAAGGGGTCACCGACAGGTGGCCACGTAGGCAAGGGCAAAAACGGAAAAGAACTTGCGGTTGGTACAGCTACATGCGATTGTATCATACCTAACCACGGCGGCGGGGACAAAAGCATTAAATGCTCGTCTAAGTCGCCCAAAGCAGTGCAAAAAGGGACCGTCGAGGCGCCACCGTTCGCCACGATGGAAATCTTGTCGATGCCGCTTGCCACCACGCACCCACAGCTGCTACCTGACCTCTCGCCACGTCTTGCTGGAAGGGTCCCAGGCGACACGTTGTTGGATGTCTTTGGGCGGAGGAAAAGAGTGGTAGCTTGCAGCGGCAAGCGCCTTGCCTTGGCCGTCGTCTTGTCGCGTCCGGAAGCTTCGTCGCTCACGGGCCTTCCGGCAAGCTCCTCTTGCCGGGCCTTGTTTCCTAGGTGCCTTGGCTGGCCTTCCCGGCAAGCTCCTCTTGTCGGGCCTTGTCTCCTAGGCTTAAATACTTTGTTCTTGAATGGCTCCAAAGGAACCACGGAGGATCTTGGCGGTCGCTGGGAAGCCTTGCAGCGAGGTGCTACAATCGCCGTGCACGAGTTCGGGATACTAGGGTACCCCTACTCTAGTACACCGGCAGAGCCCAGGGGCTGGGCCACCTGCAGTGCCGAAGCTGTTGGGCGAGCCCAAAAGCAGAACGGGCACTGCGGCCCTGGTTTACGCCATAACACCCGGTCCCACCATGCCCTCCACGAACGGCACGCGACGAATGCGGCGTCGTGGGAGAGATCGTGGGCGAGATCCTGGGTGGTTTCTTTATTCGGAAGGGCGAAACGTCCGCCCCCTCCCTCTTTATAAGCGGAGAAGCAGGCAGTCCACCCACCTCGCCAGATTCTTTGTCCAATCTCGAAAAGAACCACCGCTGCTCTCCCCTTCTTCCCAAGTCAGAAGAGAGCAGCGCTCCGTCCCCCATCGCCACCAGTACCACCAACGCCGTCGGTCTCCTCCACCGCCTCCACCATGGCTCCGAAAGCCGACAAGGGGGAGGGCGTGAAGTCGGTTGGCCTTTGGCTCATGGCGGCCGCGAAAGGAGCGGCCATCTTCCTCCCCTCCCCATTTCGCCGCAAGGGAGCTGAGGGAGAACTACTACCTCTTACGTCGACGGAGACGCGCGCATCCGCGCCTGAAAGTACTCCCAGCTGCTTTGCTTGAATTAGCTAGCCCAGGTACCCTTTCTTCGCCTTTGTTCTTCTATTGCGGGCTTTGCCCGCCTTCTTCTTGAATTTTTCTGCGATATCATGAACACCTCTGGGTTCCGCCTCCTTGACTTCACCCCAATGCTGTCTCGACCATGGCAGTTTTCGCACATCTTTGCGAAAACTTTGTGAGAATCCACCCAAGCGTAGCCCTCTTCCGCCACTTCTTCATGCCTCGAAGTTGAGAGAGGAGAGCCCCTTCGTCAAGGAATCGCTTGGATCTCAAGGATCGGCAAGAAAGAAGCCTATCTGGAAGGGGAGCTCCGCAGCAAGTGGGAAGAGTGGAGGGCAGATTGGTGTTGGATTGTAGAGGAGAACCCGCAGCCCTTCACCGCCCAGCACCAAACCCCAATAGTGCGCGGCAACGATTGGAGCAACTTGGCGCCGGAAGATGCTAGATTGAAGATTGCTGTCACCTGGATCCTGCGTCTCGTGCTTGCGGACTCACTTGTAAGCGCTGTTGGCGCAGATTTCCTTCGCCGCATCGCGCCCCTTGCAGGAGAGGAGGAGACCTGCTTGGGAGTTCGAGCGGCCCGGATATCATGAGGCTGCGCCCGGGCCTCAACTTCAACTTCACCGTCTTGGAGTTGGATGCGATGCTTTGGAGCTGTTCAAGCACGACCACGATCATCCCGAATGGATTCAGGTTGCCGAGAGTCATTCCATTGTGCAATAATTCCTCGCTCGACCGCATCCGTGCAATGATGCCGTTGTCGACTCGCATGGAATTGTTCCAACTGGCAAGAGCTGCAGATGACGTCGTCGGGTGTTCTTCGACGACTTGGAAGAAGTGCCGATCCACCCGATGAGCGAAGGGCCTCACCGCGACACCACTTGATGGCGAGATGCAGCGCGCCATACCACGAGTAGGAAGAGGCGGCAGACTGCCGCCGCTTCAGCGAATTCGGGTTCACCGTGGAGGAGGCAGAGGCAGCAGAGGCGGCAAGCCTTGTCGGCGAAGGAGTTTGCCAACGAGGAGGAGCTTGTCGAACACGAAGCCAGTCGAGCGAGCCAGCCGAGGGCGCCTCCTCCCCACCATCTAGCAGCTTGCATGCGGCGGAACCCCAGCACTCAAGAAGGCGTCTTCGCAAGGCTGGAGACTAAACGGGCGGCAGACGGGCTAACAGCCGTCGCGCCCGACGCAGCTTCCATCACAGCGGCAAGCAATGTTGCCGCGGGAGCACCTCACGCTGCTGCAGCAACTGGAGCGGGGCCCTCCCAGGCCACCGCCGCAACTCCCGCCAAGCGGTCAAGGGAAACCACTCCTCCGCCTCGTCGCACCAGAGGTGAGCCAGAATTTGATCTCTCCGCGCTTAGCTCCGACGAGGGAGAAGAAGAGTAAGCTTCTGTGTTGTACTTGTATTTCTTCAAGTTTGTTGCTTTGTCTTGTATCTGATTTGCTTCATTCTGAAACCTTTCCTTTTCGTGACGCTTGGCCCAGAGCGTCGAAGAGAGCCAAGACTCCGGTGGTTGTCATCGAGGGGCGATCCCCAGCGGCAGGACGCCAGCGTCTGAGACCACCTTGCCGACGCTGCAACTCTTCCTCAAAGTAGCCCCCAACACAGCCCCCAGCGTAAGTATATGGTTTACTTCTCCTTTAGCGTGCATGGGTGTCCTTTCTTTCTTGATATCGATTGCTTTGGTTTGTGCAGGAGCAGAGCAGCCTCACCAGGAAGGCTTGGAAGCCGCTCCCGACACGCAGTCTGCTTCGACTACTCCACCAAGGGAGGATTCCCCGGGAAGGGAGAAATCTCCGGCAAGGGACAGTTCTCCGGCAAGGGCGACTGTCGATCCTAGCAAAGGTACTCCTCTTGCTTGAAAACTTCCCTTGGCTTCTTCTTCTGATCTTCTTTTTGAATATTTGCTTGATCTTTCTTCCTTTTTCCGGTCGTCAAATCCATCCGCCACGGAGCCGATGGAGACCGAGGTCGCCGGAGAAGGGGCCGGCGCTGATGAATCCGCCAGCGGAGAGGCCGCCAAGGCTGCTGCCGCAGGAGCTGGCGAGGGGTCCAGCGACCGCACTGACGGCCCTGAGGCCGCAGGAGCGCCGGGCGCTACACCGACCGCCGATCCCTGTGCTGCCACCGCAGCGCCAGTTCGAAGAGCCCGGCCAGCGCCTATTTGAAGGCAGCGGCAGCGTCTTCATCAAATTCCCTAGGCTTGAGCTCCAGGCGCGGTTGAAGGAGAAACCTTCGACGAAGAGTTGCTCGCCTCCGCTGGCCGACGCTGGTTGACGCTACCGAGCAAAGAATGGCGAGCCCGAGGAGGAGCAATTCGCCGCAGCTAAACTTTCTTGCCACTCGCGCCCGACAAGCCAAGCTGGCCTCCCGAGAAGCGCTTATCGCGAAGCGGGCGTGGACATAGAGAAGCGCGGAGGAGCTCCGGCATCAATCGAAGCTCTCCGGTCTTTGGCGGAAGGCGGGAGGCGACTTCGCCGAGGAGCGCAAAGCCTTCATCCTCGAAAAGGATGAAGCTGAAGAGCAACAAAGGCTTGCCGCCGAGAAGCTGTCTGCGCAGGAAGGCGAGCTGGTGCAGCGGAAGGTCAATCTTGACAGCCACGAGGAGGAGCTTTCCGCGCGCGAGCAGACTTTTGGCGGGACTCTCAAGGAAGCAAAGGATGCTTCCGCAGCTGCCGAGGCCGCCAAGAAGGAGTTGGAGACGAAAGTGGCGCAGCTGGAGTCCAATCTGAAGAAGAGCGACGAGGAGCTTGCTGCACTCAAGCATGAGCGCCGAGAAGGGCGCCTACACTCTTGGCGAGCTGCAGGCCATCTCGCCGAGAGGAGCAAGGAGCTCAGCGCCGCCAAGGACTCCAACGCAGATCTCGAGGTTGAAGCCACCACCGAGCAAGACTGGGCCAGCGCCGGGGAGCAGATCAAGGCCGGCGAGGCGCTTCTGGCGAAAGTCTTTGCCGTTACCCAAAATACTTTCAGGGATAACGTGGAGCACTGGACCGAGGGTCTCGTGGATATTGCCGCCGCCATCGATAGGGAGCTGACGGAGCTGGGGATGGTGGATCTTGGATATTCCTCCGACGAGCACCTCCAACCCAGCGTCAAGCTCAACTTGTTCTTCAAAGGCGTGGTGACGGCCCTCCAGCAACTCCGGGAAGAGATCCCAAAGCAGTTGGCCGAGGAGTCGCGCCCGGATCTGTGAGGAGCTCTCAAAAGGTCTTGATGAAGGTGGCCTTCCATAATCCAGGCCTCAACCTCACCAACGTCCTCAAATCCTTGCCACGGATGCTGATGTGGGCGCTCAAGACCCTTGTCGCACCCATCGTAGACAGGGTGAGCGGGATCAAGAGGGTTGAGGGCGATCGCGTGGACTAGGCCGCCCATTTTATCTTTTCCTTGTCGCTGTTGTTCATGTTAGGAGAACAATCTATTAGAGCTGCGATAAGCTATCTTGTAATATAACTCTATCTCGGGTAGTGATTGCAATGTTATTCCCTTTACTTGATTCCTTCCTTTGTATGTTTTTGCCCTACGCTTTTAGGGAACTTCGCCAAGAGCATCTTGGCCATGGCGCTAAGTCACGGGACATCAGCAACTTCTTAAGCGGTGCCGCCTCCGGCAAGCAACAACCTTGTCGTAACTAGTTGCAGCTCACTTAAATTGTTGAGCGGACTCGAAACAAAGTAAGGCGCCAACTAGCTACGAGTTGGTTCCTCCGAACAGGTTTTCCATACAAAGTGCGATCGCTCGAGGAGAATAACTTAAAATTTTTAAAACTGATTGCTCAAACTTTGGCAACTTAGCTTTTACATCGTTTGCTTCCGGTAAGGCTAAACCTCCTCGGCGGCGCTTGGTCCACACCGTTATCTTCTCCTTCCCCCGGCAAACTTGTGTGCGAGGGAACCTTCCTTCGTTGAGAAAGAGAAAGAAGAGAAAATAAAGATATGGAGCCTCATGGCTCGTTATTGCTTACCGTGGTAGGTGCTGCACAATGTGTCAGATAATGCATGCAAAAATAAAGAGTAGAAAGCATGAAATCGACAAGATGCGCGGAACACATTGGTTTTACTTATGCACGGGGTCTGCGCCCGGCTTTGTACAAAGGATTACATGCAACATCGGCAAGACTTGTACAAAAGGTGGTTGCTTAGAACAGGTTACAGCAGCAACCGCGCCCTCTGAGTAAAACTTACGAAGATGCTCAATGTTCCGTGAGTTGCTCACCGAATGCCATCTTCGGTCTCAAGGCGGACATCGCCGAGCCTAGTGACTCGTTTCACCCGGTAAGGGCCTTCCCACTTCGGGCGTCACTTGTTGGAATTCTTGGCGGACTGAACGCGCGAAGAACAAGGTCACCTTCCTCGAGACTTCGGCATTAACTTTACGGCTATGGTAGCGGCGCAAAGCTTGCCGGTATCGAGCAGCTCATACAAAGAAAGCCCGAAGACGGTCTTCCTGCAAGGAGTGCGTCATCTTGTCGCAGCTGCTCTTGCTCGAGCTCATCATAAGCGAGCACTCGAGGTGACCCGTGATATCGAAGTTCCGTGGGGAAGAACTGCCTCTGCTCCATAGACTAGAGCGAAAGGCGTGCGGCGTTGGCTCGATTTGGCGTCGTCTGATCGACCAAGAACCACCGGCAGCTCCTCAATCCAGCTTTCTTCCGCACTTGTGCAGCACAGCCGAAAGTTACGGTCTTGAGTCGCGCAGCACTTCAAAGATTCGCCCTCTCCGCTTGACCGTTGCTTCTCGGATGAGCAATGAAGCGAAGCGGAACCTTGGCGCCAAGATCTTGGACGTCTTGCATGAAGGTGCGGCTCGTGGAATTGTGTGCCATTGTCGGTAATGATCCTGTTAGGGATTCGGCGGCAAACAATCGACTGAAAGAACTTGATTCTTGTCTGTCACCTTCCTCATCGCTTCCACTTCCGGCCACTTTGTGAACTTGTCGATTACAACGCATAAGTACTCAAAGCCCCCAAACAGCCTGGGGAAAGGGGCCGAGGATGTCGAGCCCCTGCATCAAAATGGCCGTGATAAAGGGATCGTCTGGAGAGCTTGGGCTGGCTGGTGTATCTGCCTTGGAATGGAACTGCACGCTTCACACTTGGTTACTTGTGCGCTTGCATCCTGGAGGGTCAGTCGGCCAAAAGAAACCTTGCTTAACGCTTTGCCGTTAGTGCTCTTGCGCCTATGTGGTGACCACATATGCCTCCGTGTATCTCTGCCGACAGCTTCTGTCCATCTTCCCGGTGAATACACTTCAATTTCACACCGTTGAGTCTTCTTCTGTATAGTGTGTTGTCGACAAACTGGTACATACTTGACTACCGGGCTACTCTTTCCGCTTCTTCTACCTCTTCAGGAAGTTCTCCTGTCTGCAGGAAATGGACAATCTGCTGCGCCCATCTTTGGAGCTGTGGCTCGACAACAAGGACTAAAGGCACACTGCTGCTGCGGGAACACCCGCTTACGGCAAGAACCTGCGGTTCAGCCGAGCTTAACGTTCCTGCAAGCTTGCCGAGCAAAACTTGTCGGGGCGTCTGCTTCATGAAACAAACCCTAGGGCTTGTGGGAGCAGACTGTTCCTCAAGACTCTTGGCGTTGATCTTGGGGACTTTCTTGGCGGCGGCTTCGGAAGCTTCTGCCGAAAATAGTCACCGTAAATCAACTTCCTCTTCTTGTTCTGTCCGATTGATGGCGCTTCTGATCGGTTGAGTCGACTTGAGCACAAGGTCCCTGGTTCCATTGTGTAACTTAAGTGCAAGCATACTTTGACAGTCCGTCGGCAATGTCGTTCTGAGCTCTTGGAACATGTTCCATCTCAGAGGCCGTCAAAGAGCTCTTCTCGCTTTCTCACTTCATCAACATAAGCTTCCATCAACTGACTCTGATAACTCGGGTTCACTTGGCGGATGCCAAGTTGTGAGTCACCCCTGACACTGAGCTTCTTGATCCCAAGGTATACCGCGATCCACGAGACCGGCAAGCGGACCTTCATACTCTGCGGTATTGTTTGTTGCTTGCTCCTTGGGAAAGTGCATCTGGACTACGTGCTTGAGGTGCTCTCCGGTGGGTGCGACAAGTAGCACGCCCACCGGCGCCTTTGCAGCGAAGGCACCATCAAAGTACATTAGCCATTCTTTGCTTGCTTCCTTGACGGGATGCTTGTCTCTTGGAATTTCTTCATCTTGTGTTGGCGTCCATTCTGCTATGAACTCCGCCAATGCTCGCTTTGGATAGTTGAAGTGCTTTCAAACTTGAGGCCAAAGCTTGATGTTCGATGCCCACTCGACAATCCTTCCTGTTGCTTCGGATTTTGCAAGATCCTTTTCAGCGGAAAGCGAGTGGCGACTGTGATCTCGTGTGCTTGGAAGTAATGGCGCAGCTTTCTCGAGGCCATGAGAAGGCGAAAAGCAATTCTGCACACCGTAGTACCTTGACCTAGCCCCCTGCAAGAGGGAACTGACAAAGTAAACTGGGTGCTGCGCCATTCTCTTTTGCACCTTCTCACACTCCTGCGCAGATCCATCTTCGTCGGGACCAGAGCTTGACGGCGAAGTGCCTTGCTTGTTGGTGGATGCATCCGCCTTGGTCGCTAGCTCGTCATCCGCCTCCCTCTCCGCCACTAACGCAGCACTAACCACTTGATTGGTTGCCGCTATATATAGCAAAGAACTTCTCTTGTGGCTTAGGTGCGACAAGTGTTGGAGTGGAGGACAGTATCTCTTTAAGTCCTGCAGCGCAGCCTCCGCCGAGTCCATTTCATTGGACCTGCCTTTTTCAAAATTTTGAAAAATGGCGATGCGCGTTCAAGCAGAACCTAGAGATAAACCTCGCCGAGAGCAGCTATGCAACCGCAAGTCTTCGTGACATCCTTGACGCGCTTTGGTGCTTCAATCACTCAATGGCCTTGATCTTGTCGGGATTGGCTTCAATTCCCCGCTGAGACACGAAGAACCCGAGAAGCTTGCCGGATGGGACTCCAAACACGCACTTCTCGGGGTTGAGCTTGAGGTTGATCTTGCGCAGATTTGCAAAGGTTTCATCTAAATCTTGAATCAGAGTAGTCTTGTCCTTGCTCTTGACCACTATGTCATCCATGTAAGCTTCTACATTTCTGTGCATTTGTGGCTCAAAAGCTTCATGGACTACTCTCGCAAATGTTGAACCGGCATTCTTTAACCCGAAGGGCATCCGTACAAAACAGTATGTGCCACATGGGGTGATGAATGCGGTTTTCTCCTCATCCTCTTCTGCCATGAAGATCTCGATGGTACCACGAGTATGCATCAAGAAATGAAAGCAAATCACATCCGGCCGTGGAGTCAACAATCACAGTCGATGCGCGGCAAGGAAATGGGTCTTTGGGACAAGCTTTATTAACATCGGTAAAGTTGATACAAAGCCTCCATTTCCCGTTGCCTTGGCGTCACGACTACAGGATTGGCCAACCACGTGGGATGGAGCACTCCTCGACAAGGCCTGCCGCTTCCAATTTCTTGATTTCTTACGCAATGAATTCTTGGCACTCCAACACGCTTTTCCTCGACTTTCTACGCTTGACGGGCGCGCGCATGAGGACGGAACAGCTAGGTGGTGCTCAATTACTTTCACAGGAACACCGGGGATGTCGGGACGGTTGCCATGCAAACACGCCGACATTACCGGAGGAAAGCAACGAACGCGCTTTCCTATTTAGGGTCGAGAGTGGCACTGATGGTGAAGGCACCACCAGTGCCGTCCTCCTTGGCGGACACCTTCTTGGTCTCTGGTGGAGCCGCCATCGTCTTCTTACACTTGCCGGTGGAGCTCGATGGTGCGTCCTCGACGGTAGCGCACTCAAGAGGTGCGCTTCTTTGAGTGGGCATCGTAACTCTTGCAGGACTTGGATTTCTTCTTCGCCCGGGTGCTTCAAATGGGCAAGTGTCTTGTGATCCGCTGCGGCTGCTACTTCCCGGTAGATCTTGTCGGCGCGAGATAAGAGCATCCTCTTGTCGCCGGGGACAGAGTCGACGCTTATCGGGCCCTGGCATCTTCAAAGATGTTGTATGCATAGTGAGAGGCCGCCATGAATTTGGCGAGTCTTTGGACGTCCAAGTATCCCATTGTAAGGCAATGGAAAATCAGCAACGTCAAAAGTGACCCTCTCGATCCCGAAGTTCAGCTTCGCTGCCAAATGTTACCGGCAACGTGATCTTCCCTTGACTTGCTCCTTCCCGGATTGATTCCTTGGAATGTGCGGTCTCTTCGAGCTTCGCTATCGAGGATCGGGAGTTTCGAGCACCGCAGAGGAGATCAGGTTCAAGCCGGCCCGCCGTCAACTAGCATCTTAGTGACCTTGAGGTTGCGGATAGTTGGTGAAACCAACATCGGCAAGCACCCGACCGCAGCTTATGCGATCAGGGTGGTCCTCAATATCAAAGATGATAGGCGTCTTTGGACCATTTCGAGAGGCTTGCGTGACTCGACGGATGGTTACGCCGCATTGACTTCCGCATCCACCGCTTGAGTTGGCGGTGTGAAGTATGTAGAGAAGCACCGCCACAACGCACAAGACCTCTGTGGCTTTTGGAACTCCTGCTCATCGGCCCGTCATCTTCCATATCTTCATCGTCGTCGTCATCTTCATCCTTGTCGCGCCGCTGGGAGGTCTGTCTCCTTGCCGCTGCTTGGCCTTGCCGCAGCGTCCTCCTCGGCCGGACGTTTCTTGTTAGCTCCTCCGGCACCTTCCTCGAGCCTTCTCCTTGTCGCGCCGCTCAGATTCAGCCTTCAACTTTTCGACAAGCTGCTCGACCTTCTTGCAGCTCTGGAGGTCATGACCCTTGGTGCGGTGGATCTTGCAAGATCGCTTGTTGGAGCCGTCACCGCTTGTCGGCGACCGCCACAGCCCGGCAATTGGTGTCGTGGCAACCTCCTTGCCGGAGCTTCCAACTTTGGCTTTCTTGGCGGCACCTCCGTTCTTGGGACTGCTCGACAACCAGCACATCTTTGCCCTTCTTCTTTACATTGTTTCGCCGCGGCTTTTCTTTGCAGGCAGCCTCCTCACTATCGAGATCCTCCCGCTTCTACATTCTCCCCATGGAGTTTCCTCCCTTCCTCAAAGACGTGCACACTTATCGGCCGGGGCATATAGCTCATCGACGTCCTTGATCTTGCACATCGCCATCTCCTCTCATCCTGCGGTTCCGCATGTTACGATGGAAACCTTGGCGATTACCATGGGCGGTGGTGGACATCTCGATGTTGTAGTGTACACGGCTGAATCTCCTAATGTACTTGCGCAGGGCTCTCCTTCCTTCTGGCGGCGAGATGAAGGTCGCTCTCTTAGCCATGAGGTTTGTGGTCACTTTGTGAAGCGACAAACCGATGCGCATGATCTGCCAAGAGGATATGGAGTTGTCCGGCAAGTGCATGAGCGAGATCGACATTGGGCTTGAGTACCGGCTGGAAGTAGTTGGCCAGATCTTGTCGTCTCGTCCCCGGCAGCTTGCACCGCGATGGTGTAGATGCTTGAGGAACTCGACGGATGCGTCTTGCTGCCGTACTTCTCCAGGCACGCCGAGCTTGAAATTTTTCTTGCCGGGCCGCTGGACTTGCCGCAGCTCACGGGTGAACGCAGGGCAACCTACATCGTCTGACGGCAAATCGCTGGTTCCCCTGGCGCATGCATGTCGACAGAGGGCCCGGTAGCGCTGGTCTGATTGGCCTTGGCGCTTCTCTTGGCGCTTCGATGCGAGTTCGAGCGTCTTCTTGTTGTCGTTCGTGAAGAACTTGGCGCTGATCGCGACGAGCTCGTGGATCCGACGATGCGGTGGAGTCGCTGTCGAGGTGGATCCGGGGAGTCGGCGATCTTGGCCTTCGGGGTGGAGAGTGCATGGTGGTTGCACCTCCACGGGTTTCGTTGCCATCGGCTCGTGCTTCACAGTCCTGCCGCGGCAGCGGTGTACTCGGTTGCCGTGGAGTGTTGCCGTTGGCGAAGCTGATGAGACTCTGAATGGTGGCCCTCCATTCGTCGATCTTGTCTGACGTCGGAGGGTAATCCAGGAGTAGCTGAGCTCGCGCCAAAGCTTCTGCTGGAGTGGTGGGTGGCAGAGGCGAACGGCGCGAGGAGCGGGATATGCTCGGACTTCTATCTATGTTAGAAGGAGCAGTCCCCCGTCCGGGCGACCGTGCCTCGCTCGTGCCAGCATGTTGGCGTGCATGCTGGTCTTGAGCACTGCGAGATCCACCAGCTCGATCTTGGTCCAACGAGCGTATGGTATTGTGAATACCAAGACGCTGTCGGTCCCGCGCCTCCTGAGATGGACGCGGTGAATGTCTAGACGCCGAGGTCTGCGCAGCCTTGTCCTTGGACTTGGCAGCACCGTGGGCTCCCGTCCGTTCTTCCGTCGGCGTCTACCCCACCACCCGTTTGCTCCGGTGGAGGTGGGTTCGACGTGGACGGATCTGCTGCCGCCGAAGCGTTCTTCTTCGGTGGCATGTCGATGAAGATGATGAAGATGCAGCTCGTGTGAATGCGGATCAGGTTCACACAGCCTCGACGCCCTACCGGGCGCGCCAAAGATGTCGGGAAGCTGATCGGACCCACGAGCACCTATGGGACGGCGGACTGAGTCCCTTCGGTTGATTCGGTGGGGCGGAGGTCGCACGAAGAAGCGAGGCGGCGAAGCACCACGGCAGTTTACCCAGCTTCGGAGCTCTCCGGAGAGATAATACTCCTACTGCTGCTTGTCTGATTGTATTGTGTTCTTGCTAGGGAGCGCCGAGAGCTACAAGACCTAGCGTAAGTGTTCTCTGGTTTCAAATGAACCAAACCCCCCTCTACGTTGCGCATGGGCCTCCTTTTATATGCTCAAGGGGTCACCGACAGGTGGCAACATAGGCAAGGGTAAAAATGGAAAAGGACTTGCGGTTGGTACAGCTACCTGTACAGTGTATCATACCTAACCCTGACGGCAGGGGACAAAAGCATTAAATACCCGTCTAAGTCGCCCAAACAGTGCAAAAAGGGACCGTCAGGGGCGCCACCGTTATACGATGGAAATCTTGTCGGCGCCCGCTTGCCAAAGACGCACCTGGTCTGACAGTCTGCGCCACGTCTTTACCGGAAGGGTCCCAGGCGACACGTTGTTGGATGTCTTTGGAGCGGAGGAAAAGAGTGGTAGCTTGCTGCGGCAAGCGCCTTGCCGCGGCCGTCGTCTTGTCGCGTCCGGAAGCTCGTCGCTCACCGGGCCTTCCCGGCAAGCTCCTCTTGCCGGGGCCTTGTTTCCTAAGTGCCTTGGCTGGCCTTCCCGGCAAGCACCTCTTGCCGGGCCTTGTCTCCCTAGGCTTAAATACTTTGTTCTTGAATGGCTCCAAAGGAACCACGGAGGATCTTGGCGGTCGCACTGGGAAGCCTTGCAGCGGTGTCTTTGCAATCGCCTGCACGAAGTTCGGGAAACTAGGGTACCCCTACTCTAGTACACCGACAGATGGTATCTCGCTAGCCCTTTCTGAGACCGCAAAACTTAAATGCAGAGCACCTCTGAAGATCAAGGACTGACTAAACATTGTAATTCATGGTAAAAGAGATCCAATCATAGTCATACTCAATGTAAACTAATAGTAATGGATATAAATCGCAGCGCTGCTCTCCAACTGGTGCTGTTTAATAAGAGGAGGATGACTCAACATAAAAGTAAATAGATAGGCCCTTCACAGAGGGAAGCAGGGATTTGTGGGGGTGCCAGAGCTCGGTTTTGAAATAGAGATAAATAATATTTTGAGTGGCATACTTTCGTTGTCAACATAACAACCGAGAGATCTCGATATCTTCCATGCTACACACATTATAGGCGGTTCCCAAACGGAATGGTAAAGTTTATACTCCCCCTCCACCAACAAGCATCAATCCATGGCTTGCCCGAAACAACAGGTGCCTCCAACTAACAACAATCCTGGGGGAGTTTTGTTTGCAATTATTTTGATTTAATTTGAGCATGGGACTGGGCATCCCGGTGACCAGCCATTTTCTCGTGAGTGAGGAGCGGAGTCCACTCCTCTTGAGAATAACCCGCCTAGCATGGAAGGTACAGACAGCCCTAGTTGATACATGAGCTATTCGAGCATACAAAATAGAATTTCATTTGACGGTTTAGAGTTTGGCACATACAAATTTACTTGGAATGACAGGTAGATACCGCATATAGGAAGGTATGGTGGACTCATACGGAATAACTTTGCGGTTTATGGAAGTGGATGCACAAGCAGTATTCCCGCTTAGTACAAGTGAAGGCTAGAAAGAGACTAGGAAGCGACCAACTAGAGAGCGACAACAGTCATGAACATGCATTAAAATTAATAAACACTGAGTGCAAGCATGAGTAGGATATAATCCACCATGAACATAAATATCGTGGAGGCTATGTTGATTTGGTTTCAACTACATGTGTGAACATGTGCCAAGTCAAGCCACTTGAATCATTCAAAGGAGGATACCATCCTATCATACCACATCACAACCATTTTAATAGCATGTTGGCACGTAGGGTAAACCATTATAAACTCCTAGCTAATTAAGCATGGCATGAGCAACTATAATCTCTAATTGTCATTGCAAACATGTTTCATTCATAATAGGCTGAATCAGGAACGATGAACTAATCATATTTACAAAAACAAGAGAGGTCGAGTTCATACCAGCTTCTCTCATCTCAATTAGTTCATCATATATCATCATTATTGCCTTTCACTTGCACGACCGAACGGTGTGGATAATAATAATAGTGCACGTGCATTGGACTAAGCTGGAATCTGCAAGCATTTTAATACACAGGAGAAGAGAAGGTAATATGGGCTCTTTGTTAAATCAACAATAATGCATATAAGAGCCACTTCAACATTTTCATTATGGTCTTCTCCTCTCGACCCCAAAAGGAAAGAAAAGAAAAGAAACTATTTACACGGGAAAGCTCCCAACAAGCAAAAGAAGAACAGGAAATCCTTTGGGTTTTCTTTTAGTTACTACTACTACAGGCATGGAAAGTAAACTAGCTAAAAACTATAACTATTTTTTTGGTTTTTCTTAAGGTTTTTCAAACAAACAAGAAGAAAACAAGAAAAAGAAAAATAAACTAGCATGGATATTACAATGGAAAAGTATGAGCACCGACAACTAGGATAAGTGTGTGAACATGAATGTAATGTTGGTGAGAAATACGTACTCCCCCAAGCTTAGGCTTTTGGCCTAAGTTGGTCTATGGCCATGGCTGGCCTGGCGGATATCCAAAGTTGCAAATGGGGTCGTACTGAGACGCGGCGGCTATTGCCTGATGAGCTACAGCTTGAAGGTGAGTTGCCTCCGTCCTCCTCTGATACTCGTTCGCCTCCTCCCTGGTTATAACATATCTCCCTTTTGCCTGAAAGTCAAAGAAAGTAGGAGCAGGGAGAGTAATATGGACAGCGTGACGTCTGTCAAACATTAGTCAGTACTGGAGAGGTTGTTCATTCCTCTCAATAAACTGATGGCGAACCATAGCATTATAATCTAAATAAGCAGGAGGCAATTCCATATCATTTTCATGTATGGGTATCTCATAAATTCCACCAAATAAATTCCACTAATACTGTTATGATGCAACCTTCGTGCAACAATAGCCCCCAAGTTGTATTGTTTATCTCCTCATACAGCACTCTTGAGAACACTAAGATCGGGAACACACATGTGACATGCCTCGTCCTTGCCGTTAATGCATCTACCTATAAAGAGAGCAAAATAATATATATATAGGAAATGAATGCTCCCTATGGTAGCTTGTGTTATTTCTCTAGATTCCCCACAGTTATACTAGCAAGAAAGTCTTTAAACTCAGATTTATGCGAGGTTCACTAGCACTACCCCCTTGCGGAGTTTACAAGCGATATTAAAATCTTCTAAGTCCATGGTATAAGATTTATCATAGAGATCAAATAGGACAGTGTGAGAATTGCATGAGGATGTAAATTTAAACCTTCTCACAAAGGAATCGGTTAGGTGGTAATATTGGGGCACTTATCTAACATGAAGCCCTCGAGTTCAGCATTACGCACATATGCGTCAAATTCCTCCTTAATTCCTGCTTGGACCATGAAATTTTCTGACGGCCATTCACAAGGCCGCACTTGAGCTTCTCTTGGTAGTTCATAGTCCGACTCACGTATTGCGGGCCTGGGTCCTTGCTACCTTGAAGAACCACCTTGGTACATTTTCCTAAACATATTTCTTCCTCTGAAAAATTTCTGAAATTTTTAGTGACTCAAAATAAAAGTGAACCAAACTCAACAAGATTGATAGCAACTACTCCCACAAGTGCCTAAAGACTATATCATGCATTAGAACTACTTGGGACCAAATAAATTTGACATGCAAGCTCAAGAACAGGGTCACCAAAACAGCAAAAAATTGCAATGAATAAAGCACTAGAACAAAAACTAATTGGACCATTGGAGGAGTCACATACCAAAGAACAATCCCCCAAAGCAGTTTTGTGAATGGAGCTTTGAGCAAGGAGATCGAAAATCGCAGCAAGATGAGCTAGAACATGGGTTTGAGCTGGCTGGTGAATTTTTCTGGAGGAAGACGAAGTGTGTGGGTGCAGGAATAAGTGGAGGGGGCCACATGGGGCCCATGAGGCAGGGGGCGCACCCTGGACCCTCGTGGCCAGGTGGTGGCTCCCCCTAATGTGTTCTCAGTGCCAGATATTCTTTAATATTCAACAAAAAATCATATTTCAATTTCGTAACATTTGGAGAACTTTATTTTCGTGGTATTTTTTATTGCAAGGATAATTTAGAAAATGCATGGAAAATACTATTTTGCTTTATTTAATCTACATAACAGAAAGTAAAAGGAGGGTACAGAGAGTTGTGCTTTCTAACTTCATCCATCTCATGCTCATCAAAAGGAATCCACTAACAAGGTTGATCAAGTCTTGTTAACAAACTCATTCCGAATCGCATGAAACCGGATTTTTTTTTAATAGCACTAGGTACCTCAACGCGGATATGCACGTCCCAAACAATGAGAATATCATATTTCTTTTTGACAGTAGGAAGAGGAAATTCAAAACCTCCAATAGTAATCGTTGGAATTTTTCCAATAGAGTTGATACTGCGGACTTGAGGTTGTTTCCTCGAAAAGTGTACCGTGTGCTCATTACCATTAACATGAAAAGTGACATTGCCTTTCTTGCAATCAATAACAGCCCCTACAGTATTCAAAAAGGGTCTACCAAGCATAATCTACATGCTATCCTCCTCAGGAATATCAAGAATAACAAAGTCCGTTAGAATAGTAACATTCGCAACCACGACAGGCACATCCTCACAAATACCGACAGATATAGCAGTTGATTTATTAGCCATTTGCAAAGATATTTCAGTACGTGTCAACTTATTCAAATCAAGTCTACGATATAAGAGAGGCATAACACTAACACCGGCTCCAAGATCACTTAAAGCAGTTTTAGCATAGTAATGGAGCATGGTATAGTTGGTACTCTTGGATCTCCAAGTTTCTTAGGTATTCCACCCTTAAAAGTATAATTGGCAAGCATGGTGGAAATTTCAGCTTTCGGTATCTTTCTTTTATTTGTAACAGTATCTTTCATGTACTTAGCATAAGGATTCATTTTAAGCATATCACCAAACGCATACGCAAAAGATAGGTCTAATCATTTCAAAGAAAGCACTCAAAATCCTCATCATCCTTTTTCTTGGATGGTTTGGGAGGAAAAGGCATGGGTTTACTGAACCCATGGTTCTCTTTCTTTACCGTGCTTCCTAGCAACAAAGTCTCTCTTATCATAACACTGATTCTTTGATTGTGGGTTATCAAGATCAACATCAGGTTCAGTCTCTACATCATTATTATTGCTAGGTTGAGCATCAACATGAACATCATCATTAACATTATCACTAGGTTCATGTTCATTACCAGATTGTTTTTCAGCATCAGAAATATAAATATCATTGGGATTCTTAGGTATGTCAACAACAGGTTCACTAGAAGCATGCAAAGTCCTATCATTTTTCTTTTTCTTCTTCTTAGAAGGACTAGGTGCATCAACAATAGTTCTCTGAGAATCTTGCTCAATTCTCTTAGGGTGGCCCTCAGGATACAAGGGTTCCTGAGTCATTTTACCTCCTCTAGTCATAACTCTAACAGCATTATCATTTTTCTTATTATTTAATTCATTGAGCAAATCGTTTTGAGCTTTAAGCACTTGTTCTACTTGAGTGGTAACCATAGAAGCATGTTTACGAATGATTTTGAGTGCACCTTTAACTCTAGACATATAATGACTCAAGTGTTCAATCATATATGCCTTACGTTTCAATTGTCTACCAACATAAGCTTTGAAGTTTTCTTGTTTAACAATAAAATTATCGAACTCATCTAAGCATTTGCTAGTAGACTTATAATGAGGAATATCACCTTCATCAAATCTATAGAGAGAATTTACCTTTACTACCTGTGTCGGGTTATCAAGACCATGTATTTCTTCAATAGGTGGTAAATTCTTAACATCTTCAGCTTTAATACCTTTTTCTTTCATAGATTTCTTTGGCTCTTGCATATCTTCAGGACTGAGAAATAAAATACCCCTTCTCTTAGGAGTTGGCTTAGGAGTTGGTTCAGGAAGTGTCCAATTATTTTCATTAGTCAACATATTATTCAATAGCAATTCAGCTTGATCAACAGTTCTTTCCCTGAAAACACAACCAAAGACAACTATCCGTGTGGACTGTGGAAGGATCGGTTAGTCCATTATAAAAGATATCAAGTATTTCATTTTTCTTGAGAGGATGATGAGGCAAAGCATTAAGTAATTGGAGAAGCCTCCCCCAAGCTTGTGGGAGACTTTCTTCTTCAGTTTGCACAAAATTATATATTTCCCTTAAGGCAGCTTGTTTCTTATGATCGGGGAAATATTTAGCAGAGAAGTAATAAATCATATCCTCGGGACTACGACACAAACTGTGGATCAAGAGAATTAAACCATGTTTTAGCATCACCCTTTAATGAGAACGGAAATAGCTTAAGGATATAATAGTAACGAGTTTTCTCATCATTAGTGAATAGGGTGGCTGTATCATTTAATTTACAAAGATGTGCCACAACAGTTTCAGATTCATAGCCATAAAAAGGATCATATTCAACCAAAGTAATTATCTCAGGTTCGACAGAGAAATCATAATCCTTATCGGAAATACAGATAGGTGAAGTAGCAAAAGCATGGTCATATTTCATTCTAGCATTCAAAGATGTTTCTTTCAGCTTAGCTAAGATCATATCTATCATTGCAAGCAAGAAAGTCTCTAGCAGTTTCTTCATCCATAACATAACCCTCAGCACTGTGAGCAATTCATATCTAGGGGGAGAATCTTCATCATCACTTTCATCAATATTATCAGTTTCAATAGTTTCATTCTCTCTAGCCCTAGCAAGTTGTTCATCAAGAAATTCACTCAGTGGCACAGTAGTATCAAGCATAGAAGTAGTTTCATCGTAAGTATCATACATAGCAGAAGTGGCACCATCAATAACATGCGACGTATCAGAATTAATAGCAAAAGCGGGTTTAGGTGTCGCAAGTTTACCCAAAACAGAAGGAGAATCGAGTGCAGAGCTAGATGGCAGTTCCTTACCTTCCCTCGTAGTTGAGGAAAAAATCTTAGTTCTTTCGTCTGTGAAGTTCCTCATAGTGATCAACAGATATAAATCCCAAGTAACTCAAAGAATAGAGCTATGCGCCCGGCAAGAATACCTTGAGAAAATAGTCTTGATAACCCACAAGTATAGGGGATCGCAACAGTTTTCGAGGGTAGAGTATTCAACCCAAATTTATTGATTCGACACAAGGGGAGCCAAAGAATATTCTCAAGTATTAGCAGTTGAGTTGTCAATTCAACCACACCGGGATAACTTAATATCTGCAGCAAAGTATTTAGTAGCAAAGTAGTATGGAAGTAACGATAACGGTGGCAAAAGTAACAGTAGCAGTTTTGTAGTAATTGTAACAGTGGCAACGGAAGAGTAACTAAGGAAAGATCAATATGTGAAAACCTCGTAGGCATTGGATCGGTGATGGAGAATTATATCGGAAGCGATTCCTCATGCAACAGTTATAACATAGGGTGACACAGAACTAGCTCCAGTTCATTAATGTAATGTAGGCATGTATTCCGAATATAGTCATACGTGCTTATCGAAAAGAACTTGCATGACATCTTTTGTCCTACCCTCCCGTGGCAGCGGGGTCCTATTGGAAACTAAGGGATATTAAGGCATCCTTTCAATAGAGTACCGGACCAAAGCATTAACACTTAGTGAATACATGAACTCCTCAAACTACGGTCATCACCGGTAAGTATCCCGATTATTGTCACTTCGGGGTTAACGGATCATAACACATAATAGGTGACTAATGACTTGCAAGATAGGATCAAGAACTCACATATATTCATGAAAACATAATAGGTTCAGATTTGAAATCATGGCACTCGGGCCCTAGTGACAAGCATTAAGCATAGCAAAGTCATAGCAACATCAATCTCAGAAATAATGGATACTAGGGATCAAATCCTAAGAACACTAACTCGATTACATGATAAATCTCATCCAACCCATCACTGTCCAACAAGCCTACGATGGAATTAGTCACACACGGCGGTGAGCATCATGAAATTGGTGATGGAGGAAGGTTGATGATGACGACGGCGATGGATTCCCCTCTCTGGACCCCCGAATAGACTCCAAAACAGCCCTCCCGAGAGAGATTACGGCTTGGCGGCGGCTCTGTATCGTAAAACGCGATGAATCCTTCTCTCTGATTTTTTCTCCCTGAACGTGAATATATAGAGTTGGAGTTGAGGTCGGTGGAGCACCAGGGGGCCCACGAAGCGGTGGGGCGCCAGGTGGCGCGCCCCACCTCGTGGGCAGTGTGGGCCCCCTGGTCTTGATTCTTTCGCCAGTATTTTTTTATTAATTCCCAAAATTCTCCATGAAGTTTCAGGTCATTCCAAGCACTTTTATTTCTACACAAAAATAACACCATGGCAATTCTGCTGAAAACATCGTCAGTCCGGGTTAGTTTCATTCAAACCATGCAAGTTGGAGTCCAAAACAAGGGCAAAAGTGTTTGGAAAACTAGATACGATAGAGACTTATCGCATATAAACTTGAGTTGCCTGCAGATTTTGGGGTTAGTCCCACTTTTGACATTGGAGATTTGAAGCTTTATTTGGGTGAGGAAGATGAGCTTCCGTCGAGGACGACTTCATTTCAAGAAGGGGAGGATGATGAGGACACCAATACCATTGTTACAACCACAGCCCCTGCTGCTATACATATTGGACCAATTACTAGAGCTTGCGCACGCCAATTAAATTATCAGGTACTTCCGTTTCTTGGTAATGATTCTAATATTCATGAGAATATGATGCTGCTTAAATTGGATACATTTGTTTTGCTTACAAATGAAGGGCCTGGCATGGATAAGAGGGATGAACACTGGAGCAAGACCAAGCCTGGAGATGATGGCATGCACAAGGGGAACAAGAACGGAGTTACAAGTGATGATTTCAGGACTTTGAAGCCACCATAAGGAGTGCATGAAGCCTTGGACGAAATATACAAGATGCCACTTCATAAATTTCGTCCAGAGGCTATTCTAGGTGTCAAGGTCACCTTATTATTGGGCCATGCCCATGTAATTTCGAAATACTTAAGTATAGGCTGTTTTTAGAGTCCGTATGTGTGGGGAAACAAACATTTGGGTTGGTTTCGGACCCCTCCTCCAAGGGCCACGAAATTCCCCACTCTTCCTCCATATATACAACCCTTAGGGCATCGTTTAGACTTTGGGTTTTGTTTAGATTAAAAGTTCGCCATAGCTGCAACTTCGCGTACTTCGTTTGCGTTCAACGACCACACCAAGACGTCACATAACCCCACCTTGATCAATAAAGCTGTCATCTTATATTCGCAATATCCAGCAATCTTAGTTTCTTGCTTGTTCTTCGTTTTCTTGCAGGAAATAGGCCTTCGTGGTCAGGTTGATCGTGTTCCGGCGTGGTCAATAACCTCTCGGAGTTGGTTTAGCGATTGCTAAGGTGCGACGTCCTCGCATGTTCGTAGTCGGATCGTCAAAGTCGACTCGCACCTTTGCCTCTATCACTCCATTTCATTTGTCCGAAAATGCCAAACTTCGGGAATTTTTTTCCGGATGTTATCCCCCTTCGCCGGTATCGTGTAGCATTGTGTTATAACACCCCTAGTGATGCTTTTGTCTTGTGCTGCATAGTATTGCACTTGTTTGCTCTATATTTACTGTTTCTTCCCCCTCTTCTCTCCGGTAGACCTCGAGACCGCTGCTGATGCCCCTATGATCGACTACGTCAATGACGACCCTTCTTCCTTTTCAGCGGAGCTTCCGGGCAAGCCCCCATTTGATCATCTCGATATCGCCCATTCCATTCTCTCACGCTTGCATTAGATTTTGATAGTGTAATTGATTGCTCCTATTCTGATGCATAGCCTGCTTTTGTACCTGTTGTTGTTACCTACCTGCTTATCTTAAGCTGCTTAGTATAGGTTGGATAGTGATCCATCAGTGACCCCCACCTTGTCCTTGTTGCCCCTACTTCATCATTGATGACTCGATCAACGTGATCGACGACCAGAGCCCGACACCTCACATCACATCATGCCCCTTTTGTTGCTCGACTCTGCAGAGCTACTATCGAGTGTCAAGGGTGATACCTCACAACGCACTCCTGATGATAATTTTGTAGTGTAGCTATTTGGTCATGGTCAACGAGGGTGGTTCCTCCTTCACCATTCCCGATATGGCTCTGTCGTGCAACACCTCAGGTGTGAACCTCGAGGGTGACTCCTCTTACGTTCACCTTGATGATTGCACCTAATGGAATCCACCGAGGGTGATTCCTCGAGTTTTCCCCTTGATGTTTGGACACATAGTGATCTTGACTTTACTTGAGACATTGGTGAAAGTCGGGCGGGCCCGGAGAGCACCCGAGGAGTTACGGTGGCGGTTGGATGTTTAGCGGTATCACCCAGGAGGGGGTGATTGCTCCAGACTTGTCCCGACAACCGTCACTTCTTTTAATAATGCACTAATAGGTTTGGGTATTTGTTCTGAGTTGGCCTCTGGCCTTTACGCACTAACGACCACGCGAGAATAGTTATGGGCCTCGACGTCGCAGTATCACCAAGCTTTGTCGAGGTCCGATTCAGATGTTAAGTGCACGGTCGGATCATGCTGGCCATCCGAGGCGGTGCTGGTATTCACCCTCCTCGCAACGACCCGGAGTGCAATGGGTGACGGGCCCAAGACGCCGGAGTGCTTAGTATGTAGACCGGCGGGGACCTCTCTGTTGAGCCTAGGTAGGGCTGCGACGTGTTGATCTTCCGAGGCCGGGCATGACCCAGGAAAGTATGTCTGGCCAGAGTGATCGAGTGTGTTGGGTAACGTGGTGCACCCCTATAGGGAAGATATATATTCGAATACCGTGTCCACGGTAATGGACGTTCAGACTTGTATCCTGATCTTATATAACTAGAAATGGATACTTGATATATGTGATGGATATGTGGCTCCGAGATTGCTTTCTCGCAGGGAGTCGAGGAAGGATCTCTGGGCGTTAATACTACAACATGTTTGTTAATTATAAACTGCTATTCTTTACCCTTCTACATGCTGCAAGATGCTTGGAGCTACTTGAAGAAGCTAGTTTTCGATAGGCTAGGCCTTCCCCTCTATTCTGGCATTCTGCAGTTCAGTCCACAGATACAACCCTTCCATTTGATACCAATGCATACTTAGTTTAGATCTGATGCTTGAGAGTACTTTGGATGAGTACTCATGGTTGCTTTGCTACCCCTTTTCCCCCTTCTTCCTTCTTTCCGGTTGTTGCAACCAGATGGTGGATCCCTGGAGCCAGAGGCCACCCCCGTCGACTACTACTACTACCCTCGAGGGTGCCTACCGCCGACGACCAGGAGTAGTTAGGTGGGCCCAGGCAGGATGCCTTGCCTCTTCGGTCGTTGATGTTTGTGCTAGCCTTCTTAAGGCAAACCTTGTTTAACTTATGTCTGTACTCAGATATTGTAGCTTTTGCTGACTCGCTTATGTATCGAGCTATGTATTCGAGCCCTCGAGGCCCCTGGCTTGTAATATGAAGCTTGTATGACTTCGATTTGTGTTTAGAGTTGTGTTGCGATATCTTCCCGTGAGTCCCTGATCTTGATCGTACACATTTGCGTGTATGATTAGTGTACGGTCGAATCGGGGGCGTCACAGGCCCGTGCACACGGGGTCCTGTGTGCACAGTACAAGTCCGTGTGCACGGGGTGCTACAACGCCAACTCTCTGAGTAGTCCGTTGGCACGGGATCTCGGGGGCCCGTGCGCACGGGGTCGCCTGGGACTTCCAGTGTGGCCGTTGTTGCACTCTGTCTTGATCTTCGAGTCCATGGGGTGATCCTCCTACTCCTTGGTGATGCTCCTGAGCTGCTTGGGGGTGTAGCTCTTCGTACCTAATGAGGCATAGAGTATTTTGGTGAGGTAGCAACCAAGTTCCATTTGTATCCATATGCATGTCGAGTAGGAAGGAGTTCACCTCGGTTTCCATTGCACGTGCTCTAGCTCTTGTCATAGGTCCATGTGGGGCTTGATGTGTTCGTATAGAGTCCATGGGGATGATGGAAGGATGCTCCGCATCATCTCCACCCCCCCCCCTGGGAGAGATCCGTCCACGGATCGTGATCTTCATCAACATAGTACTTGGCCAAGTATTTGACGTTGAAGATGTCGCTTATGTTGTACTTGTCGCGTGGGATGTCAATCTTGTAAGCGTTGTCGTTGTAGCATTCTAGCACCTTGAAGGGTCCGTCGGCTCGTGGTAGTTGCTTTCACTTGCGCTTGTTGGGGGTCGGCCTTGCGAAGGTGAAGCCATACAAGATCGCCTGGTTGGAACACCATTGGTGTCTTGTTGATGTTGAGCTTGGTGGCGATGCGGTGTACTTGATGCTCGATTGTTGCCCTTGTATCTTCCTGCATCTTCTTGAGGAAACTTGACCTTGAACTTGCATCCATGTTTGCGCGTACTTGGAGCGTAAGAGGTAGAATGTCCAATGGGGACAATGGGTTGAAGCCGTAGACAACCTCGAAGGGGGACTTCTTGGTAGTAGTGTGTCGAGCTCGATTGTAGACGTACTCGGCGATGGATAAGCACTCCTCCCACTCCTTGATGTTCTTTTTGATCAACACGCGTAGGAGAGTAGATAGTGTCCGGTTGGTGACTTCCGTTTGGCCATCGGTTTGGGGATGATAGGCCGTGGAGAATAGAAGCTTGATTCTGAGCTTGGCGCAAATGGTCTTCCAAAAGTAACTTAAGAACTTGACGTCACAATCTGACACAATGGTCCTTGGTACTCCATGTAACCTCAAGATTTCCCTACAAAAATGATTAGCAACATGTGAAGCATCGCCGATCTTCTCGCATGGTATGAAATGTGCCATTTTTGAGAATTGGTCCACAACAACAAAGACGAAATCCTTTTCATTTCTAGTTCTAAGCAAACCCAGCACAAAATCTATACTAATATCCTCCCATGGTTGATATGGAATTGGAAGTGGCATTATTAAACCATGAGATTGGGCTTTGGACTTAGCTTTGCGACATGTAGAGCCTTTGTTGGTGAAGCGTGCCACGTCGCGGAACATCTTTGGCCAAAAGTACTTGAAGGAGTGTGTGGCGAAAGTCTTGTCGCGTCCGAAGTGTCCCATGAGTCCACCTCCGTGAGCCTCTTGAAAAAGCAACAAATGAAGAGGACACTCGGGTATACAAAGTTTGTTACCATTCATAAGGTAGCCATCTTTGAGATAGAAATTCTCACAACAAGTATGAGTGATACATTTTGCATAAGGAAGTGCAAAGGAAGGATCATTCGCATAAAGATCTTTAATATGCTCAAAGCCAATCACATTTTATTCTAGTTGAGTAACAAGCATGCATAAGCGGGAAAGAGCATCCGCCACAACATTTTCTTTGCCCTTAATGTACTTGATCACATAAGGAAAATACTCAATAAATCCAATCCATTTAGCATGCCGCTAATTCAAATTAGTTTGACCTTTTAGGTACTTAAGTGTCTCATGATCGGCATGTATGACAAATTCATGAGGGTGAAGATAATGCTCCCAAACATGCAATACTCGCACCAAAGCGTATAATTCTTTGTCATATATAGGATAGTTAAGTTGAGCACCGGAAAGTTTTTCTCTAAAATATGCAACATCTCGCTTTTGTTGCATCAAAACTCCACCAATTCCATGGCCACTAGCGTCACAATGAACCTCAAAAGTTTTGGTGAAATCGGGTAATGCAAGAAATGGGCCATGTGTAAGCAAAGATTTTAGTTCATCAAATGCGGTAGATTGAGATGGTCCCCGAACAAAAGGTTCATTTTTCTTACTCAAAGCATCCAACGGTGTGGCAATAGTGCTAAAGCCTTTCACGAAGCGACGATAGAACCCCGCGAGACCAAGAAAACTACACACTTGTTGCAAATTAATGGGTTGGGGCTAAATTTTTAACTGCTTCAATTTTAGACTCATCTACATAAAATCCCTTGGAAGAGACAACAAAGCCCAAGAGAACGATCTTGTCAACACCAAAAGTGCATTTTTCCGTATTGGCATAGAGACATTCTTTTCTAAGCGTTTGCAAAACGGCCTTAAGATGATTCACATGGTCTTTTAGGGATTTGCTAAACACAAGAATGTCATCAAAGTAGACCACAACAAACACACCAATGTAAGGATGAAGCACATAATGCATAAGACACATGAAAGTATCGGGTGCTTCCGATAAACCCATAGGCATAACTAACCACTCATATAAACCAAACTTTGTTTTGAAAGCGGTTTTCCATTCATCACCCTCTTGTATGCAAATTTGACAGTAACCACTTTTAAGATCAATTTTGGAGAAAATAGTGGCACCGCTAAGCTCGTCTAACATATCATCGAGGCGTGGAATGTGATGCATATAGCAAACGGCGATAGCATTGATAGGTCTACAATCGGAACACATGCGAAAGCTACCGTCTCTTTTTGGCACAAGAACGACCGGTATGGCACAAGGACTCAAACTTTCACGCACATTTCCATGATCTATGAGATGTTGTACTTGCCTTTGAATTTCTTTGGTTTCTTCGGGGTTGGCACGATATGGTGCCTTGTTAGGAAGGGGTGCGCCAGGGATGAGGTTGATCCGATGTTCGATGCCATGTAGAGGAGGAAGACCGAGAGGTAGCTCATTGGGAAAGACATCCGCGAATTCCTGCAACAAATTAGACAACACTAGAGGTAGAGCATTAGGAGTGTTAGTCCTTGCCATCTCATCTTTGCATATTAGGACATAGTGGATGACACTTGATGGGTTCTCACACACTCTCTCATCTCTCTTTTTGTGGCTAAGAGGATTAGTTATTTCTCCCGTGGCGAAGATTCGCTCAATTTTTGCTTGTGGCGCTCACTCTCTTTTGGTGGTTCATTCTCTCACTAGTCTCTCCGTGGTGTGTGGATGCTTGTTTGTCGGCGATCACTTGGCTTGGAGACATAGGTCGAAGCACGTACTCTGTGCCCTTCATCTTGAAGCTATAGTGGTTTGTTCTTCCGTTGTGGATGATGCCGCGGTCGAATTGCCATCTTCCCAAAAGAAGATGGCACATGGACATAGGAACCACGTCACTCTCAATGGTGTCCTCGTAGGCGCTGATCTTGAAAGAAACGTGCACAGTGTGCTCCACTTGAATTGTTTCGGTGTCGCTTAGCCATTGAACCTTGTAGGGGCGAGGGTGCTTCTTCTTTACCAATTGCAGCTTGCAACATAGCTCTTCACTTGCCAAGTTATGGCAACTCCCTCGGTCGATGGTGACTTTTACGGAGCGCCCATTGATGCCGGTCTTGGTGTGGAAGATGTGACACCGTTGGTCTTCGTCTTGTTGGTATTGAAGTGTCAAGACCTTGGAGACAACGAGAGAGGGAATTTAATAATTGTCACAGTAGACTTGAGTATCTTCTTCTTCGTTCACTTGGCGGTGCATGGCGACGTGCTCGCTAGCTTCCATCCCATCTTCACTCATTGAGTCGTATGTGCCATCATCATTGGCGATCATTGCTCGCTTGTTGATGCATTGGAAAGACTTGTGTCCACGGCCACCACATGTGAAGCACTTGATAGAACTTGTCTTGACGGGATCGTCCGGTGGTGCCAATGAAGAGTAAGTCATGTTCTTGTAGTTGCTTGCCGGAGGGCGAGTTGAGGAAGGCGTCGCTTGCTTGAAACTTGACTTGTCGCCGTTACTTGGTAATGCTCTAGTCGAGGTAGGAGGTGTCGAAGAGGAAGTAGGTGTAGCTTGAGTGTATGAGCCGTAGGTCTTGGATGAGTACTTGGCATACTTGAAGTCTTCTTGTACTTGTCATTCCGCCTTGGTCGCTTGGTGAACTAGCTCGAGAAGGTTGGAATAAGGTTGGAAATCGGTAATCTTGCGTATTGGGTGGTTGAGGCCGTTCAATAAGCGTGCCATTGTTTGCTCCTCATCTTCTTTGACATTGGCTCGTATCATGGCAATCTCCATTTCTTGATAGTATTCGTCCACCATCTTGAAGAGATCGCGTGTGTAGTGTGTAGGCACGAAGCGTGCTCGCATGACGTCCTTCATTTGTGTCCAAGTCGTGATGGGTGGCTCGTCCTTCTCGCGACGTAGCTCGATCACTTGTTCCCAGCAAATGAGGGCATAGTCTTGGAACTCGAGGGATGCCATGGCGATCTTCTTTTCTTCGTCGTAGTTGTGAAGATGAAATATCTTGTCGACTTTCAATGCCCATGATAGGTACTCGGGATCGTTGCTTCCAAAGAACTTGGGCATGGTGAACTTGAGCTTGCCCTAGCGGAGTTCTTCATCATAGTGACGATGTTGATGTCGCTCTTGTCGAGGAGGAGGGTCTTCAAGGACTCGGTCCTCTTGGTGTCGCTCGTGACACGGAGGGGGTTCTTAGATTACCCGATCCGGTTGCCGAGGAGGAGGTCGAGGTATATATTCCCGGTTGCGCCTTTCTTGTTGTTCTTCATGTTGAGCGGCTTCTTCTTGTATTTCCTACCGGAGAGCTTCCTCTTGCTCACGTACTTGACGACTGCGTTGGGCAACGGCTTGAGTGGACTCTCTGAGTGCATCTCGAGCCTCTTGAGCTTGAGCTTCACGCCATTGTTGTTGAAAACGATGTGCCTCGGCATCTTGTTCATCTTAATGTTGACGTGCTCGCTCTGCCTCGTGTTGGCGTTGCAGTTACCTTTCGTGATGATCGTGAATAGGATTGCGGTTGGATTGACGATCTTGTCGCGTGGCTTGG
This sequence comes from Aegilops bicornis, assembly GCA_021605145.1. NCBI lineage: Eukaryota > Viridiplantae > Streptophyta > Magnoliopsida > Poales > Poaceae > Aegilops > Aegilops bicornis. Next base: position 340,922,946 of record CM038673.1, on the reverse strand, counting down.
TGAAGAGTGTTCAATGTCAGTGTGCTTGAGTTGTCGGAGGAGTGTCGACTTGAGTAGCCCCGTCTTGAGGTTGACCAACAAGGCACAAATCTTGTCCAATCTTGCATTGTTCTCTTGTTTTGTTCGTCGAGCTTGTTGTCGAAGTAGTCTCTTGTACGTTTCTCGGAGAGGCATAAGTCGGTGGCAAAGTTGTCGATGCGGTCGCTCATTCCTAGGTGCTCTTGATACAAAGCTCGTTGTGTGCCAAATAGGTGAGTCTTGGTGATGTAGGTGGTCATGTCATCGTCTTGCTCGAGGAAGAGTGGGTTGGTAGAAGAACTCGGCCTATCCATCATGTGAAAGTGGTGGTGAGTAGGAAAACGTGAGAAAAAAACCAAAGTTACCTTTTGTGAATATTGTGGATGTAACAGGTACGATCCCATGTGATGCTATAATAGGAGAATTGGTACCAAGTATTGTTTCTCATACCTACAAGTAAAAGGCTTATGGAGGAGCTCGGTTAGGAAGTGGCACAAATAATTCAAGTAAATGTTAGTCAAGATGTTGACAAAGTTGAGAAGATTCACAAATGGCAAGTAAGACAAATAGATCAAACCCAAAGATAACACTACGAATGGGATCCGCACAACCAAGGGATGAGCTCTAAGATGTGGAACCACGGATAATGCTCTTCTTGTATGGATACTAGAGAGACACTAGCTTGATTGCACTAATGGGCTAGATATGCTAGTGCACCAACCTAATAGAGAAACGGGTCGTCTCACTATCCCACGTGTGCTTATGTATGTATGAACCAAGATGGTGAACTAGGTAAAGTGGCACAATACTATTGCTTACAAGCTCTTGCTTCTCTTCTCTTTTGCTTAAAAGCTTTTCTTCTCTTTTTTTCTCTTTTTTTGTGACTATGCCACAATGCTTGATATGCGAGCCACAATGCGAGGGAACAAGTAGTATATGCACGGGAGAGACGTAACACTAATGGTGCACTAAGGCGTGGCCCGGCAATACTCAACAAGATAGTCTCGATGGTTAAGCTACGCAAAAGAGGCTCGAGGCTATCAAGGTAATGGCAAGGGTAAGACAATGGTGTCGTCGAGGTTACCGTCCTTGCTTACGGTTGAATGAAGATGATGTTGTCAAAGCCGGTGTGGAGTCTGAGTCGATGATCGAGTGGCGGTGATGATGATGTCCAATCGCGCCTAAGTAGCCGAAACACCTTAGGACACGAGAGAAACCGCAGCCCGAAACTCAAACAACCACGAGAGATATTGGGAAGAACACGATGATGGTTGGGTACCAAAATGATGCAAAATAGAAAATGGTCGAAAGTCTCTAGAGGGTCCATGCGCACGGGGTAAGTGACGCCCGTGTGCACGGGGTCCTCTAGGAGCGGACGATCTGCTTCGGATCCGTGGGTATTTCCCAATTTGAGGCCAAATTCAATGGATTGATGGGTGGGGAAGAGGGTAGGGGGGGGGGGCGGTAGATCGACTTGGCAAAGACCAAATTCGTGGATCAAAACAACCAAATCTCACAAGATCAACAAATTGCAAGAAAATATTTTGGGGCTATTTTTGGTGGGGATTTTCAAATTAGGACAAGAAACAACAAAATCAAGCTAGAAAGTGGAGGGTATGGACTCCAAGATGTGAATGAACCTTGCTCATGATACCAAGATTGTCGGTGTACTAAAGTAGGGGTACCCTAGTACCCCGAACCTCGCAGACGGGCATGTAGCTGTCCCGTGGCAAGCCTTTGCCAAGGCGTCTGCCAAGACCCTCCGTGGCCCTTCAGGAAAACAAGACCCCGGCAAGAGGAGCTTGCCGGTGAGCCAGTCAAGAACAAAGTGTTCTCAGTCAAGGAGACAAGACCCCGGCAAGAGGAGCTTGCCGGGAAGGCCACTTTAGGCACGAAGGAAACAAGGCCCCGGCAAGAGGAGCTTGCCGGGAAGGCTTGGTGAGCGCCAAGCTCCCAAGCACGACAAAAACCTTGCCGCGGCAAGGCGCTTGTCAGCGGCAGTAACCTCTCTTCCTCTCCGCTTCCACCATCCACCAACGTGTCGCCATAGGGCTTCCCTCAGCGCCACAGGTCGACGGGCTGTGCAGCCAGCCGGGAGCGGCGACAAGCGGGCCGACAAGTCATTCGTCAGTGGCAAACAGAGGCGCACTTGACGGTCCATGTTGCACTTTTCAGCGGCGAGGGACGGGCATTTATGGCTCTTGTCCCTTGCCGTCAGAGTTAGGGTATAGACCATCGTGACACCTGCATACAAAGCGGTGTACCAACCTCTGTTTTTACTATCTTACCCTTGTCTACTTGCCACCTGTGGTGACCCCTTGTGCCTATAAAAGGAGGCCCAAGTGCAACGTAGAAAGGGTTCGGCTCGTTCGGTTCAGCTCGTACGAGGCCACAGACTCTCAAGCTAGGTTTTGTAGCCTCGTTGCTCCCTAGCAAGAACACAATACAACCGGACAAGCAGCAGTAGGGAGTATTATCTCTCCGGAGAGCTCCGGCTGGGTAAATCTGCTCGTGTGCATCGCCTCGATCCGCTCTTTGTGCATCCTCCGCCCCCTGCCGAACCGAAAAGGGGCTTCGGTCCCGTAGGTGTCCGTGGTGGTACAGATTTCCCCCGACATCTTTGGCGCGCCAGGTAGGGGGCGCGTCGAGGCTGTGTGAACCCGATCCGGAGGTCACACGAGCAGCTTCATCAACATCTTCGTCAACATGGCGCCGAAGAAGAAGTCTTCGGCAGCAGCAGAGCCGTCCGTGTCGAACCCGCCACCACCGGAGCTGTCAGGTGGTGGGGGAAACGCTGGCGGAGGAACCAGCGTCGTCGAGAGAGCCCACAATGCTGCCAGATCCAAGGACAAGGCAGCACATGCGTCGGCGTCCGAAGTCCGCGACCGCTGCCCTTCGCAGGAGGCGCGGGACCGACAACGTCATGATGCTCAAGGCACCATACGCTCGCTGGATCAAGGCCAAGCCGGAGGATCCCGAGGCCTCGAGACCGATGCACCCCAAAGATGCTGGTACAAGCGGAGTACGGTCGCTATGGATGCTGCTCCTCATAACTTGGTTAGAGTCCGAGCACATCCCGTTCTTCGCTCCGCACGCCGTTGCCGCCAACCACACCAGCGAAGCCTTGGCTAGAGCTTCGCCATTCTAGATTACCCTCCAACGGCCGATAAGGTCGACGTAATGGAGGGCCACAATTCAGAGTCTCATCGGCCGCTTAACGCGACGCCCCGCTGCAACCGAATGCCTCGCAGCCGCGCAAGGCGACAAAGGCGCGAGCTAATGGCGGCGAGAATTGCGGGGTGCAGCCACCGCACTCCCCTTCCCGAAGACCAAGATCGCCGACTCGCCGGATCCACCTCGACAATGACTCCACGGCGTCGTCGGATCCATGAGCTCGCCGCGACCAGCGCCAAGTTCTCCGAGAACGGCAAGAAGAAGACGCCGAACCCGTATCGAAGGCCAAGAGAAGCGCCGTCAATCAGACTAACGCTACCGGGCCCATCGTCGATATGCATGCGCCTGGGGAACCAGCGACTTGCGTCAGTGACGTAGGTTGTCCTGCTGCTCACTCGAGAGCTGCGGCAAGTCCGGTGGCCCGACAAGAAAAACTTCAAACCAGATGTGCGAGAAAAGTATGATGGCAGGACACACCCATCGGAGTTCCTCAAGATCTACACCATCGCGGTGCAAGCTGCGAGGGGACGAGACGACAAGATCCTCGCCAACTACTTTCCCTTGGTGCTCAAGCCAAACGTCAGATCTTGGCTCATGCACTTGCCGGATGGCTCTAATTCTTCTTGGGCAGATTTGTGCCACCAGTTTGTTGGCGCCTTCACAGGCGGCCACAAGCCTCATGGCCGTGAGAGTGATCTCCACCTGCTTGCCCGTGAAGGAGGGAGAGTCCGCGCCAAGTTCATCCGTAGATTCGGCCGAGTGCACTACAACATCCCCGACGTCCACCCTGCCAAGCGGTGATCGGCATTCCATCGTAATGTACGAAACCGCAGGATGAGGGAGGAGATGGCGATGTGCAAAGTGAAAGACGCCACGAAGCTCTACTTCTGGCCGACAAGTGTGCACGCTACCGAAGAAGGAAGAAGACTCCCGGGAGAGAATGTGGGAGCAGTAGTCGGCGGTGAGGAGACCGCTCCGGCAAGGAAGGGCCGAGGCGGAATAATGTAAAAAGAAGGGCAAAGATGTGCTAGTTGTCGAAAGCGATCCTAAGAACGGAGGTGCCGCCATGGTTGTCGGCTCGCAAGGAGGTTCTTGGGGCGCCAACAACAAGCCGTGGTAGTAGTCCGACAAGCGGTGACGGCTCGACAAACAAGATTGCAAGATCCACCGCACCAAGGGCCATGACCTCAGAGTCAGAAGAAAGTCGAGCAGCTTGTAGAACAAGAAAGAGCTGAATACGAAAGCGGCGAGACAAGGAGAAAGCCTGTGAAGGTGCCGGAGGAGGCTGGCAAGCGCGCCTGGCCGGGGGACGCCTTGTGACAAGGCCAAGCAAGCAAGGAGACAGACCTCCCCATGGCGCAACAAGGATGAAGACGAAGACAGTGACGAAGACATAGATGACGATGAAGCCGACGACCAGGAGTTTCAGAAAGCCACAGAGGTCCTTTGCGTTGACGGTGGTGCTTCTCTGCATACTTCGCACCGCCAACTCAAGCAGTGGATGCGGGAAGTAAATGCAGCAGAACCATCCGTAGAGTCACGCAAGCCTCTGAAGTGGTCCAGCACGCCTATCATCTTTGATATTGAGGACCATCCTGATCGCATAACTGCGGTCGGATGCTTGCCGATGTTGGTCTCACCAACTATACGCAACCTCAAAGTCACCAAGATGTTAGTAGACGGCGGGGCCGGCTTGAATCTGATCTCCTCTGCAGTGCTCCAAAAGCTACAGATCCCTGACAGCGAGCTCGAAGAGACCGACACATTCCAAGGAATCAACCCGGGAAGGAGCAAGCCGAAGGAGAAGATCACGCCGGTGACATTTGGCAATGAGCTAAACTTCGTAATCGAGAGGGTTACGTTCGACGTTGCTGATTTCCCGTTGCCTTATAATGGGATACTTGGCCATCCAGCGCTTGCCAAGTTCATGGCAGCCTCTCACTATGCTTACAATGTGCTCAAGATGCCAGGCCCGATAAGTGTCATCTCTGTCCCTGGCGACAAGAAGGACGCACTTATCTGCGCCGGCAAAGATCTACCCGGAAGCAAAGCAGCCATAGCAAACAAGAAGACACTTGCCGCCGAAGCTCCTGGGAAGAAGAAGACCAAGTCCGCAAGAGCTCGATGCCCGCTCCGCAAGCGCACCTCTTGAGTGCTGCGCTATCGCCGAGGACGCACCATCGAGCTCCACCGGCAAGTGCAAGAAGAAGGCAATGGCAGCTCCGCCAAAGAACCAAGAAGGTGTCCGCCGAGGAGGACGGCAGACTGGTGGTACCTTCACCATCGATTGCCACGCTTGACCCTAAATAGGAAAGCGGCCGTTGCTTTCCCCGCTGGCGAATGTCGATGTGTTTGCATGGCAACCGTCGACATCCCGGTGTTCCTGTGAAAGTAATTGAGCACCACCTTGCCGTCAGCCCTCACGCTACGACCACGTCAAGCAAAAGGTCGTGAAGCAAGCGGTGGAGCGCCAAGAATTCATAGCGTAAAAGATCAAGAAAGCTGGAAGCAAGAGCCTTGTCGAGGAGTGCTCCACCCCACATGGTTGGCCAATCCTGTAGTAGTCACGAAGCAAATGGGAAATGGAGGCTTTGTATAGACTTCACCGATGTCAATAAAGCTTGTCCCAAAGACCCATTTCCCTTGCCGCATTGACCAGATTGTTGACTCCACCACCGGATGTGACTTGCTTTCGCTTTCTTGATGCATACTCGTGGATATCATCGATCTTCATGGCAGGAGAGGATGAAGAGAAACCGCATTCATAACTCCATGTGGCACGCATCGCTTCATACGGATGCCTTTCGGATTAATGAATGCTGGTTCAACATTTGCAAGGGCAGTCCACGACGCTTTTGAGCCGCAGATGCATGTAAATGTAGAAGCCTACATGGATGACATAGTGGTCAAAAGCAAAGTTAAAGCAACTCGATCCAAGATTTGGATGAGACCTTGCAAATCTGCGCAAGATCAACCTCAAACTTAACCCCGAAAAGTGTGTGTTTGGAGTCCCTTCCGCAAGCTTCTCGGGTTCTTTGTGTCTCACGAGAATCAAGCCAATCCCGACAAGATCAAGGCCATTGAGCAGATTGAAGCACCAAAGCGTGTCAAGGATGTGCGAAGACTTGCGGTTCGTAGCTGCTCTCGTGAGTTTATCTCTAAGTCAGCTGGCGCTACCGCCATTTTTCAAAATCTTGAAAAAGGCGGGTCCAATGAAATGGACTCGAGCGAGAGGCTGCTGCAAGACTTGAAGAGGTACTGTCCTCCCCTCAACGCTTATGTCGCACCTAAACCACAAGAGAAGTTGTTGCTATATTTAGCGGCAACCAATCAAGTGGTTAGTGCTGCGTTAGTAGCGGAGAGGGAGGCGGATGATGAGCTAACAACCACGGCAAGTACGTCCAACGACAAGCAGGGGGCTTCTCCGACAAGCTCCGGTCCCGACAAGGACAGATCTGCGCAAGATTGCGACAAGATTCAGAAAAGGATGGTGCAGCGCCCAGTCTACTTTGTTAGTTCCCTTTTGAAGGGAGCTAGATCAAGGTACTGCGTGCGTAAGCTGCTTTTCAGCCTCCCTCATGGCCTCGAGAAAGCTGCGCCATTACTTCCAAGCGCATGAGATAACAGCTTGTCACCGCTCATCAAGAGGATATTGCAAAACCCGTGCGACAAAGCGAGGATAGTTGAGTGGGCGCTGAACTGTCAAGCTTTGGTCTCAAGTTTGAAAGCACTTCAACTATCCAAAGCAGAGCATTGGCGGAGTTCATAGCAGAATGGACGCCGACACCGCATTTAAGAAATTCCGTAGACGCCAGCGCATCCCGCTAAGGAAGCAAGTAAAGAGTGGCTGATGTACTTTGATGGTGCCTTCTCGGGCAAAGGCGCCAGCGTCTTGGCGTCGCTTATCGCACTCCACGGAGAGCACCTCAAGTACATAGTCCAGATGCACTTTCCCAAGGAACAAGCAACAAACAATACCGCAGAGTATGAAGGTTTGCTTGCCGGTCTCAGGATCGCGGTGGACCTTGGGATCAAGAAGCTCATTGTCAGGGGTGACTCGCAACTTGTCGTCCGCCAAGTATATAAAGATTATCAGAGTCCGTTGATGGAAGCCTATGTCGATGAAGTGAGGAAGCTAGAAGAGCACTTTGAAGGCCTGCAAATGGAACATGTTCCAAGAGCTCAGAATGATATTGCTGATGGCCTGTCAAAGTGCGCCGCACTCAAGCTACCTGTGGAACCAGGGATCTTTGTGCTCAAACTGACTCAACCAACCGTAACACCATCAACTAGGCAGACTAAGAAGAGGACGTTGGTTTCACGACTACTTTCCAAAGAAGCTTCCCGAAGCCGCCGCCAAGAAGGTCCCCAAGATCAACGCCAAAAGTGCCGAGGAAATACCGTCCCGACAAGCCCTAGGGTTTGTTTCGTTGAAGCAAACATTCCCGACAAGTTTTGCTCCGGCAAGCTTGCCGGGGAATGTCAAGCTCCGGCAGAAACTCAGGTTCATGCCGTAGAAGCTGATGTTCCCGCAGCGATAGATGTGCCTTTAGTCCTTGTTGTCGAGCCGCAGGCTCCAGCATGGGCGCAGCAGATTGTTCATTTCCTTCGACATGTGAGAACTTCCCGAAGAGCAAGAAGCAGCGGAAAGAGTAGCCCGCGGTCAAGTATGTACCAGTTCGTTGACAACGCCTTGTACAGTAAGAAGACTCAACGGTGTGAAATTGAAGTGCATTTGCGGGAAGATGGACAGAAGCTGTTGGCGGAGATACGTGGAGGCATATGTGGTCACCACATTGGCGCAAAGCCCTTGCTTCAAGAAAGCTTTCCTAAGGTTTCTTCTGCCAAAGCCCTCCAGATGCAACCGCACAAGTAACCAAGTGTGAAGCGTGCCAGTTCCATTCCAAACAGATACACCAGCCAGCTCAAGCTCTCCAGACGATCCCTGGGGGGAGGAGAAGATAATAGTGGGGGCTCCTGTCGGTGTACTAAAGTAGGGGTACCTTAGTACCCCGAACCTGTGCACGGGCAGTCGCAGCGTCCCCGCGGCAAGCCTTGCCGGGAAATGGGAAACAGAGAAGCTAAGTTGCTAAGTTTAAACGATCAGTTTTAAATTTTTAAAAGTTATCTTCCTCGAACGACCGTGCTTTGTATGGAAAACCCATGCGCGAAGGAACCAAATCGTGACTGGTCGCGCCCTTACTTTGTTTCGAGTCTGCTCAACAACTTAAGTGAGCTGCGGCTAGTCCGCAACACGGTTGCTTGTCGGTAGCGACCGCCAAAGAAGTCATTGAAGTTCCGCACTCTCGGCGCCATGCGGCAAGGGTGCCTGCACCGACAAGTTTCCTCGAAAAGCGAGGGCAGTAACATACAAAGCCAAGAGTCGAGTAAAGGAAGTAACGAGAAAATATTGCCCGTAATAAAGTTATATTACAAAAATAACTTATTGCGGCATCGCTAAATTGTTCTCGTAACTGAAATAACAGCAAAGAGGAGAAGAAGGGCCGTAGCCAAGCCCGCAAGCCGTAGTTGTTGGGGCTGCGGCAAGCCGAGTTGCAGGGGCTGCGGCAAGCCGAGTTGCCGGGCTGCGGCAAGCCGTAGTTGCCGGGCTGCGGCAAGCCGAGTTGCTGAGGCTGCGATATCAGATAAGCCTTTCGTCCTTTTCAAGCATCCTTTTTCATTAAAAACATTCTACTCGGATACGGTCCGTGGAGAATGAAAAACATGAAAGAGACGATTACAAGTTTTAAATGCGGATAAGGCCCAAGGCTTACAAATTAAAAGAAAAGATGCCCGTAATCCTTTTCCTGTCCCTCTCTTCGTGGAGGTAGGTCAAGGAGGCGAGAAGGGCAAAAGGAACGCCAGGCGAGCTGGTGTGCCAAGGCACCAAGGGAACATCCCGGAGCTCTCCGAGGACTTGTGGAGATGGCAGCGCCCGAAGCGGGGCTCAAGACGGGCGGCAGGATCGTCAAAGATGTCAGTCGAGGGCACTACGCCTCGTGCATCCGACTTGACGGCCTTGTCGCCATCCCTCTTCCCCTTCCGCAGCCTCCCCACGCCCACGCCCAAGGAGACGACCCGGAGTTCAAGGAGCCGACGGCGCGGATGATGGGGTCGCCGGTGGCGACGAAGCGGCGCTCGACAACTAATCGGGCCCGCTACCCTCGTCGTCGTTGTCGCTCTCCTCCTCGTCACTCTCGCCGAGGGGAATCTTCGCTGTCGGAGGAGCTATCCACGCAGCACTTCGCCTCGAAAGTACCGAGATCCCGAAGACCTTGACGGAGAGGAGATCACCCTCCATTAACTTAAAATGGAGGGTAAACCCCGCCTCGTGCTGTGGATGCGAGTGAACGCCTTCCACCCACGATCAAGATACATCACATTAGGGGCTGGAAATACAACACGGACTCGCATGCCGCTGATTCCAGCCCCTCATGTGCGATCTCGATGTCTCGGGCGGATCCGACTCCATCGCGCCGCGAACGGAGCTGAAGCCGAGGCGACGACGAGGCGCCCAAGCAGCCTCGACAAAGAACTTCGCAAGGGTCGCCCTCGTATGGACCGCCGCAGGGGGAACCGCCAGGCGGAGGCGGAGACGGCGCCGCCCGTCCGCTTCTTCCCCGGCGCCGACCTGCCCACGACCTCGCCCCCTCCTTCTTCCTCTTGTGGATGGCTCGCCACCCCGGGCGTGGGGTTGGGAGGGAGCTGTCTAGCGGCGACCCTGCCGCCACCGATGAAGAACCAAGGTTCCTTTTCTCCATGACGAATGAGAGAAAGGGGAGCAGAAGTCGAGGAAAGGAGGAGATGGGAGAGTGCGGGCTTCAAGGCCCCTTCCGCTTTTTAAAGAAGCAAGGTGGGGCTCGCCGCCCTGCTCGGCAAATCAGGGCATAGGAAGAGCAGGGAATCGGGCTGACCTGCTGCCTCTCGCCGCAACGGCCTGGGCTTCCCACTTCCACCGGCCCGCGACCCCAAGAGCATGGGAGCCACATGGCGGGGATGCGTAACCGAGGCGACGGGTGAGGCGACCAAGACGCCGCCCACTTCCCCACGACGCCGCAATTGACGCGTCTGCTACGGGAACGCGCGGACACGGAGTGGATTTGGTTTGGACCCAGCCGTGCATGCCTGGCGTGCCTGCTTTTGGGCCGCCCAATAGCGCAAGACTGCAGTGTATGGCCTGTCACCGGGGGCTCCTGCCGGTGTACTAAAGTAGGGGTACCCTAGTACCCGAACCTGCAGACGGGCAACAGAAGGCCCCCGTGGCAAGCCTTTGCTGCAAGGCCCCGCCAAGACCCTCCGTGGGTCTCTTCGTAGAATAAGACCCCGGCAAGAGGAGCTTGCCGGTGAGCCATTCAAGAACAAAGTGTTCTCAGTCAAGGAGACAAGACCCCGGCAAGAGGAGCTTGCCGGGAAGGCCACTTTAGGTACAAAGGAAACAAGGCCCCGGCAAGAGGAGCTTGCCGGGAAGGCTTGGTGAGCGCCAAGCCCCAAGCACGATTAAACCTTGCCGCTGCAAGGCGCTTTTGCCAGCCGGCAGTAACCTCTCTTCCTTCCCGCCCAGCTCATCCACAAACGTGTCGCCATAGGGCTTCCCAGCGCCAGCGTGTCGACGGGCTGTGCAGCCAGGGAGCGGCGACAAGCGGCGCCGACAAGGCTGTCGTCGTGGCAAACGGAGGCGCACTTGACGGTCCATGTTGTTGCACTTTTTCAGCGACATGGACGGGCATTTATGGCTCTTGTCCCTTGCCGCCGAGTTAGGTATAGACCACCAGACATCGCATAAAGCGGTGTACCAACCTCTATTTTTACTATCTTACCCCTGCCTACTTGCCACTGTGGTGACCCCTTGTGCCTATAAAAGGAGGCCCAAGTGCAACGTAGAAAGGGTTCATTGCTCGGGTTCAGCTCGCATGAGGCCACACTCTCAAGCTAGGGTTTTGTAGCTCTCGTTCTCCCTAGCAAGAACACAATACAACCGCATAAGCAGCAGAGGGAGTATTATCTCCGGAGAGCTCAAGCTGGGTAAATCTGGTCGTGTGCATCGCCTCGATCCGCTCTTTGTGCATCCTCCGCCCCCTGCCGAACCGAAAAGGGGCTTCGGTCCCGTAGGTGTCCGTGGTGGTACAGATTTCCCCCGACAAAGATGTTGTAGGGTGAAACCCTAAGATGGATCTTTTCACACTTGGAGGGGGGGGGGGAGGAGGAACACCAAGAAATCACAAAGAGGAAATGTAGCGACCAGACCTCAAACAAGCCCTCGATCTCGTGCATCGCTGTCATCCCCGGATCGCAAGAATGCCGACATGCACAAGATTTCTTGAAGGATTTATAACAGAGTAGCAATCACACACTTATTACATCGAATGTCTCCAAAGGAGAACTTATTACAATAGATATGGCTTAAGGCCATCTAATAACGATAACAAATGGGAAGGCTTGGAAGATAAGCGAGTCCATCAACTCCAACGGCATCAATGAGTATAGAACCATGGCCTAAAGCACCTTACTGTTGTCCTAAAAAGTCCAGAACTGAACATTGCAGCCCTAAAACGGGTCAAGACATGGAATATGCCGCAATGTAACACATAGAGAGCAATATGAAAGAGTAATGCTATACTACATGCATATTTGGTCGGTGGAGAGCTCTCTACGGTTACAGCTTTTGCATAAAGCCAATTTTTCCTCGCAACAAAGGAATAAATTTTATTTAACTATCATGGTGGTTGTTAAACATTGAGAATGGTTGACAAGATTCTCAATCCCAATTAAACATCATCATTAAAAACCCAACAATATTCATTTAAAGTAACATGATGAGATTCACATGATAATCCAGTTACTTGATACTCAAGATGTCCATAACCGGGGACACGGCTAACCATGATTAGTTTGATACACTCTGCAGAGGTTTGTGCACTTTTCCCCACAAGACTCAATCTTCTCCGTTGGGATTCTCGCAATACATGGTGTTTGAGAAACGGATGACCGAGACATAGTCTTTCAGAAGCGCTAGCACCTTACGAATGGGTAGACCGTATCAACCTACATCCCCTACATCGTAGTCTACCACCGTAAGAGTTCGCACGACTTAGTCAACTATGCTTGAGCCCATAGTAGCTTGTGGCTGCACACGGAAGTTTCTAGCATGAATAATATCATGATCCCTTTGAGCACAGGTGGCGGTCCAAAAGAAATAGGCAATCCCGAATACCCTGTACCGAATCCACCAAGATGTGTGTTTAAGTTGCCACCTTAGATAAACCATTAATTAACAATCTTCACATCCGTCATCGATACACTCACCCAATCCACGTCTACTAGCAATAGCATGGCATAATAAGCAAACGTAGAAGTAACTCCCAAGGGTTTGATAATAAATCAGGTAATGGGTACTACCTCAACTACTTTCCCAAAACCCACAGTTTAATTACATCCTAATCATGCAATGTTTGAGGATTGATCTAATGCATAAAAACTGGGTATGAAAAGGGATATGATCACAGTGTTACTTGCCTTCCTGATGATCCGTTAAACCTAGAGATTCAAAATAGCAAGCGGCGCACTCCGGGTACTCTATCGCAAACAAACAAGCACACAATAAGTACTCAACTAATGCACAGGTAAAACTCAAATAAAAGATCTAACCAGAAAGTTCAACTTAAGAACTCCGGTTTGCCAAAAAGAAACAACTCGAACGAAGCAACGAAAAACAAACGGCGAAAGAAACATGCTTCGTTTTACTAATCTGGACCTAAGTCAAATTTTACAGAAGCAAAAACTTGTTTGAGTTGATTATTCGGAAAGAGGGTTTCGAGACAAAACTCCAGGCGCTTGAATCGCCTGATTCTGATAAACAAGCGAAAAGTTATACTAGATCGAAAATCGGATTAGAAAAATCGCGGAATAAATCCGAGAAAAAGAAAAACGACGAACAGCTTAACGAACGAACGTTCGTTATCTGGATCTAAACGATGAACGCGTTCGTTAAAACGAACGAACGAGCGAACGCTCGCTATTTAACCTAAACCGGAAAAAAACCGATATATAAAAAAACGAATCTAAAAAAACCGACGGAAAAACCGAACGGTTTTTCGAGGAAAACCGGCGGCGGCTCGGGTCAACCTCGGGGTGCGGGTCCGGCGAGGGCGGCGGTGGTCGGCCAAGAATTGCCAAGCAGGGGCGGCGGGTCAAGCTAGGGTTAGGTTAGGTGGGCGCGGGGCGGCTTGGCTGTCCCGGCCTCGGTCGGCGCTTATATAATGCCCTGCCAAAGTGAGTCTCCGCCGGTTACGGCTCAGTCGGTTCATGCGTTTTTTATAATTTCACAGAGAAAATCTAACGAAAGAAATACTAAACGGACTCCAAAAAATCCCGAAATAAATTTTCCCCGGCTTCTAAAATCAAGCCGGACAAGATGAACATTTATTTGGGGCCTAAAGGCAATTTTGAAAAACGTACCTTTTTCCTAAATTCAAATAAAATGACGAAAAACTCCAAGTAAAATCTTATTTGATTTTTTTATTATATCTTCAATATTTCTTTATTTTGGGAAAGCCATTTTATTCTCTCTCTCATATTTTGATAGTAGAAATAATTGAAGATAAAATAAATAAAATCCAATGATCCTATTTTCAAAATTTGAGAAAACTCAAATATGAAAATAACGAAATCCCCAACTCTCTCCGTGGGTCCTTGAGTTGCGTGATATTTCTAGGATCGAGCCAAAATGCAATAAAATATGATATGCAAGTGATGATCTATGTATAACATTCCAAATGGAAAATTTGGGATGTTACAAACCTACCCCCCCTTAAGATGAATCTCGCCCTCAAGATTCGGGTTGGCTAGAAAATAGGTGAGGGTGGGCCTTAAGCAGATCTTACTCTCGCTCCCAGGTGGCTTCATCCTCGGTGTGGTGGCTCCACTGAACTTTGCAAAACTTAATAACCTTTTTTAAGGGTGACCTACCGGCATACTCGAGAATTTTGACCGGTTTCTCCTCGTAAGTCAAATCATTACCCAACCGAATTGCTTCCTGCCAAGCATACATTATCTCAAAGGTATATCGCCCATCTCTCAAGTGGCACTTCTTCAACTGAGAAACGTGGAGCACGTCGTGAACTCCTGACAATCCTTCGGGCAACTCCAACTTGTAAGCAACTTCTCCCATGCGTTCCAAAACTTTGTATGGCCCCACAAAACATGGCGCTAACTTTCCTTGAACTCCAAAACGCTTAACTCCTAGAAGCGGGGATACTCGAAGATAAACTCTGTCTCCGACTTCTCAGATAATCGCCTCCTTATGCTTTTGAATCCGCATAGCTCTTTTCCGCCTAGACTGGCTACCTTGAGCCTATCGCTAATCAACTTCACTTTCCGCTCGCATTCTTAATCAAATCTGGTCCAAACAATCATGGCGGTCTCCAACTTCATCCCACAACAATGGGTTCTCGCACCTCTTTTCCGCATAAGGCTTCGAAAGGGCCATCTTTAAACCGGTTTGATAGTCGTTGTTATAAGAAAACTCACAGATGGCAAGTTGTCATCCCAACTTGATCCATACTCCAATGCACATGCTCTCAAAGATATCCTCCAAAATCTGGTTGACTCTCTCGGTTTGTCCATCTGTCTGTGGATGAAAAGCTGTACTAAACTCAAGTCTGGTTCCCAAAGTTTCGTGCAACTGATTCCAAAACTTTGAGGTGAATTGGGTTCCTCTATCTGATACGATACTTGTTGGGGATATTACTACTGGGCGTAAACCGGCCAGGAGAGGCCGGGTTAACTTCACCAGTAGCCAAGTATGCTTGAAGCCTGTGAGGATATTCTATAAGGGCCCAATGCCCAGAACCGGTTTATGGCTTGTAGCCGTGAACCGGCATTGGTATGTAACTTGTGTTGTAAGTTAGAAATACTAGAGACCGAACCGGACACGTCTATGAGCCGGTCTCGGACTTCGCAATCCGATGGGCGCCACCCATGTATATAAGGGAACGACCACATGATTCAGACAACAGACAACAACTCGAGACTTAGGCAAAGCTTGTTTGCTCCCTAGTCATCGAAACCCCCCATCAATTCCATCACAACTAGACGTAGGCTTTTACCTTCATCGAAGGGGCCGACCTAGTATAAAATCTCTTGCATCCTTGTGTCCGCTTTAACCCCTTTAAGTTAACCCGTAGCGATGGCTCCACGACTAAGTCCTTTCATGAGGACATCTACCGTGACAAAACCACGACAGTTGGCGCCCACCGTGGGGCTATCGCACGATGGTTTCAAGATCTTGGAGGGAAACTTCAAGGATTTCGAAGGTTACGCTGGGCCGGATGACCAAGAGTCGTCGTCGCGGCAAGCTCTACATCGATGATTCAGGCTGGGGCCCCGAAGCCGGCTCGATTGAGTACGGGTACCGGGTCCCCTTTGGTGGTATACACGTCTTCATTGGCAAGATCGGTGAACCGGGCCCTGAGCTGGACATCTGCACCGACCTCGTCGAAACAGCTCAGCGTGCGAGATGTGCCCAGGTTAAACCGGCCGTGAAGCGTGCCTTCATGGGATTCATCCACGGAAGAGAATACGAGGATGGGTCAAGATCCGTAGCGAGATCGCTGCTTATTCCGCGACGAGTCCTCGACCGAGAAACCGAATCTTTGTATCGGCCACTGGACGGCGGATTGGGGGCTGTTCGATGGTGACAGATTCCGGACCCCTCGATCTGCCCAACCGGGTTGGAATATTCATGGCCGGTACACAAAGGGCGATCCACTCTTCGACGGCAGCAGCAATGTTCTCCGGATCAGCGGCGCGGGCGGCCGGGCAGAGGCTCCTGCGGCGCCTACCGCCCATGTCTTATCAGATTTGTTTGATGCGTTGGCTGTGCTTATAGCGGAAGCTAACCCGGCGGATCAGGATGCCCACAATGAGGAGGTTGCAAAGGTGAGGGAACAGATCACTCAGGCCAAGGCCGATTTAGCAGCCGAGAACAACAGGATGGCCGCAGAGCGGGCCGCTTTGGACGCGCAGGCCTATAGGCTTACGCCGACCGAACGCGTCGCATGAAGTCCTAAAAAGGAAGCATCGGTCTCTGCTCACGACGGTCTTCGATGGTCAAACCTCTTTAACACCCCAGAGCAGGACTAGTAACCCGCCGTGGTTAAACCGGCGGAAGCACTCGGGACGGGTGCGCCCGGTTCACCGCCGATGGAGCCGCTTCAACAGAATAACATCGCGGCTCACTGTCCGCACGGCTCCGTGTCACTATTCCAATCCAATGGACAATCTATCGCCGCCGCTTCACGGCCGGAGGCCATCCCAATTGAAGGAGACTCTCCGCAAGCGGTGGAGACGCCGCAGGTTAAGGAACTTCTTGACAGCCTTGGTTCAAAGAGAAGCATATTCATATAGTCGTGACCGAATTCATTCCACCCCCCGTTCGAGCCGGAGTTACAGCAGGCGGATGGATGAACCGGCCATATCCAGTAATGCACGGGACCATGAAGCGCCCCATGGCCGTAATCCGGCAGGTGATGCTCAAGAAGTGGTGGACCGGGCCCGAGCGCGCAGGGACGCCGAGTTAGCAACGCAGCATGAGGCTCGTCGACCACGCCGTTCGTCCAACCATCTCGATTGAGCCAGGAGTTACTTTCTAGCTCTTTGGGAGTGCCTTTGTCTCGTCCCCTTATGAGCAATGTGCGCTTGCCCAAGGATTTCAAGGGCCCGCGCAAAGTACCAAATTACACAGCCGATTTGTCTCCGGAAACATGGATAAAGAGTTATGAGATGGCCATGGAGATGCTGGACGTAGATGAAGCGGCATGTGCAAAGTATTTTACCATGATGCTTGAAGGAACAGCCCGTATTTGGTTGAAGGGCTTACCAACCAATTCTATCAGTTCATGGGCCCAGCTATGCAGCCGGTTTATCCGTAATTTCAAAGATACATGTAAGCAGCCCATATCGATAGTGGATTTAGCGGCCTGTATCCGTGGGAAGGAGAGTCAACAACCTCATTGGGTACGCCGAAGTTTCGAGATTTTGCACTCATCGCGTATCAGACAATGCCGACTCGCGGTTATAACGTTAGGAGAACAACTACGGGTTCAAACCTCGAACTTGAAATTGGGACGGATGAAGCGCCATTGTAACGACATGGGGACCCTCATGATCACAAGTAGTGAAGTATGCTGATTCTCGATGGTACCAAGGATCCCGAGTCGATGATGATAAGACAGGAAGGGAAAGAAGAATGGCAACTCAAGGGGCAAGAACACAACAACACGGGCAGGTCATGGTAACGGGGCAAGCGTAGCGGATGGCAATATGGATTTTTTCGCTAATACTAGTGTGCAGGATCGGGGCCGCCGACGGAGGGGTAAACCGCCGAATCAAGAGGCAGGCTCCCAAACCCCAACCCGGACCGCCTCGAACTATTTGTTAAATCAGCCTTGTCCAAAGCATGGGACGGCGAAGGAGGCCGCCACCCACCTTGGAAAGATTGCTATATTATGCAGTGAGTTCAAAAATTCTAATGCTTTTCGGTATGATCATGGATCGTGTGGTGGTTCAGGTCCCGATTCCATGGGCCGGGTCACGGTGGAGGAAATACCGGTTCAGTGGTACAATGGAGATCAGGTGGATGTAACAACCAAAACAATCGTAATAGCTGTAGGAGTTACAGCCAAAGAGCAAAGCAGCAGCAATGCAAGGGTTATCGTGTAGCCATCCAAGCGCTTAAATAGTGGGCGATGATTACGTATTCACCACTAGCTTGGATAAACGAGACCGTAAGCTTCACAAGCGAAAGCAAAGAATTCTGTTGAACTGCTGCATCAGAACGACCAAACCTCAAGGATTTGAGTCTCTGTGCTTACCGTGCATAGTCCTCGAATCGAACTTCGCTAGCACACACAAAGATAGATGAATACCGTAATAGCAAGTGCATCGCTTATTACAATGTATGATCCGTAATGTATAAAATAAAACAACTGCATAGCACTTGGCTAGCTTTATTCAATCAAACAAATGAAAGTAGCAGAAAATAACGATGAGTCCCATCATAGCCCATCGGCGATGCCGAGTGCGCACTCGCGACCCTAACGGTACCTTACTCTTCTCAATATCCTGCAACATGAGACGTTGCAGCCATATAGGTCAATACTTGGAATGTATTGGCAAGTTACACAGGAGTAATAATAAAGCAGACCTACATGTATACGCATAGTATAACAAAAGGAAGGCTTGAGGGTTTATTTTGCAGAAAGCTGCTTTTATCCTAATAACTACCTAATAGACAAATTTTTATTTAGTTCTTTATTACTACAATTAAATACACAAGGTTGAGTTGGCAAAATCAACTCCAACCTACCTCCTTTTATTAAGTTGCCCACAAATATTATTAAGTGTCACATCTGTCACAAGATCATCCAACAAATCAGAATGGCATAGTGGCTCAGATTTACCCATAACAGGGGCACGGCTAACAATGATTAGTTTTAATACTCGCAGAAGTTTGTACCCTTTACCCACTGGACCCAATCCAAGATTGAGACAAAGTCTTTCGTAAGAGGTTCCCTTAACCACCGACGGCCACATCCCACCTACATATGCTACATCACTGGTACACCGTTCGGGCAAGGGTTCCAATAACTGATCAATCTAAGCCGAGCCCATATAGCCAAAGTGGGTCGCACATGGAAGCTACTAGTCACTATGTCCGTCTCGATCTTTTTGAACCTGGGCGGCATTCCACTTAGGGTGCACTCTCATGGGCGCATGGCCTTAGAAAAGGTGCAAGACCCCATGATGCCTTCCCTCAACACCAAGCAATACCACTTCCGCCCAGGTGAGTTAAATCCTGAGTTGCTACTCAATTTGTTAAATATATAATCCTCACATAAGCTCAATGAATACTCAACCACCCCGTCTACAAAGCATAGCAAACTACAACTACCAATGATTTGCATAGCCAACATATATAATATTCTATACATGCATATATTCATAGTGTGATATAACTACATGCATAGAAAATAATAGGTAAGGATGATCAACATGTAACTTGCCTTGGTTCTGGTTCGTGAAAGTCACACTCGACGACAATAGCTCGCGTCGCACTCCGTGACAATCTACACGCTTTCACACAATTCAACAAATCAATCACCGAATACCTAAAAGAACCAAAAACAAAACCAACAGCAAGAAAATCATTTTTAAAACTCAACAACAGAATCTTAACATCACCTAAATTGCACTACGGTCACAATGCAAAAAGAATCACTCCATTCCGATAAACGGTTTGAGAGTTATGGCCTCCGGAAGATTTGATTCAAATTCAAACGAATTCAAATTTGGAACAGTGCAAACATGTGCAAAGTTGGTACTATGATAATGTGCTGATTTTTGTGAGTGCGTAGGAAAAGAATTACCTAAATTGGACATATAGGTTAAAAGATATAGCTAGTTGAAGTTTTAGCTGAAATCTGAAAGAAAACAAAAGGAAACATAAAACAACAGAAACCCCCGGTCCCGTAGCGACCCTATGCGCGTGCTCAGAGCAAACCGCCACGTGGCGCGGCGGAATTGGATGGGTGCGTGTGCTCACCCAAGACAGAGGAAAACGACGGCGGTCTCGGCGCAGCACGGGCGCTTCTCCTGGCTGGTTTCCGCGGCCAAGGCTACGGGCGGGTGCGGTGTGGAGTGGCGGAGGTGGTGGTGGTGTTCAATGGCGACGGGGCTCCCTCGAGCGGCGGTGGCGAGCTCCTGAACTCCAGCGTGCTCCGGCGAAGTCGGGCGTCGGTGTCGGCGTCGTCTCCGCAGTTAACCCGAGGTGTCAAACGAAAAGCGCGCGCCGAGAGGGGTTCGAACGGTGACAAGTGGAGCGCCACGTCCTTACGGCGGTGGATTCGGACGGTCAACGACGGGCGGGCGGCAAGCTCCTCCGTGAGATCCACTTGCCCCAGCCACGCGTGAGGCAACATGAGACGGGGAAAAGGGTCTGCTGGGGTTCGCTTGGTTTTGGGCACGCCGCCAGATGTCTCGCGTGCACGGGCGGCTGGTGTGCGGCCTCGACTCGGTTCGCCCGGTGTCGCGTGCGTGCGTGCGTGTTCGACTTAGGAAGAAGAAAGCGGCGCAGGCCCACGGTCGATGGTCGGAGGCGTCTTGCGGGTCGGCGGCGGCAGTACGTCGCTGTATGCGGCTTACGCATGGCCGTCTTGAAGGCTGGGCAGGGCAAAGCAGTGGCTGGGCTGGGTGGTAGCCCCGGCCATTTGTCTTGAGGTTAGGTGGGCAGCGGTCTTGGGCAGCGTAGTCATGTGCGGCACTAAGCTGCGTTTTCCTTTTTTGAAACAAAAACTACAACAAAGAAACTAAAATAAATAAAATAAAATACACAATATAAATTCTAAATAAAAATACCTAGACACACACAGAAAATAGCTCTACAGCTATAAACTACAGGAACACTAGTTCCAACTCTAATGCAATTTTGTAAAATAATTTTGATGCAATAGGCCACTCAAACAGCAATAAAATAAACAAATAAAATATTTTGAAGATCACAAAAATTACCAGAACATATCATATGAACTGGAAATAATATTCTGCACATTATGAACATTTTAAAAAAAACAGGGGAGAAGTCATGTTATCTCCACTCCAATAAATTGCCTTTTGTTGCATAATGATTTGAATATTGCAGAAAGACAAATAATGCAATAAAAATATGATATGCATATGAATGATCTATTAACATCCTAATTTAGGAAAATTGGGATGTTACAAACCTACCCCCCCTTAAGATGAATCTCGCCCTCGAGATTCGGCAACTAGAAAATAGGTGTGGGTGATCCTGCGTGAGATCTTCCTCTCGCTCCTCGTGTAGCTTCCTCCTCTTTATGATGATCCCATCGAACCTTGCATAACTTGATTGTCTTGGTGCGAGTAACTCTCTGCATTGTCTCCATAATCTTAATAGGCTTCTCCTCATAAGTCAAATCACTCTCCAATTGAATTGCCTCAAGTGGCACCGTGTCCCTCAATGGAACATCCATCATCTCTGCATGGCACTTCTTCAACTGAGATACATGAAACACATCATGAACTCCCCGACAAGGATTACTGCAACTCCAAATGATAAGCTACCTCTCCTCTACGCTTCCAAGATCTTGTAAGGTCCCACAAAACGAGGTGCTAACTTACCCTTGATTCCAAACCTTTTAATTCCACGAAGTGGTGAAACTCGAAGGTATGCACGGTCTCCTACCTCATATGTCACCTCCTTATGTTTTGCATCTACATAACTCTTACGCTGGATCTGGCTATCTTCAAATGTCACGAATCAATTTGACCTTCTCCTCAGCATCTCCGATCAAGTCTGGTCCAAAGAACCGACGCTCTCAACCTCATCCCACATCAACGGTGTCCAAAGACTTCCTACCATACAATACCTCAAATGGTGCCATCTTGAGACTAGCTTGATAACTGTTATTATATGAAAACTTTGCATAAGGTAAATTATCATCCCAACTGGACCCATAGTCCAAAGCACAAGCACTCAACATATCCTCCAAAATCTGATTTACCCTCTCTGTCTGCCCATCTATCTGTGGATGGAAAGCTGTACTGAACTCCAGCCTGGTGCCCAAGGATTCATGCAACTGACGCCAAAATAGATGTGAACCGAGTACCTCTATCGACACTACCTTCCTTGGAACTCCATGCGGACAAACAATTTTAGACATATAAATCTTTGCTAGCTGAGCACTGGTATAAGTAGGCTTTACCGGGATGAAGTGAGCAACTTTAATCAAACGATCAACAACTACCCAAATAGAATCATAACCTGACCGAGTCCTGGGTAAACCTGTAATGAAGTCCATACCAATCTCATCCCACTTCCAATCAGGGATAGGCAATGGCTGTAACAAACCTGCTGGTCTCTCGATGTTCTCGCTTAACTCTCCGCACACATCACATGTTGCAATATACCCAACAATTTCGCTCTTCAGGCTAGGCCACCAAAATCTTTCCCTCAAATCCAAATACATCTTGGTATTACCTGGGTGAATAGAATAAGGTGAATCATGCGCCTCTTGAAGAATCAACTTCCTGATATCTGCATCTTGAGGTACACAAATACGCTTCTCAAACCATATGGCTCCATGTTCATCCTCATGGAAACCTTCTGCCTTACCTTTAACCATATTCTCTTTTATCTCAACAATCTCCTTATCATTCTTTTGAGCTTCCCTGATCCTGTCAAGCAAAGTAGGCTTTACCTCAAGTGTTGCCAAATATCCCTTAGGAACCATCTCCAACCTGAGATTCCCGAACTGTTCACATAACTCGGGTGGCATATTATCAACATTAATTGCATTAGCATGGCTCCTACGACTCAATGCATCAAGAACAACATTAGCCTTACCAGATGATACCGCACATTCAAATCATAATCCTTAATAAGCTCCAACCATCTCCTCTCGCCTCGAGGTTCAAAATCCTTTCCGAGTAAAAATATACTTCAAGCTTTTATGATCAAGAATATATCACAATGATTACCAATAAGATATGGCCTCCAAGTTTTCAATACATGCACAACCGAGGCTAACTCCAAATCATGTGTGGGATAATTATGCTCATGATTCTTAAGCTGACGTGAAGCATATGCAACAACTTTTACCTTCCTCATCAAACACTCCCAAGTCCTTGACGAGAAGCATCACAATATACCGGAAGTCCTTATGTATATCCGGCAGAGTTAAGGATCGTGTCGTAACCAACGCCGCTTCAATTCCCCGAAAGCTGGCTTCACATTCATCACCCAAACAAACTTCTTCTCCTTCTTCAACAATTAAGTCATAGGCTTTGCAATTTTCGAAAAGTTCTCAATAAACCTCCTGTAATAACCTGCAAGGCCCAAAAAGTCGTGAATCTCCCAAGCTGTCATGGGTGTCTCCCACTCAGAATCGCAGCAACCTTAGATGGATCAACTGCAACTCCATTACTGACACAACATGTCCAAGGAATGCAACCTCATCCAGCCAAAACTCACATTTGCTGAACTTGGCGTACAACTGATGTTCCCTCAATTTCTCCAATACCAAACGCACATGCACCTCATGCTCTTGCTTATTCTTGGAGAACACCAATATATCATTAATGAAAACAACCACAAATTTATCCAAGAACTCCATAAACACCTTGTTCATCATATTCATGAAGTATGTAGGAGCATTAGTCAATCCAAATGACATAACAGTATATTCATACAACCCATACCTCGTAGTATAAGCAGTCTTTGGAATATCTTGGTCACGAATTTTTAATTGATGATAACCAGAACGAAGATCAATCTTAGAAAACACAGTAGCTCCTTCCAACTGGTCAAACAGATCATTTATCATAGGCAAAGGATACTTATTCTTAATGGTTACCTCATTCAGAGAACGATAATCAACACACATCCTCAAGGTTCCATCCTTCTTCTCCACAAACAAAACCTGGAGCTCCCCAAGGTGATGAACTTGGGCGAATAAATCCTTGTGCCTCGCAATTCTCTTATCTGCTTCTTCAATTCCTCCAACTCTTGAGGAGGCATTCTATACGGTCTCTTTGCAATAGGTCCAGTGTCTGGTATTAAATCAATGAGAAACTCAATATCTCTATCTGGTAGCATACCTGGCAACTCCTCTGGAAACACATCTGGATAATCCTCAATCGGCACCTCTTCCGTGCTACCCCTTAAGAGAGTTCACACACTGATTACTCTTATACTTACACGTATATTTGATCCTCTTCCCTCCCGTGCACCGAGAGTAATAGGATCGTGGCACAATCAATAATGACCTTTATATAACTGCAACCAATCCATACCCAAAATAATATCCAGACCTTGTGACTTCAATATAATCAAATCCAGAGGAAAATCATGCTTTCCAATAGACAAAGTCAATCGATGGCAACCAACACCTGCTATCATCTCAGCTCGGGGGAACTCACCTAATAGGCATACTAAGTGTTTTGGTTGGCAATCCATGTTTATCAACAAATACCCTCGAAATAAATGAATGCGATGCGCCAGTATCAAAAAGAACAAGCGCGGGTACCGAGTTAATCAAGAACTTACCAATCACTGCATCAGGTTCATCGTAAACCTCCTCCACATTAACATGATTTACATGACCCTTTTGAAAGGGGTTTGGCTTGCTGGATCCTGAGTTCTTCGCCCCCGGGCAATCTGTGGCATAGTGCCCCATAGCCTTACACCTGAAGCATCTTGCACGACTCAAATCCTTGGCGCCGCGTGTAACCCGGTGGTTCTGGATATTGTAACCTCCATTGCCATTACCATTACCATTACCTTTGCCATTGCCATTGTTACTCTTGTGCCCATTATGATGATGGTGGCCATTATGGTTGTGGCCATTCCCTCCATGATGATTATGATCATTACCTCCATGATGATTATGTCCATTACCTCCATTACCATGATATGAAGTGCGTGGCTTCTGCTGTGGTCCTGAATTATACCTGTTATTGTTGTTGTACTTCCTCTTGCGATTCTCTATGGCCTGTTGCTTTCCCTCCAGCACAATAGCCTTATCAATCAGGTCCTGACAATTCCTAAAAGTGGCCACTGTCAACTGAAGGCTCAACTCATCATTAAGGCCCTCCAAGAATTTCTCCTTCCTAGCTGCATCAAGGTGTTAACATCATTAGGAGCATAACGTGCAAGATTATTAAATTCCTCCACATACGCATTAACTGTATGCGACCTCCACAGGCATAACCGCGAAACTCCTTATTTTTAAGACTCATAGCACCAGCAGACACATGTGCAGCACGAAAAGCATCCTCAAACCGAGGCCATGTGATAGTAGCAATGGGAGAGGTGACCAAGTAATTGTCCCACCAAGCTGCAGCAGGACCCTCCAACAAATGTGAGGCAAACCTCACCCTCTCTCTCGTGATTCTGTGCATCCAACCGCTCTGTGTTCCTATTGACCGCACGGAGCCAATCATCAGCCACAATAGGTTCAGGCAATCGAGAACCTTTGAGGATTCAACCTCAAGAACCTTGTAAGCATATCCACCGTGGCGGTGGCGGCGGATTGTTGTTGTTATTGTTGTTGTTCAGTTACGGACAAGTAATCGGATCAACCGAGCCATCCTGAAGCAAGCTACTTTGGATGTATGGTGGTACATCATTGCTATTGTTGTCTCCTCCCCGCAAAGATTACGCCTATTATCACGCCTCGGCTGGCATCCGTGGGCAAGCATAGAAGAGTTATAGATATAATAGGGCCAAATACTATGTATATATAAATATATTCTACCCATATGCATAATATGATCAAGCCAACAAAACACAACAACGAATAACACCAACAAACAAACAAACAACAAACAACAAACAATATGATAATATTATATATATATAGTCAAATAATTTCGACACTAAGCAATTTAACAAACAACTACCAATCAAGCAAACAATCTAGTATCTTCATACCACGAAAGTGGGCATAATCGACACGCTAACACGATAACGTTGCAATATAAAACAAACATGAATGGTGGTCTCAAAGACTAGTTTCTACTTAACTGCTCAAGATACTTGAGGGGTTAACTAATAAACAAGAAGAAGTATAGCTAGTTTATAAAATAATTTTCAGTCCTATGGCTTTTCTAATCCATTTTCTAGGTCACGCCCTAGATCAACACAATCGCTTTCGACACCATCTCAGAATTCACCAAACCTCGAAGGATTTGAGTCTACAGTGCTTACCGTGCTAGTCCTCGGATCGAACCCGCTAGCACACACACAAGATAGATGAATACCGTAATAGCAAATGCATCATTTATTACAACGTATGATCCGTAATGTATAAAATAAAACAATCGCATAGCACTTGGCTAGCTTTATTCAATCAAACAACGGAAAGTAGCAGAAAATAACGATGAGTCCCATCATAGCCCACCGGGCGATGCCGAAAAGTGCAGACTCGCGACCCTAACGGTACCTTACTTACTCTTCATTCAATATCCCGCAACATGAGACGTTGCAGCCATATAGGTCAATACTTGGAATGTATTGGCAAGTTACACAGGAGTAATAATAAAGCGTACCTACATGTATATGCATAGTATAACAAAAGGAAGGCTTGAGGGTTTATTTTGCGTAAAGCTGATTTTATCCTAATAACTACCTAATAGACAAATTTTATTTAGTTCCTTATTACTACAATTAAATACACAAGGTTGAGTTGGCAAAATCAACTCCAACCTACCCTTTTATTAAGTTGCCCACAAATATTATTAAGTGTCACATCTGTCAAGATCATCCAACAAATCAGAATGGCATAGTGGCTCAGATTTACCCATAAAACAGGGCACGGCTAATCATGATTAGTTTTAATCCTCTGCAGAAGTTTTGTACGCTTTACCCTCCGACCCAATCCAAGATTGAGACAAAGTCTTTCGTAAGAGGTTCCCTTAACCACCGACGGCCACATCCCACCTACATATGCTACATCCGTCAAACTGCTGGGCAAGGGTTCCAACAATCGATCAACTAAGCCAGAGCCCATATAGCCAAGGCCGCACATGGAAGCTACTAGTCACTATGTCTGCCTGATCTTTTTGAACTGGGCGGCATTCCACTTAGGGTGCACTCTCATGAGCGCATGGCCTTAGAAAAGGTGCAAGACCCCATGATGCCTTCCCTCAACACCAAGCAATACCACTTCACCAGAGGTGAGTTAAATCCTGAGTTGCTACTCAATTTGTTAAATATATAATCCTCACATAAGCTCAATGAATACTCGAACCACCCCCGTCTACAAAGCATAGCAAACTACAACTACCACGATTTGCATAGCCAACATATATAATACTCCTATACATGCATATATTCATAGTGTGATATAACTACATGCATAGAAAATAATAGGTAAGGATGATCAACATGTAACTTGCCTTGGTTCTGGTTCTGAAAGTCACACTCGACAATAGCTCGCGTCGCCGCACCGGACAATCTACACGTTTCACACAATTCAACAAATCAATCACCGGAACACGAAAAGAACTAAAAACAAAACCAACAGCAAGAAAATCATTTTTAAAACTCAACAACAGAATCTTAACATCACCTAAATTGCACTACAGTCACAATGCAAAAAGAATCACTCGATTCCGATAAACGGTTTGATAGTTATGGCCTCCGGAAGATTTGATTCAAATTCAAACGAATTCAAATTTGAACAGTGCAAACATGTGCAAAGTTGGTACTATGATAATGTGCTGATTTTTTTGAGTGCGTAGGAAAAAGAATTACCTAAGTTTGACATATAGGTTAAAAGATATAGCTAGTTGAAGTTTTAGCTGAAATCTGAAAAAGAAAACAAAAGGAAATCTGAACAACAATGTAAACCCCCGGTCCTCAGAGCGACTCTGTATGCGTGCCTCAGAAAAACTGCCACGTGGCAAGGCGGAATTGGCTGGGTGCGTGTGCTCACCCGAGGACAGAGGAAAACGACGGCGGTCTCGGGCGTTGGCGGCGGCGCTTCTCCGACGGGTTTCCGGCGAAGCCAAGGCTACGGGCGGGTGCGGTGTGGAGTGGCGGAGGTGGTGGTGGTGTTCAACGGCGACGGGCTCCTCGAAAGCGGCGGTGGCGAGCTCCTCGAACTCCCGCGTGCTCCGGCGAAGTCGGGCGCCGGTGGCGGCGTTGCCCGGTGCGCTGCAGGTTAACCCGAGGTGTCAAACGAGTGCGGCGTCGAGAGGGGTTCAACGGTGACAAGTGGAGCGGCCGCCGCCCCACGGCGGTGGATTCGACGGTCAACGACGGGCGCGGCCGAAGCTCCTCTCGTGAGATCCGGTGCCCCAACTCACGCAGCGTGAAACGAGAGACGGGAAAAAGGGTCTGAGGGTTAAATCGAGGGTCTTGGGCACGCCGCGGATGTCTCAGGCGTGCATCGGGCGGCTTTGGTGTGCAACCTCGACTCGGGTTCGCCCGGAGTGTGCGTCTTGATGCGGCGTGTTCGACCGGGGAAGAAGAAAGCGGTAGCGGGGCCCACGGTCGATGGAAGGCGATCTTGGTCGAGGCGACGGCGTGCAGCGCCACAAGCTTAGGTGGGTCTTGCGTCTTGAAGGGCAGCAGAAGTCTGTTTGGTGGCATTGAAATGGTGGCCGGCCTTTGTCTTGAGTTAGGTGGGCAGCGGTCTTTGGGCAGCGTGGTCTTATTCTTGGCGCTCATATTCGTTTTCCTTTTTTTTTGAAACAAAACTACAGCAGAAAACTAAAAATAAATAAAATAAAATACAAAATATAAATTCTAAATAAAAATACCTAGACACACAAAGTAAAAATAGCTCTCTGACTATAAACTACAGGAACACTAGTTCCAACTCTAATGCAATTTTGTAAAATAATTTTGATGCAATAGGCCACTCAAACAGCAATAAAACAAACAAATAAAATATTTTGAAGAGCACAAAAATTACTAGAACATATCATATGAACTGGAAATAATATTCTGCACATTATGAACATTTTTAAAAAAACAGGGGAGAAGTCATGTTATCTCCACTCCAATAAATTGCCTTTTGTTGCATAATGATTTGAATATTGCAGAAAGACAAATAATGCAATAAAAATATGATATGCATATGAATGATCTATTAACATCCTAATTTAGGAAAATTGGGATGTTACATGTACCTCATTATTTACGCTGGTCCGAACAGCCGATCGTATGGAGCAGAGAGGATCACCCTCCCCGGGTTAACAATCCGGGTCAGCTGGCGTTGGTGGTGGCACCTCAGGTAGGAGTTTATAAGTTCACCAAGGTACTTATGGATGGAGGAAGCAGCATCAATATCTTGTACTATGAGACCTTCCGTCGTATGGGTTTAACGGACAAGAATCTTAAACCGTCCAACACAGTATTCCATGGTGTGGTACTGTAAATCAGCGTATCACCGGCAAGATAGCTCTGGAGGTGGCCTTTGGAGATGGTTATGATTCCGTGTCGGAAACATTGGTTTTGAGGTGGTTAAGATCCGGAGTCTGCATTCACGCTTTGTTTGGGCGGCCGGCTTATGCCAAGTTTATGGCACGGCCCTGTTATATTTATCTGCAGCTCAAGATGCCGGGTCACAAGGGGACCATAACCGTTCATGGAAGCCGCAAGATTGCCTTAGAATGTGAAGAAGGTGATGCGGCCTATGCCGAGTCGGTTTGTGCCACGGAAGAGTTAAAGTACTACAAGGATAATGTCGATCCGACTGACATGACTCCGTTGAAAAAGCCAACTACAGAGCATGATCCGGCTCTAAAGTTCAAATCGGCAGCTAAGACCAAGCTTGTTGACTTTGTACCAGGTGATTCGGCCCAAGCTTTAGTATCAGCCCAACTTGGATCCGAATAGGAAAGCGCTCATTGAGTTCATCCGTGAGAACCGGACATTTTTGCATGGAAGCCTTCGACATGCCGTGTGTATCGAGGAACTCACTGAGCACACTCTTAATGTTGATCCAAAGTATAAACCGGTGAAGCGGTTTCTCCACGGTTCAACGAAGAAAGGTGCAAGGATATTGAGAGGAAGTGGCCAGTGCTCTTAGCGGCTGGTTTTATTGTTGAAGTGTTCCATCCTGAATGGTCTGGCTAATCCAAAGGTCTTGGTCCTTAAGAAAAATGGCACCCGGCGCATGTGTGTGGATTACCACGGACCTTAACAAAGCTTGTCCAAGCAGATCCTTTTGCCCTCCCTCGTATTGATCCATTATTGATGGTACGGCGGGTTGTGAGCGCTTGAATTTTCTCGATGCATATTACTGTTATCATCGATCAAGATGGCGATTAAGGACCGGGAGAAGACGGCGTTCATAACTCCTTTTGGAGCCTTCGCTATGTATCTATGACCTTTGTCTCAAGAGTGCCCAGGAAAATTATCAACGGTGTGTACAAAACTGACTTCATAAAAAGATCTGCAGTAATGTGAATGCATATTTGGATGATATTGTGGTAAAGTCAATGAAGAAGGAGACTCGGTTGATGATTTGAAGGAAACCTTTGATAACCTACTTGGATATACAAGATGATGCTCAATCCGCCAAGTGTGTTTTTGGTGTACCGCAGGAAAGTTATTGGGTTTTGGTGTCCAACAGGAATTGAAGCTAATCCGAGAAGATCACATCTATCACCTCTCCGGCTAAACCGAAATGTATCAATGATGTCCAAAGGCTTGGCAGGCGGATTGCCGCATTGAGCCGGTTTATTAGTCGCCTCGGTGAGAAGGCAATACCTTTGTATCGATGCTCGAAAAGCGGATCCCTTTGTCCGGAGTCCACCACGATAAAGCATTGAGGACTTAAAGCGGCAAATGGTCAATCCACCGGTTCTTGCCGCTTCGATTGACAAAGAACTGCTACATCGTATGTGGCAGCTAATGCTCAGGTCTTTGCCAAGGTAGCTATTGTGGTAGAGCGCAAGGAGGCGGGTAAGGAGTATCCGTTCGGCGTCCGGTTTACTACATCGCGAGGTACTTATTGAGTCCAAGCAAAGATACCCGCATTGGCGTAAGCCGGTGTATGGAGTTTTCATGGCGTTTTAAGCTTAAGCAATACTTCCAGGACATCCTATCACAAAGTGGTCACCGCTCCTTTGGGAGATATAATTCAAAACAGGAGGCAATCGGCCGGATTGCCAAGTGGGCTATAGAGCTTGGGCCGCATGATTTAAAATATGTGCCTCGAACGACGATCAAGTCTCAAGCACTTGTGGATTTCATCAATGATTGGACGGAGCTACAAGCGCCTGAAGAAAAACCGGATCACACTTATTGGACTATTCATTTTGATGGGTCCAGGCAATTGGAGGGCTCGGGTGCTGGAGTCACATTAACTTCCCCTCGAGGTGATAAGTTCTGTTATGTTCTCCGTTTAATGTTCCCTTGTACTAACAATGCAGCTGAGTATGAAGCTTTACTCCATGGTCTCCGGATGGCTATGGAGATGAATCTCAGTCGAGTCAAGTGCTTGATGACTTCGGACTGGTGGCCCAACAAGTGTCTCGGTACTTTGGGATTCTAAGGACCCACTCATGGCAAGATACCGTCGTGAGGTAGATATCGTTCTGAGGACACTTCAAGGGTTATCAGTGGATCATGTGGCCAGAACCGAGAAGAATGAAGCGGGCGGACGCTTTAAGCCGGCCGGGTTCTCGGCCAGAACCGGTCCCGCCTAATGTCTTCTTAGACGCCCTGCACAACCCATCACCAAGCTCCCTGGCGAAGAAGATTTGGCTATTCCTGATCTGGAGGCTCAATTGGTGGTGGTTCTACATGTCATTCCGGATTGGACGGTTCCTTATCTTGCGTACATGAACCGGGGCGAATTACCAGAGGTTGAGATGCTGGCCAGACAGATAATCCGGCGATCCAAGTCCATCACTATTGTCAATGGCGAGTTGCATCACTGCAGTATATCAGGAGTTTTTCAACATTGTGTGTCGCCAGAGGAAGGTCGTCAGATCTTGCGCGAAATCCACGAAGGAGATTGTGGTCACCACGCCGGTTCAAAATCTCTGGTGGCTAAGGCGTTTCGTCACGGTTTCTATTGGTTGATCGCTCATCGCGTCTGGAGGACCTGGTTAAGCGATGTGACGGTACATCGAAATTCTCAAGGCGTGCTCATGTGCCGGCTCAAGAATTGAGGATGATTCCAATTACTTGGCCGTTTGGCACTTGGGGGCTGGATATGGTCGGGCCTTTCAAAAGGTCCAAGGACAAGAAGACCCACCTTTTGGTGGCAGTTGAAAAATTTACAAAGTGGGTAGAAGCGGAGCCCGTCAACAGGTGTGATGCAGCCATGGCGGTTCAATTCATTAAGAAGGTGATTTTCCGTTCGCTTTCCACACAAAGATCATTAATGATAATGGTACCAATCTGTCTAAGGGTGCTATGAAGGAATTCGTGAACGTGAGCACATCCGCTTAACGCTTTCATCGCTGGCTCAACCATGCCCAATGGCCAAGGCAGAGAGCTAACCAGAGATCTTACGAGGCATCAAACCCCGCTTATGGTTCCTTTGCAGCGGATGCCGGGTTGTTGGGTTGAGGAGTTACCATCCGTGTTATGGAGCATCAACACTACACCCAACAGATCGATGTGATACACGCCGTTCTTCATGGTCTAAGGAGCGGAGGCGGTTCTCCCCAGTGATATCCGTCATGACTCGCCTCGTGTAGCAGCTTATGTTGCAGCGGACAACGAGGTAGCTCGGCAAGACGCTTTGGATCTGTTGGATGAAGAACGTGACATTGCTGCTGCCCGTTAGGCGATTTACCAGCAGGATCTCCGTCGCTATCACAGTCGCCGAGTCAGAACCAGAACTTTTCAAGAAGGAGACTTAGTGCTCCGGCTCATTCAAGACCAGACTGATATGCACAAGCTATCCCCACCTTGGGAAGGACCTTTCGTGGTTAGCAAGAATCGCATAACGGTCGTATTTATCTCGATTGATATTTGAGAGCATAAAGACTCATGTACATCAGAGGAGGAGACCAACAGGCCGTGGAACATAGCTCATCTTTGGCCCTACTATACTTAAGCCATAGGCTTTATTTATGTACATATTATGACAATGTATATATTATGATCAATACAATAAACCGGAGCCTTAGCTAAAGCGGGGTCTCTGTTATTTTTACACCATGAGTGGTTACACGGAGTTTTTTATCTTAAAGCGATCTCCGGTTTACCCCTTGGGTTAGCTTTTGAACAAAGCTTTATATTATGTCACTTGGGGGCTCGGTCGTGTCCGAACCGATGCAACACCTTTTGACAGGCGAAAGCCACGAGATCACTTGGGGACTTGGTCACATCTGAACCAGTCACGCCTCTTGATCGGCCTAAGGCAATAGAATCAATTGGGGGCTTTGGTCGAACCCGAACCATCGCTACGCCTCTTGATCGGCGTAAGCCATGGGATCACTTAGGGATTTGGTCACGTCTGAACCAGTCATGCCTCTTGATCGGCCTAAGGCCACAGAATCACTTGGGGGCTTTGGTCGAACCCGAATCATCGCTACGCCTCTTGATCGGCGTAATGCCACTACATCATTTGGGGAGCTGGTCGACATGAACCATAGTCACGCCTATTGGGGGGCTTGGTTGTGTCCTACTGCGGTAATGCCATTTGATCGCTCGAATCGCCTCTTTTCGCAGCGATTTTTGTCTTTGCCTTTGCTTGAAAATTTGTTTATCCTCTTATATATTTATTTCGTTGTGTTCTTAAACCGCCAATTATTAAACCGGTTTTTACTATCAGTTGAGAGGACACGGTTTATTTTTAACCCGGAGACACTTTTGCCCGGTTTAATTTTTGATAAACATCCTATTATAGAGTAACACCGGTGTTCATCTTAACCCGGAACGGTTTACCTGGTAAACCGACCTTATATACATAGGAGCTATTTTTTCTCCTTCAGCAGAGCAGGTTTTTTACAAACTCCGCTTCAAGCTTGGGATACGGTAACCCGTCTGGTGGTACAGCCACAATGGCGGTTTAAGCTTTTTCGCTACAGACAACAGTTTGGAGTTAATGATTCAACAAAAGCATAAGTTGCAATAAGCATGCACGAAGGCATGTGAACACATAGTGTGGCAGCTAGTCTATTACAAGGCAACACGGTGCCCAGATAAGATAATTGTTTTTCGGCAGAACATCATGAAGCAATAATATAAACCGGCCTCCGGTTTATGCTTGATCACCAGCTTGACCTGATGGTTGCGGGTCATCCTGCGCCGCTTCAACTTCTGATTCCCTACCAAGCGGCTGGAAATCAATAGTTGTCCAGTCGATCCCCATTAATGCTTGGAATACGGCTTCATCATTGATCAGCAACGACGGTTCAATATCAAGAGCGTAAGTGTGCTTATGGATTGGCGGTATAAGGTTCTCCGCTTCAGGAATTGGTGCAGGCACTCGTTTATTTTCTCCATCATATTGGGCTTGATAGTGAGATAAATTTGCCTCTTCAACCAGCTGACAAGCCAAAGGGCTTGACTTTCCCAGCTTTATAGCTCGAAGGTCTTCTTCGCTGAATTCCGTCCCTGCCTTCCTTCAAGCTAGCCTTGGGCTACTTCAACAGATCAAAATCGCACCCACGCTTTGGCTCGGATTAAGGCATTTATGGCACCGTTCTGGCAAAGCAGAATTCTTTAATTCTTCAAATCAAGCAGAAGCATTGACAACCTTTTCAGGGTGTCTTGAATCAAGGTCGGGGCCGGGTTGTTGTGAGAAGCAGTGCTGATGATCCGTTGCGCACCAGTATAGAGTTGCTCTATCAATGTATAAGAGGCTTTCAGTTTCTTCCTCACATCTGATCCCAAGTGGCCAATACGTGTCCCTATATCATTAAAAGGGTTAATAAACCGGAGATTGCATGAGACAGCTTTGTTATATCAGAAATTGAAAGAGGCTTACCAAAGACAGCGGCAGTCATGGGATGCACTTGCCGCTTTACACTGGTCAGTTCATCCACCACCGGTTTGAGTGCAGCTTCAGCATTTTCTGCCCGTTTAGTTAAAGCGGCCTTTTTAGTGGCCCAATCCGCCCGCTCCTTGTTGAAACCCTCTTTAAGCTTTTCCATGGCACTTAAAGCGCTGGTTAATTCATCCTTTGCTTTGGAGGTTTCAGCTTGTTGGGTTTTCAGGATTTCTTGAAGATCAGTGATTTGATTCTCTTTCTTGCTCAGATCAGCCTGCATACAGATAAGTATTTGATAAAGATTAAGGAGCGCAATAGAAGTACCAAGCCCATAACAAGTTATGCCCTAAGTACTTGGGGGCTAATGCATATTTGCTTTTCATCCTACAAATTCTACATTAAGTCCCAAGTTCAATACAAGTATTCAACTTGGCACTTGGGGGCTAATGCTTATTTGCTCTGTCCTCGCGTAATGCTTGAATTCTTATGTTATACAAGTCCCGGTTTAACTACATTAAGTTGAAGCGGCCCGTGGGGGCTACTTTCCAAAAGTACAGATCTGTTCAGGATTATATTTAGAAGTCCCGGTTTAACTAGACATCTTCAAACCGACACTTGGTGGCTATTAGAGCTGACGGATTGAAGTATACAAAACGGCAGGAAGTTATGGAGTTTACCTCATATTTTTCCTTCATCATGTTCACCAGACCGGCTTCATAATCACGGCTGGTATATAACCGGTTCAGATAACCGGAATGAAGATCTTGTGGATTCAAAGCGGCATAAGTTGCCAAGTCGGCATTCCACTTGCCTTTACCAAACGCAGTAAAATCGTCTTTAGCAGTGTGTTTGGACAAGGCGATAGGATTACCTGGCTCGGAATGGCCAAAGCTAGTAATCACAACATCGTCGTCTTTGGCTTCGCCGGTTCGCACTGGAGTCGCCAGTTTATCCGTCTGCTTTGGTGGACTCGCTGTCTTGTCAGTTTGAGCAGGGATTGTGGGTTGATTTGAAGGACCGGTGGCATCAATATACGCCTCCTCGATAAAGAATATCATGGCCTTGCAACGGTGGGTCAACAAGATATCATCTTGGATGTCTTCCTCGGGATTTTGTATTGGGGTCGGTTCGTAAACATCGCCCTTCGCCGCTTTATCCAAAGTAGCTTCTTGCTTGGTCTAGGCTTGGCCCTGGAAGGAAAAAGACGGATCAGTCCAATGAATGTTGAAATTGGTATATCAAATGGTATTATCAGGAATATGGCTCAAGCAATCATTGTCTTGAGAGGTGGGAGCTGGGTGCCTGTTGACTCTCCAGAGGAAGAATGAGAAGTCACCTGATAATCGGAGTCAGATGGATTAAGAGGTTGACGAATACAACCCGCTTTAAGATAAGCATTGACGAAACAGTTAGAGACCTCTGAACGGCGTTTCCGAACCCGGCTGTTTGGTAAACCAGGGGAGGTGACTACCTGGCATTGTTGTGCCGGGTTCTTGTGACGAGCTTCATGTTGTTGTGTCTTCATAAGAAAGTTTCGATCCAAGTAAGCAAGAGGATGAGAAAATTTAACTTTCCGGTTTGCCCGGACGGGTTTTGATCAAGGTAAAGGGTTTGAATCGGAAGAAAGAGCGACATTACCTCTACAACATCAAGATGACTAGCTTTAGCATCATCCTGGCAATAATCATTATCAATAAGGTGTGTAAAAAATAGACCAAGTGAGTCAAGTTCTACCACA
Source organism: Aegilops bicornis (assembly GCA_021605145.1). Classification (NCBI taxonomy): domain Eukaryota; kingdom Viridiplantae; phylum Streptophyta; class Magnoliopsida; order Poales; family Poaceae; genus Aegilops; species Aegilops bicornis. The sequence goes on along the minus strand of CM038673.1, from coordinate 340,886,532 downwards.
TGGTCCGATTACCCACAACATCGTCAGCTGGTGGATCGGAGGAGGCAGTGGTTTTCTTTCTATTGGCTGTTTTCTTCACAACTCTTTTCTTGGGCCGGATTGTTTTCTCTGGTTTCTCTTGTGGAGTCTTCCTGCTCCAAAATGGATCATCACCCTATTTGAAAGATGTTAATATCCACAAAGAGTATTTAACATAGTCAGATTTTATAAAGGCATAAGATATGAATCTTACAGCTGGCGGTTTGTTCAGGGCAGAAAAGGGAGCCAGGCCGGTTTGGGCGCAAGCAGCTTCCGGTTCGTTTAGCATCTTTTTCACAGCCTCAGTAACTTCATCGTCTGTCAGTTGGATATCAGTTTGCCGTAGAGGGTCTTTCACATCTTCTGTGTATTTGCACATTAAACCGGAGCGCAGGCTTAGGGGCAGTATACTCCAAGAAATCCAGCAACGAGCGAGATCAACTCCTGTTAAACCGTTGGACATGAAGGCCCGAAGCTTGGATAGTTGAGGGGCATATTTGCTTCTTTCCCTAGCGCATACCTCTCGAGGGAGGGATGTGTTGCTTAGCTGCTCCGGACGGTAACCCGGTAAAAGGTTTTCCTTCAGGAGGTATCTTTGCAGAAAACCAGGTGGCATTCCACTCTTTGGGATGGCTGCAATTTGGCGTCTTGGGTAAGTGACCTCTTTCCGCTTCTGAATCGCCATACCACCTAACTCAGTGTTGGGACCATCAGAGAATTCAGTACGACGGTTTAGATGGAAGCAATCTCTGAATAATTCAACTGTGGGCTCCTCTTGAAAGAACACCTCACAGAGTACTTGAAAGTGACAGATATTGGTTATGGAGTTGGGGCCAATATCTTGTGGACGCAGTTGGAAGTTGGCCAAGACATCAGGATAAAACTGTGAACCGGGCGGACTGGAGCCCCGGGCTAAATGATCAGCAAAGACAACAACTTCTCTGTCCTTGGGTTCTGGAGGGCTCTCCGGACCAGGGACCCTCCAGTGGATGACGTCTTTTTTGCCTAAAGCACCAGTTAGGACTAAGTTGTCCAGTTGAGTTTCAGTCACTCGAGAAGGAACCCAGTTGCACCCATACACCTACTTGGCCATGATGCAATCCGCAAGGCGGTTCAAGAATATATTGGAAGGTTATATGCTGCTCCATTCATTGTTAAACCGGACGAAGTTGCTTATGAACCGGAATGATGCAAGGGGGCAATACAGAACCGGGACACCTTGGCGGTTCAACAAGGGGACTAATGGTATATGCCGAATTATTGATTTCTCTACAAAGTTAAACCGCCTAGTCGGAAACATAGATGAATCAAATGTGATGTGCGAAAACAGGTTTCACAAAAACTTGTTACAGTTTTAGATCTGGAGCATATTCAGAAAAGAAGTAAGTATTCAAGATCTAAAAAGGAGCATTACTGAATCAACAAGCAAGGATGCAGGAAAATCTAAGACCTTGAGATGCGCAGGTGACAGCGGATGTTAAAAAAAACTACTGCTACGCAAAACAAGGGTTAACAAACTTAACTAAAAGATTATCATATGAGCAAGGAACAAGCGAAGAACACCGAAGAACATGGAAACCCTAAGAATAGATCTATGGTGAAAGGATAAACGATTTAGCAAAGCGGAAAGTCGCCGCAATACTCTGGAACGTTCAGGGTGATGCAGCGGCCAAGGTTGGTGCAGAGGTTGACGGCGGCGGCGGAGCTCTGAAGCTGGGCGGCACGAGGAAGAAGAAGCAGAGGGGCACGAAGCGGAAAAAAGGAAATGACCCTTCGGTCTACTTATAAAGGCAAGAGATATGTGTGTCAGGCGAGAAAATCAAGGAGCCGCAAGTTTGGAAGCAAAGCTGTCGCCTCGGTTGTTGCAGACTCATTAATGAAAAAATGTTAGATATAGTTATATATGACAGATGACGTCAAGCCGGTTCACCACAATCTGAGAAGATAACATCACGGCGGTTCAACCAAGAAGATGTTGAAGATGAAGTTTCTTACTAAGGTTTGACATGAACCTGTTCAAATCAATCTGGGGCCTAATGTTGGGGATATTACTACTTGGCGTAAACCGGCCAGGAGAGGCCGGGTTAACTTCACCAGTAGTCAAGTATGCTTGAAGCCCGTGAGGATATTCTATAAGGGCCCAAGGCCCAGAACCAGTTTAAGGCTTGTAGCCGTGAACCGGCATTAGTATGTAACTTGTGTTGTTAGTTAGAAATACTAGAGACCGAACCGAACACGTCTATGAGCCGGTCTCGGGACTCTGCAAACCGATGGGCGGCACCCATGTATATAAGGGGACGACCCGGCGGCGATTCAGGACAACAGACAACAACTCGAGACTTAGGCGAAACTTGTTTGCTCCCTAGTCATCGAAACCCCCCATCAATTCCATCACAACTAGACGTAGGCTTTTACCTTCATCGAAGGGGCCGAACTAGTATAAACTCTCTTGCGTCCTTGTGTCCGCTTTGACCCCTTTAAGTTAACCCGTAGCGATGGCTCCACGACTAAGTCCTTTCATGAGGACATCTGTTGTGACAAAACCACGACGATACTCCTCGGAACTCCATGCAGACATACGATTCTGGTCATGTATATCTTAGCCAACTTGGCACTGCTGTAGGTAGTCTTCACTGGAATGAAATGAGCTACCATCGTCAAGCGATCGACTACAACCCAAATTGCGTCATAGCCTGAACGGGTGAGGTTACTAGCATGGGTGACCTAAGGGCTTGGGTTGGCAATTTATACTTATCAACAAATCCCCTTGATATGTATGAATGCGATGCACCAAAGATCAAAAGAACAACTGCTAGAAATGTCTTAACCCAAAAACTTACCTACATCGCATCCGCTGAAGCTTCAACCTCCTCCACGGTAACGTGGTTCACCTGTCCCCTGTTGAAAGGGTTCGACTTCTTCCCTGAGCATCCATTGCCATTACCATTTTGGGCTTCAGGACATTCATTTGCATAATGCCCAGTCTTCTGACATTTAAAGCAAGTGACTTGGCTCAGATCTCTCTTGGCTGGGGTTGACGGGTTGGTGCGGTTTTGTCCATTGCTTCCTCCATTCTTGGTGCCATTATGATTGTGTGAGCTACCTCCTCCATGGGTATGCTGAAATTGTCCTCCCGGCTTGGGGGTAAAGCGTAGCTTCTGCTGAGCTCCAGAATTGTACTTCCCCTGTCCATACTTCCTCTTGCGATTGTCAATCTGTTGCTGCTTTCCTTCGATCATAAGAGCACGATCTACCAACTCCTGGTAGTTATTGAAGGTGGCTACCATCAACTGCATGCTCAGCTCATCATTCAGTCCTTCCAGAAACTTCTCCTGTTTAGCAGCATCTGTAGCAACGCCATCTGGGGCATAACGTGCTAACTTACTAAAATCCTCCACATACTGGCCTACAGTGCATCCTCCTTGGCGTAAGTTGCGAAACTCACGCTTCTTCATGGCCATAGCTCCTGCTGAAACGTGGGCGATGACGGAAAGCTTATTAAACTGATCCCATATGACTGTGTCAATAGGGTGTGTGGCTGTGTAATTCTCCCACCATGATGCTGCAGGTCCATCAAACTGATGCGCGGCAAAATGCACTCTTTCCGCATCAGTGCATTCTGGAGTGGTCAGCTCCCTTCCAACCTTGCGGAGCCAATCATCTGCAACAATCGGCTCGGTGCTACTAGAAAACACCGGCGGATTTAGCCTCAAGAAACGAGTCAAATGGTCAACAGGTGGTGGTGGTGGGTTATTGTTGTTGTTGTTGTTGTTGCCTTGGTTCTGTACCAGTGTTTGAATCAAGGCATTACTGGCTGAATCAACTGAGTGATCTCCGGTGGGAAAACAAATCCGGTGTCGCGTCTCGGAGGCATCTGAGGGTTTAGAGAGGATAAGAAAAGAGAATAGGATGAGGTCTAGTGAGAAAGCACTACCCATATGCACATGAGACAAAAACAATCAATATCACTCCAATCAATTCAAACAAGGGCATACAACGGTCTAACTATCGTTACAAAAGTGCTTGGACTAAACTAGGTACAATGGGGAAATTCTACTACGGTTATGGTGTTCAACTAGAAAAACTGCTCCGATGAAGACTCCATGATATCTGCTCCAGCTTCATCAACATAGTCATCATCACCGTCATCGGGATCCGAGTCGGTGTCGTCGATGATGATATAGTTATCCGGGCAAGTGGAATCGTCATCATTTCCTCCTGGTGCGGGGTCTCCCATGAAAACTCCGAGCTTCCTGGTTAAGTGATCATTCTTCTCCACTAGCACTTCAATTTCTTTCATGAAATCTTCACGTGTAGCCTTGAGTTCTTCCTCTAACTCCTTGATCTTGGTCATAGCCTTCGCAGATCCTCCATGCTGCGCAAGACATCCGGGTTTTCTGGCGTCCGGATGTCTTTGGTTTAACTCTGGATATAAGCTGCGATTGATCTAACCCTCCGGTGCCGATCATCTCCCATTGCTCATCTCGGCGCCCCACAAATCTGGTAGATAGTATTCTTGAGATCATTGCGGTAAACTTCTCCAATGCGTCCCATGGCGATGTGGGCTGCCATGCTCTTTCCTAGACTCCAGGTTGGTGCATCAAAGAAAAACTCTATGGCCTCCGTGACTGGTGCAAATGTCCTTCCTGGAACTTGAACATGAATCATCCAGCACTCCTCTTCGAGTAAAGTGGAGTTGTAGGTCCCGGTGAAGCTTGGTACTCCGATGTTCAGGTATCTAGTGACTTCCTTCAAGTGACATCCAAAGCGTGTATCTTCATCCGGTTGTGTGAATTTGTTCCTTGCATCCATCATCCTAAAAGAATAGAAAAGATGAGGAGTTAGAAATGAGAAGAAAGAGTAGTGATCTAGGGCTTTAGCTTAGTGGTCGTGTCCTATAGTCAGCGTGTGCTCTGATACCATCTTGTAGCGACCAGACCTCAAACAGTCTGATCTCTGTGCATCAGTGTCATCCCTCGATCGAGAATGTCGACACGCACAAGATTTCTGAAGGATTTATAACAGATTAGCAATCACACACTTATTACATCGAATGTCTCCAAAGGAGAACTTATTACAATAGATATGGCTTAAGGCCATCTAATAACGATAACAGCGGAAGGCTTGGAAGATAAGCGAGTCCATCAACTCCAACGGCATCACTGAGTATAGAACCATGGCCTAAAGCACCTTACTCGTCGTCTGAAAAGTCTGCAACATGAACGTTGCAGCCCGAAAACGGGTCAGCACATGGAATATGCTGGCAATGTAACACATAGAGAGCAATATGAAAGAGTAATGCTATACTACATGCATATTTGGCTGGTGGAAAGCTCTACGGTTACAGTTTTGCATAAAGCCAATTTTTCCCTACAACAAAGGAATAAATTTTATTTAACTATCATGGTGGTTGTTAAACATTGAGAATGGTTGACAGCATTCTCAATCCCAATTGAACATTCTCATTAAAACCCAACAATATTAATTTAAAGTAACATAATGAGATTCACATGATGGTCCAGGTACTAGATACTCAAGATGTCCATAACCGGGGACACGGCTAACCATGATTAGTTTGATACACTCTGCAAAGGTTTGTGCACTTTTCCCCACAAGACTCAATCTCCTTCGTTGGGATTCTCGCACTACATGGTGTTTGAGTAACGGATGACCGAGACATAGTCTTTTAGAAGCGCTAGCACCTTACGAATGGGTAGACCGTACCAACCTACATCCCCTACATCAGCTAGTCTACCACTATAAGAGTTCGCACGACTTAGTCAACTATGCTAGAGCCCATAGTAGCTTGTGGCTGCACACGGAAGTTTCTAGCATGAATAATCGCATGATCCCTTTGAGCCTGGGTGGTGGTCCAAAAAGAAACAGGCAATCTCGAATACCCAGTACCTCAATCCACCCAGATGTGTGTTTAAGTTGCCACCTTAGATAAATCATTAATTAACAATCTCACATCATCATGGATACACTCACCCAATCCACGCCTACTAGCAATAGCATGGCATAATAAGCAAACGTGAAGTAACTCCCAAGGGTTTGATAATAAATCAGGTAATAGGTACTACCTCAACTACTTTCCCAAAACCCACAGTTTAATTAGATCCTAATCATGCAATGTTTGAGGATTGATCTAATGCATAAAAACTGGGTATGAAAAGGGATATGATCACAGTGTTACTTGCCTTCCTGATGATCCGTTAAACCTAGAGATTCAAAATAGCAAGCGGCGCACTCCGGGTACTCTATCGCAAACAAACAAGCACACAATAAGTACTCAACTAATGCACAGGTAAAACTCAAATAAAAGATCGAACTAGAAAGTTCAACTTAAGAACTCCGGTTTGCCAAAAAGAAACAACTCGAACGAAGCAACGAAAAACAAACGGCGAAAGAAACAGGCTTCGTTTTACTAATCTGGACCTAAGTCAGATTTTACAGATGCAAAAACTTGTTTGAGTTGATTATTCGGAAAGAGGGTTTCGAGACGAAACTCCAGGCGCTTGAATCGCCTGATTCCGATAAACGAGCAAAAAGTTATACTAGATCGAAAATCGGATCAGAAATCACGATCAGAAAAATCGCGGAATAAATCCGAGAAAAAGAAAAACGACGAATAGCTTAACGAACGAACGTTCGTTATATGGATCTAAACGATGAATGTGTTCGTTAAAACGAACGAACGAGCAAATGCTCGCTATTTAACCTAACCCGGAAATAAACCGATATATAAAAAAACGAATCTAAAAAATCCGACGAAAAACCGACGGAAAAACCGAACGGTTTTTCGAGTAAAACCGGCGGCGGCTCGGGTCAACTTCGGGGTGCGGGTCCGGCGAGGGCGGCGGTGGTCGGCGGCAACGGCGGCGAGGGGCGGTGGGGTCGGGCTAGGGTTAGGGTTAGGTGGGGCGCGGTCGCAGCTTGGGCTGTCCCGGGCCTTGGGCGGCGCTATATAAAGCCCCGGCCAGGCGGAGTCCTGGCCGGTTACGGCCCAGAGTTGGTTCACGTTTTTTTAATAATTCCGCGCAGAAAATCTAACGAAAGAAATACTAAACGGACTCCAAAAATCCCGAAATAAATTTTCCCCGGCTTCTAAAATCAAGCCGGACAAGATGAACATTTATTTGGGGCCTAAATGCAATTTTGAAAAATACACCTTTTTCCTAAATTCAAATAAAATGACGAAAAACTCCAAGTAAAATCTTATTTGATTTTTTTATTAAATCTTCAATATTTCTTTATTTTGGGAAAGTCATTTTATTCCCTCTCTCATATTTTGATAGTAGAAATAATTGAAGATAAAATAAATAAAATCAAATGATCCTATTTTCAAAATTTGAGAAAACTCAAATATGAAAATAACGAAATCTCCAACTCTCTCCGTGGGTCCTTGAGTTGCGTGATATTTCTAGGATCGAGCCAAAATGCAATAAAATATGATATGCAAGTGATGATCTATGTATAACATTCCAAATTGAAAATTTGGGATGTTACAGGAAATCACTCCAACAATACCCAATTACACATCCACTAGAATAGCAACACAAGATCCACAAGTCACAAACACAATCAATGGAAAGATACAATGGCAAAGTTCTTCCCACTCCTAGGACATGAGGTCTTGAAGATAGTCTTCTCCTTGTGGAGATACTGAAATCCACAAGGATTCTTCCCTAGGGGGTCTTGATCCACAAGAGGGAAGGTAGAAGGAGGAAAGCTCACAAATATCTCACCTAATACTTTGCTAACCCTAAACATAACCCTAGGTATGGAATATATAGGCTTGGGGTCGAAGTGGATGAAGAGGGGCTCAAACAGGCGATCACAGCCGCTCATCCCGGAGAGCCCGTGTATTATGCAGGGGTTAGTTGGGCCCGTCTTGTGGTCCCATGTGCATGGTACAAGTCCGTGCGCACGGGGTGCTATAGCGCCAACTCTCTGAGTAGTCCATGGGCACCGGGTCTCGGGGGCCCGTGCGCACGGGGTCGCCTGGGACTTCTAGTGTGGCTGTTGTTGCACTCCGTCTTGATCTTCGAGTACATGGGATGATCCTCCTACTCCTTGGTGATGCTCCTGAGCTGCTTGGGGGTGTTCCTCTTTGTACCTAATGAGGCATAGAGTATTTTGGTGAGGTAGCAACCAAGTTCCATTTGTATCCATATGCATGTCGAGTAGGAAGGAGTTCACCTTGGTTTCTATTGCATGTGCTCTAGCTCTTGTCATAGGGACACGTGGGGCTTGATGTGTTGGTGTGGAGTCCATGGGGATGATGGAAGGATGCTCCGCATCATCACATATGTTATTAAGTTCCCTAGGAGCAGAGACTATAGCTAGTCGGGGATGTTTTTAGTTGCAATTGACAAAAATATGAGAGAGGGAATAAAATGACTTTCCCAAAATAAAGAAATAAAGAAGATTTAATAAAAAAATCAAATAAGATTTTATTTTGGAGTTTTTCACCTTTTTATTTGAATTTAGGAAAATGTATGCGTTTTCAAAATTGCATTTAGGCCCCAAATAAATGTTCATTAAATCCGCTTGATTTTAGAAGCCGGGAAAATTTATTTCGATTTTTGAGTCCGCTTAGTACTTCTTTTGTTTTTTTTCCGAGCGTAATTATTTAAAAAAGTGAACGAACTTGGGCCGTGCCAGCAGGACACCGCTCGAGAACGCTATAAATAAGCCGACCCGACCAGGCCCAATGACCCAGCCACCGCCCGCCACCCGCCGCCACCGCCCCCACCGCCTTTGCCCGCCCACTCGCCCGCGCCCAAACCCTAACCCTAGGACCCCGCCGCCCTTGCCGCCCGCCGCCGCCGCCGGACTCCACCGCCGTGAGCCTCGCCGAGTTCGCCACCGAGGTTCGCCGCCCGCCTCTCGTGTTCGCGCCGGTTTTTTAGAAAACCGAGCGGTTTTTATTACGGTGTTTTTTTGTTTTTTTAGGTTTCGTTTTTTTCGGTTTATGTTAATTAACGGACGTTCGTCCGTTAGTTTGTTTAAACGAACGCGTTCGTCAGATTTGTTTAGTTAACGAACGTTCATTCGTTAATCCGTTCGTCGTTTTTCTTTTCTCGAATTTAATCCGCGAATTTAAACAGAGATCAGACTGTTTGAGGTCTGGTCGCTACACTGCTGTTGTTGTTGTTGTTGTTGTTGTTGTTGTTGTTGTTGTTGTTGTTGTTGTTGTTGTTGTTGTTGTTGTTGTTGTCGTTGTCGTTGTCGTTGTCGTTGTCGTTGTCGTTGTCGTCGTTGTTGTGGTTGTTGTTGTTGTTGTTGTTGTGGTTGTTGTTGTTGTTGTTGTTGTTGTTGTCGTCGTCGTCGTCGTCGTCGTCGTCGTCGTCGTCGTCGTCGCCGTCGTCGCCGCCGTCGTCGTCATTGTTGTTTTTGTTGTTGTTGTTGTTGTCGTTGTCGTCGTTGTCGTCGTCGTCGTCGTGGTGGTCGTCGTCGTCGTTGTCGTCGTCGTCGTCGTCGTCGTCGTCGTCGTCGTCGTCGTCATTGTTGTTGTTGTTGTTGTCGTCGGTGTCGTTGTCGTCGTTGTCGTCGTCGTCGTCGTCGTCGTCGTCGTCGTCGTGGTCGTCGTCGTCGTCGTCGTAGTCGTCGTCGTCGTCGTCGTCGTCGTTGTCGTTGTGGTTGTTGTTGTTGTTGTTGTTGTTGTTGTTGTTGTTGTTGTTGTTGTTGTTGTTGTTGTTGTTGTTGTTGTTGTTGTTGTTGTTGTTGTTGTTGTTGTTGTTGTTGTTGTTGTTGTTGTTGTTGTTGCTGCTGCTGCTGCTGCTGCTGTTGTTGTTTTTCTTCTTCTTGTTGTTGTTCTTGTCATTGTTGTTCTTGTGGGTGGTGGTGTTGTTGTTATTGCTGCTGGTGTTGCTGTTGCTGTTGCTATTGCTGTTGTTGTTGTTGTTGTTGTTGTTGTTGTTGTTGTTGTTGTTGTTGTTGTTGTTGTATATGTTGTTGGTGCCGTTATTCGTTGTTGTTGTTGGTGGTGGTCTTGTTGATGTTGTTGTTGTTGTTGTTGTTGTTGTTGTTGTTGTTGTTGTTGTTGTTGTTGTTGTTGTTGTTGTTGTTGTTGTTGTTGTTATTACCGTCACGCTCTTCTTTCTTTGTTGTTATTTTCTTCTTCTTGTTGTTGTTCTTGTCATTGTTGTTCTAGTGGGTGGTGGTGTTGTTGTTATTGCTGCTGGTGTTGCTGTTGCTGTTGCTATTGCTGTTGTTGTTGTTGTTGTTGTTGTTGTTGTTGTTGTTGTTGTTGTTGTTGTTGTTGTTGTTGTTGTTGTTGTATATGTTGTTGGTGCTGTTGCTGTTGTTGTTGTTGGTGGTGGTCTTGTTGATGTTGTTGTTGTTGTTGTTGTTGTTGTTGTTGTTGTTGTTGTTGTTGTTGTTGTTGTTGTTGTTGTTGTTGTTGTTGTTGTTGTTGTTGTTGTCGATTTGCAAGGCCTGTTGGGCTTAAAAACGTTTATCTTAAACAATAACAAGGATTCGCCTTGTCGCGGGATTTACCGCGAATCTAAAACCCGCAAGCATCGCTTTTTCATTAAAAACATCACATGTCTGCAGATTAGGCGAGATGAAAAACATGAGCAAGGGGATTACATGTTTTAAATTCAACAAAGGCCCGCAGCTTACAAACTAAAAAGAGATAAGATGCCCAGAATCCTTTTCTTGTCCCTCTCCTCGGGAGGCAGGTCAAGGAGGCGAAGGAAAAAAGGCGCCTAGGCGAAGCTCTGAGCAGCGTAAAGCACCAAGAGAACGTCTCGGTGCACGCCCACGGCGGGCGGCCGGTGATGATGACGGGCCGGAAAGGAGCTCGAAGACGAGGCGGCAGGACCGCACACGCGATAAAGGCGTCCCGTTCACAGACTCAGTCGAGTTGACGGCCTTGCCACTGCGCTCTTCCTCTTCCACAGCCTCCGGCGCCCGGCCGCCCAGGAGACGGCCCCGAGAAGTTCAAGGAGGCTGGCTCCGCCCCGCAAACCTTTGCCGAGGAGCCGCCAGTGCTGTCTTTCTTCTTGCCGCACCACGCCCGTAGCTGGGCGTCGACGCCTAGTCGGACTCCGTCCGCTGTCCGCCTTCATCCTCCTCGTCGCTTTCGCTCGAGGTCGAGCTTACATCGTCAGAATCTCCATCAGAGGAGCTCTCCACGCAGCATTTCAGACGAGTTCCAAACTCTTTGAAGACCTTGACGGAGAGCAGGCCGTCCTCCATTAACTTGAAGTAGAGGACAAGCCCCGCCGTCAGGCTGTGGATGCGGGCGAACGTCTTCCATCCACGGCGGAGATATATAACTCGAGGAGCCGGGAAGTCAACGTCGACCCGCGTGCCCTCGCTTCCGCAACCCCTCATGTGCAACCTGAGGGTCTGGGGTGGGGCATGCTCCATCACCCGAGCGAACGGGGTGAGGAGACGAAGACGACGACGCGGGGGCTGGCGGAGCCTCATGAAGAACTCGCAAGGCTGGTCTTCAACATGGCCCTCCATCGGGAAGGACATCATTGGCGGGGGCGAGGCTGGCGCGCCACCCCATCCTCTTCTTCCCCGAGCACTACGGCCTCTGCCCCGGCCTCGCCCACGACCTCGCCCTCTCCCCCTTCCCCTCGCGGTCGATTCCACCACCACAGGTTCAGGAGGAGGAGGGACGCGCTTTCGAGCGGCGACCCTCGCCGCCACCGTCGAGGGACCAGGATTCCCCTTCTCCATGGCGGGTGAGAGAAAGAAGCAGAAGCAGGGGGAGATAGAAGATGGAAGAATGCGGGATGCCGTCCCCCTTCCTCCCCTTTATAAAGGAACGGGGTTGAGGCTCGGCCGCCCCGCTCGGCCAATGAAAACACCGGAGGCGCAGGGAATCAGGACTGATCCGCTGCCCCAACCAGCGACGGCCCGGTTTCCCGCCTCCACCGTTTGCCACCCCAAGCGCATGAAAGACGCGTGGCGGCGTGCAGAATCGAGGGACGGGTGAGGCGACCTCCCCACCCCATGATCATGGGGAGTGGACGCCTTGAAGACCGCACCCCGGCCCCACTCAGTAAATGAACCACGCCTGCACGCGTCCCCCCTTTTTTTACGGGGAAGGCACGAGCCGCCTCTTTACTACGACGTGACGCATACGTGACGAAACCGCCCCACGCATGCCGCCCACGTCACGCACACCCCTCCACGATGCGGCACGCGCGCGGGTCGTGGGAGGTGGAGCGCGCGAAGAATCTTACCACGGTAAAAGCCGCCCCACCTGCCCGCGCACTGTTTTGGGCCTGGCCCAACAACGTGTCGCGCTTATGTGCGGACCAGGCCCGGGGGCTCCCGTCGGTGTACAAAAGTAAGGGCGCATCTTTGTACCCCTTTTTCTATGCACGGGCAGTCGGAGCCGCGCCCACGGCCACACCAAGTAGAACAGGCGAGGTGAGCCAAGGTAAGACCGAAGCCCAAGACAATCAAAGCAACGCCAAGGCCAAGGCCAGAAAGAGCAGAGGGACAAAGCAGGTTCCCCCGGCAAGACCCTTGCCGGGCAGCCTCAGCTGCCCCGGCAAGACCCTTGCCGGGACAGCTCCTCAAGCACCAACAGGCGACTCCACCCTTGAGCCCACGGCCCCGGCGCCATCATCAGCATGGGGCCAGGGCTCAGGAAGGCACCTCTGTGGTGGCAAGCAGATCTTTGTGAAGACATATTCAAGATCAGATGAGGATTAGAAGATGACGATTCTCGGCAAGATCCTTGCAGAGGAAGGCCACCAGACCCCCGGCAAGATCCTTGCCGGGACGACAAGACGCCATCAAGCAAGACCCTTGCCGGGCCACCCGACAAGGCCCTCGCCAAAGACGCCGGCAAGGCCACCGCCCAAGCCCACGTCAACCAAGCTTCCATCGCCGTTCACATGCAGCCGCCAGCCCGACCAGCTGGGCAGGGCACCTGCATGGCAACATGCAGCTCCCAGGCCAACTCATCGAGCACCTGCATGGCGGCATGTAGATCTTCCTGAAGGCTCCACCACCGTGCCAAATCAGCTTCCTGCCTGCCTACATGGCACCGCAAGCATCCCTGGCCAAGGCGCGGTCGGGTTGTAGGAGGAGCGGCGGCGACGGACGGGGCCAGGCCTCGCCCGTTTCCGATAAAGCAATAGGACACCTAAGCGATGCATTAAATGCACCTTGTCCTGTAATACGAGGGATAACCTTGTGCCTTTGTAGACCTTTCCACCTCCTGTGTGCCACTGTGGCAGCCCCTTTTTCCTATAAAAGGAGGCCCGAGGTGACCAAGAGAAGGATTCGGCTCTTTCGAACCACGCGCTAACCACACCTAGTTCGAGAGCTCAAGAACTCTCAGAAATACACCCACCAAAGCAGGACAAGGGTTTTACGCATCCTCGCGGCCCGAACCTGGGTAAATGACCTTTGTGCTGTCTACTAGCCCTGGTCTCCTCGCAACCCTGCGCCCCTGCAACCATAGTAGGGATTCTTGTGATCCCATAGGTGTCGTTCCACACCGACACGAAGGTCTGTGGTAAACTACTCACACATCATCGGAGAGGCTATGGTGTTGATGTAGAAGCCCTCCGTGATCGATTCCCCCTCCGACGGAGCGCCGGAAAAGGCCCCAAGATGGGATCTCACGGGTACAGAAGGTTGCTACGGTGGAAATAGGGTTTCGTGGTGCTCCTGGATGGTTTCGGGGTACGCAGGTATATATAGGAGGAAGAAGTAGGTCGGTGGAGCCACGAGGGGCCCACGAGGGTGTGCGGCGCGCCCAGGGGGGCAGGTGCGCCTCCCTGCCTCGCGGCCTCCTCGGTTGTTTCTTGACGTCCACTCCAAGTCCTCTCGGATCACGTTTGTTCCAAAAATCATGCTCCCGAAGGCGTCATTCCGTTTGCACTCCGTTTGATATTCCTTTTTCTGAAACATTGAAATAGGCAAAAAAGCAACAGTTTGCACTAGGCCTTGGGTTAATAGGTTAGTCCCAAAAATAATATAAAAGTGTATAAATAAGCCCATTAACATCCAAAACAGAATATATTATAGCATGGAACAATAAAAAATTATAGATACGTTGGAGACGTATCAAGCATCCCCAAGCTTAATTCCTGCTCGTCCTCGAGTAGGTAAATGATAAAAATAGAATTTTTGATGTGGAATGCTACCTAGCATATTTCTCAATGTAGTTTTCTTTATTGTGGCATGAATGTTCAGATCCGAAAGATTCAAGATAAAAGTTTAATATTGACATAAAAATAATAACACTTCAAGCATACTAACCAAGCAATTATGTCTTCTCAATATAACATAGCCAAAGAAAGCTCATCCCTACAAAATCATATAGTTTGGCCATGCTTCATTTTAGTCGCACAAGATGCTCTCATCTTGCACAACCCCGGTGAGAAGCCAAGCAATTGTTTCATACTTTAGTAATCTCAAAAAAATTTCAACTTTCACGCAGTACATGAGCGTGAGCCATGGATATAGCACTGTGGGTGGAATAGAATATAATGATGGGGGTTGTGTGGAGAAGACAAAAAAGAGAAAGTCTCACATTGACGCAGCTAATCAACGGGCTAGGGAGATGCCCATCAACTGATGTCAATGCAAGGAGTAGGGATTGCCATGCAACGGATGCACTAGAGCTATAAATGTATGAAAGCTCAACAAAATAAACTAAGTGGGTGTGCATCCAACTTGCTTGCTCAGGAAGACCTAGGGCATTTGAGGAAGCCCATCGTTGGAATATCCAAGCCAAGTTCTATAATGAAAAATTCCCACTAGTATATGAAAGTGACAAAACAAGAGACTCTCTATCATAAAGATCATGGTGCAACTTTGAAGCACAAGTGTGGAAAAAGGATAGTAGCATTGTCCCTTTTTATTTCTCTTTTTAATTTTTTTTAATTTTTTTCTTTTTTTGGGCCTTTCTTTTTTTGGCCTTTCTTTTTTTTTGGGACAATGCTCTATTAATGATGATCATCACACTTCTATTGATTTACAACTCGATGATTACAACTCGATACTAGAACAAAATATGACTCTATATGAATGCCTCCGGCGGTGTACCGGGATGGACAATGAATCAAGAGTGACATGTATGAAATAATATGCATGGTGGCTTTGCCACAAATACGATGTCAACTACATGATCATGCAAGGCAAGATGACAATGATGAAGCATGTCATAAAAAACGGAACGGTGGAAAGTTGCATGGCAATATATCTCGGAATGGCTATGGAAATGCCATAATAGGTAGGTATGGTAGCTGTTTTGAGGAAGATATAAGGAGGTTTATGTGTGATAGAGCGTATCGTATCACGGGGTTTGGATGCTGCAATGAAGTTTGCACAAACTCTCAAGGTGAGAAAGGGCAATGCACGGCAATCAAGAGGCTAGCAATGATGGAAGGTTGAGAGTGCGTATAATCCATGGACTCAACATTAGTCATAAAGAACTCACATACTTATTGCAAAAATCTACAAGTCATCAAAAACCAAGCACTACGCCGCATGCTCCTAGGGGATAGATTGGTAGGAAAAGACCATCGCTCGTCCCCGACCGCCACTCATAAGGATGACAATCAAAGAACACCTCATGTTTCAAATTTGTTACACAACGTTTACCATACGTGCATGCTACGGGACTTGCAAACTTCAACACAAGTATTTCTCAAATTCACAACTACTCAACTAGCACAACTTTAATATCACTATCTCCATATCTCAAAACAATCATCAAGTATCAAACTTCTCCTAGTATTCAATGCAGTTATATGGAAGTTTTTATTATGTCCATCTTGTATGCCTATCATATTAGAACTAATTTTATAACCAAAGCAAATTACCATGCTGTTCTAAAGGACTCTCAAAATAATATAAGTGAAGCATGACAGATCAATAATTTCTATAAAATAAAACCACCACTGTGCTCTAAAAGATATAAGTGACGTACTAGAGCAAAATTGTTTAGCTCAAAAGATATAAGTGAAGCACATATAGTATTCTAATAAATTCCGATTAATGTGTGTCTCTCCCAAAAGGTGTGTACAGCAAGGATGATTGTGGTGAATTAAAAAGCAAAGCCTCAAATCATACAAGACGCTCCAAGGAAAACACATATCATGTGGTGAATAAAAATATAGCTCCAAGTAAAGTTACCGATGGAGGAAGACAAAAGAGGGGATGCCTTCCGGGGCATCCCCAAGCTTAGGCTTTTTGGTTGTCCTTGGATTTTACCTTGGGGTTCCTTGGGCATCCCCAGGCTTAGGCTCTTGACACTCCTTGTTCCATAATCCATCAAATCTTTACCCAAAACTTGAAAACTTCACAACACAAAACTTAACAGAAAATCTCATGAGCTCCGTTAGCGAAAGAAAACAAAACACCACTTCAAGGTACAGTAATGAACTCATTCTTTATTTGTATTGGTGTTAAACCTACTGTATTCCAACTTATCTATGGTTCATAACCTCCGATACTAGCCATAGATTCATCAAAATAAGCAAACAACACAGGAAAAACAAAATCTGTCAAAAACAGAACAGTCTGTAGTAATCTGTATCAAACGCATACTTCTGGAACTCCAAAAATTCTAAAACAAATTCCTGGACGTGAGTAATTTACCTATTAATCATTTGCAAAAAGAATCAACTAAATAGCACTCTCCGGTACAAAGTTGTAGCTAATCTCGTGAGCGCTAACGTTTCTGTTTTTTACAGCAAGATCAAAAAGACTTCACACAAGTCTTCCCAAAGGTTCTACTTGGCACAAACACTAATTAAAACATAAAACCCCATCTAAAAAGAAGCTAGATGGATTATTTATTCCTAAACAGAACCAAAAAGCAAGAAACAAAAATAAAATTGGGTTGCCTCCCAACAAGCGCTATCGTTTAACGCCCCTAGCTAGGCATAAAGGCAAGGATAGATCTAGGTATTGTCATCTTTGGGATGCAATCCATAAGTGGTTCTCATAATAGCTTCATAAGGTAATTTAATTTTCTTTCTAGGAAAGTGTTCCATGCATTTCCTTAACGGAAATTGGAATCTAATATTTCCTTCTTTCATATCAATAATTGCACCAGTCGTTCTAAGGAAAGGTCTACTAAGAATGATAGGACATGAAGGATTGCAATCTATATCAAGGACAATGAAATCTATGGGCACATAATTCCTATTTGCAACAATAAGAAAATCATTAATTCTTCCCATAGGTTACTTAATGGTGGAATCCGCAAGGTGCAAGTTTAAAGAACAATCATCAAATTCACGGAAACCCACCATATCAGACAGAGTTTTTGGAATCGTGTAAACACTAGCACCCAAATCACACAAAGCATAGCATTCATGATCTTTAATTCTAATTTTAATAATAGGATCCCACTCATCATAAAGTTTTCTAGGGATAGAAACTTCCAATTCAAGCTTTTCTTCATAAGATTGCATTAAAGCATCAACGATATGTTTAGTAAAAGCCTTATTTTGACTATAAGCATGCGGAGAATTTAGCACAGATTGCAACAAGGAAATACAATCTATTAAAGAACAATTATCATTATTAAATTCCTTCAAATCCAAGATAGTGGGTTGGGTTCATTGATATCGAAAGTTTTGACCTCTTCCATCCCACTTTTACCAAATTTAGCATCAACATCTAAAAACTCCGAATCATTGGGACGCCTTTTAACTAAAGTTGACTCATCTCCAGTCCCATCATTATCAAGATTCATATTGCAAAACAAAGATTTAATAGGATACACATCAATTACTTTTAGATATTCATCCTTATTATCATGAAAACTAGAAGAACACGCTTTCACAAAGCAATCCCTTTTGCCACGCATCCTAGCGGTTCTTTCTTTGCACTCATCAATGGAAATTCTC
Source organism: Aegilops bicornis (assembly GCA_021605145.1). NCBI lineage: Eukaryota > Viridiplantae > Streptophyta > Magnoliopsida > Poales > Poaceae > Aegilops > Aegilops bicornis. Next base: position 340,868,659 of record CM038673.1, on the reverse strand, counting down.
ATAGCCTTGAGAGACGCATTGATATCATGCTTAGGAGGAATAGATCTAAGTTTCAAAGAATCAACATCAAGAGAAATTCTATCGACGTTCCTAGCCAGCTCATCAATCTTGAGCAATTTTTCTTCAAGCAAAGCATTGAAATTCTTTTGAGAAATCATAAATTCTTTAACACTAGTCACAAAATCAGAGGGCATCTTATTAAAATTTCAATAAGAGTTGTTGTAGGAATTACCATAATTATTAGAGGAATTACTAGGACACGACCTAGGATTAAAATTTCCTCTATAAGCGTTGTTACCAAAATTGTTCCTGCCAACAAAATTCACATCCATAGATTCATTATTATTCTCAATCAAAATAGACAAAGGAATATCATTGGGATCAGAAGAAACATTCTTATTAGCAAAAAATTTCATAAGTTCATCCATCTTTCCACTCAAAACATTAATCTCTTCAATTGCATGCACCTTTTTACTAGTAGATCTTTCAGTGTGCCATTGAGAATAATTAACCATAATATTATCTAGGAGCTTAGTAGCTTCTCCTAAAGTGCTTTCCATAAAAGTGCCTCCCGCGGCCGAATCTAAAAGGTTTCTAGAAGCAAAATTCAATCCGGCATAAATTTTTTGTATAATCGTCCAAAAATTCAAACCATGTGTAGGGCAATTACGTATCATTAATTTCATCCTCTCCCAAGATTGTGCAACATGTTCATGATCAAGTTTCTTAAAATTCATAATATCGTTTCTAAGAGAGATGATCTTAGCGGGAGGAAAATACTTAGAGATAAAAGCATCTTTGCACTTATTCCAAGAATCAATACTATTTTTAGGGAAAGACGAAAACCAAGTTTTAGCACAATCTCTAAGCAAAAACGGAAATAGCTTCAGTTTAACAATATCATTGTCCGCATCTTTCTTCTTTTGCATATCACACAAATCAACAAAGCTATTTAGATGGGTAGCGGCATCTTCACTAGGAAGGCCGGCGAATTGATCTTTCATGACAAGATTCAGCAAAGTAGCAATAATTTCATAAGATTCAGCATCGGTAAGAGGAGCAATCGGAGTGCTAAGAAAATCATTGTTGTTGGTATTTGCAAAGTCACACAATTTAGTATTATCTTGAGCCATCGTGACAAGCAAGCAATCGACCACACGAGCAAACAATAAACTAGCGAAAAAGAGGCGAACGGAAAGAGAGGGCGAATAAAACGGCAAGGGTGAAGTGGGGGAGAGGAAAACGAGAGGCAAATGGCAAATAATGTAATGCGAGGGATAAGAGTTTGTAACGGGTACTTGGTATGTCTTGACTTGTGCGTAGACTCCTGGCAACAGTGCCACAAATCCTTCTTGCTACCTCTTGAGCATGCGTTGGTTTTTCCCTTGAAGAGGAAAGGGTGATGCAGCAAAGTAGCGTAAGTATTTCCCTCAGTTTTTGAGAACCAAGGTGTCAATCCTGTAGGAGGCCACACGCAAGTCCCTCATACCTACACAAAAAAATAAGAACCTTGCAACCAACGCAATAAAGGGGTTGTCAATCTCTTCACGACCACTTGCAAAAGTGAGATCTGATAGAGATGATAAGATAATATTGTTGGTATTTTTATGATAAAGATTAAAAGTAAAGATTGCAAAATAAACGGTGACAGAAATAGCTAGTTGACGGGAGACAAATATGATGGAAAATAGACCGGGGGCCATAGGTTTCACTAGTGGCATCTCTCAAGATAGCATAAGTATTACGGTGGGTGAACAAATTACTGTCGAGCAATTGATAGAAAAGTGCATAATTATGAGAATATCTAGGCATGATCATGTATATAGGCATCACGTCCGCAACAATTAGACCGACTCCTGCCTGCATCTACTACTATTACTCCACACATCAACCGCTATCCAGCTTGCATCTAGAGTATTAAGTTTATAAGAACAGAGTAACGCATTAGGCTATATGACATGATGTAGAGGGATAAACTCAAGCAATATGATATAAACCCCATCTTTTTATCCTCGATGGCAACAATACAATACGTGTCGCTTTCCCCTCATCACCGGGATCGAAACAGCATAAGATTGAACCCAACGCTAAGCACTTCTCCCATTGCAAGAAAGATCAATCTAGTAGGCCAAACCAAACTGATAATTCGAAGAGACTTGCAAAGATAACCAATCATACATAAAAGAATTCAGAGAAGATTCAAGTATTGTTCATAGATAATCTTGATCATAAACCCACAATTCATCGGATCTCGACAAACACATCGCAAAAAGAGTTACATCGAATAGATCTCCAAGAAGATCGAGGAGAACTTTGTATTGAGATCCAAAGAGAGAGAAGAAGCCATCTAGCTATTAACTATGGACCCCAAGGTCAGTGGTAAACTACTCACACATCATCAGAGAGGTTGTGGTGTTGATGTAGAAGCCCTCCGTGATCGATTCCCCCTCCGGCGGAGCGACAGAAAAGGCCCCAAGATGGGATCTCACGGGTACAGAAGGTTGCGGCGGTGCAAATAGGGTTTCGTGGTGCTCCTGGATGGTTTCGGGGTACGTAGGTATAGATAGGAGGAAGAAGTAGGTCGGTGGAGCCATGAGGGGCCCACGAGGGTGGGGGCGCGCCTCCCTGCCTCGTGGCCTCCTCGGTTGTTTCTTGACATCCACTCCAAGTCCTCCGGATCACGTTTGTTCCAAAAATTACGCTCCCGAAGGTTTCATTCCGTTTGGACTCCGCTTGATATTCCTTTTCTGCGAAACACTTAAATAGGCAAAAAAAACAGCAATTTGCACTGGGCCTTGGGTTAATAGGTTAGTCCCAAAAATAATATAAAAGTGTATAAATAAGCCCATTAACAACCAAAATAGAATATATTATAGCATGGAACAATAAAAATTATAGATACGTTGGAGACGTATCAAACCCCAAGGACACGGGAAGGAAGAAAGTTGTAACGCCCCGGTAGTTAAGCTACAGTAACCAGACACTAATGGTACCATGTCATCCCAATTAAATTTCTAAACCTCACTTTGATCCAAACCGAATTCAAATTCAAATTTAAAAGAAAGTCAGATTATTATTTCTGCAAACGGTAAAACAAAATGTTTGCTGGGTTGCAATAATTCACTAACTAATTTTCATAAATAATCCTATATTATCTGGAATATTAAATTGCCCCTAGCTTAGTTAAAATAGTGCCCAAAACAACCTTTTTAATCCATTTGTATTTAAGCAAAATTCAAATGAGTTTAGTTAAGCTCCAAACTTTTTGTGGCTTTCACAAATATTACGTAGTAATTGTATGGCAAATTTCGTATAAAACAAAAATCATTTGATGGCACAACCTAATGCAAAATAGGATATGAAAATACAAAGAAAACGGTAAAAGCGAAATGGACCTAAACTAAGGTGCCACTGGGCCATAAGTGGCCACACGGCCCAGCCCACCAAAACCTTCCCCTACCTCCCGCTACATGAACAGAGGGTGTGCGTGGCGCACATCCACGACGGCCATGGCCGTGGATGCCCTCCACGTCGCCTCCCTGGGCTTATAACTACGTCGCCCACGAACCCTAGATCGAGCCCAACCCCCCCTCTGGACCTCACATCTCTCCTCCTCACCTCGCTCTGCTCCACTACAGTAGCCGCCCGAGACCCCCGTCGCCGCCGCGTCGTCGTTTCCGTTCTCCGAGGCTTCCCCGAGCTGCTACAAGGTGGCTAGGAGCCTCCCCAACCTCGTCACCTTCACCTACGCGCCTCAAATAGAGCAGGAATGCCACTTAGGCTCGTCATCGCCACTTCCTCCACTACACGACCACCGCGGTCATCTACATCGATCTCCATTGTCGGCGCCTCCCGGCCTCGCCGAGCTCGTCCACGCCTCCCCGGGGTGAGCCTCCGCCCATTCCCCATTTTTGCCCCTCTCCCCGACGCTGTTTGTCACTGCCCCACGCCGCCCCAGGCTCTGGCCGTTTGCCGCGGTCACGGCGTGCCCTACGGCGCCTACACCTTGCACCACGGTCGCCCCATGTGCGCCACGCTTCCGCCCCGCATGACCAAGCCGCCTGGCCGTCCTGCAGCGCCTCATGGCGTCTGCAAGCACCCGCGTATCTGCTGCTCCTCCTAGCGAACTGCTGCTGCTCTGCTCCTGCTAAGGTGCTTGCGCTGCTTAGTTGCTGTTGTCGCTAGGTGCTGCTGCGCTTGCCTGCAAACCGCTACTGTTCGTCGATGCCGCCGCACGCTGCCGCCGCTCTACGGTCGACCATGGTCGAGCTGTGTGTGAGTGTGTGTAGCATGTGTGCGTACTGCGTGTATGTGTGCGTGAGTGTGTGAGCAGCAGTGTGTGTAGGTGGCTAGCTTAGGGATAATTAAGCCCATAATTAAGTGCTAGCTTAGTCTAATAAATAGTTAGGATAATAGCTAGCATATGACATGTGGACCCGCTATTAAACTAAAAACTAAGTTGAACAAAAATATATCTAAGTCAATGGCAAGCGGGGCCCACTGTACTATTCACTTTGACCAGTCAAACTGACTTGGTCAATTTGGTTTAATTAAAAATAATAATAATACTGGAAAATCAATTAAAACTTTGAAATTTAATATAAAATAAACCATAGCTCGGATGAAAATACTTTGTACATGAAAGTTGCTTTCGAGCAGCGAGATGAATCCGGATCGCACCCGTTAAGTCCGCCACATCCCTAGCATAGCGAACACGCAACTTTCCCCCTCGGTTCATCTGTCTGAAAAGCAGCGTAACACCGGGGATACTTTCCCGGTTGTTTTCCCCCTTTGTCGGTATCACCTCGTACCGCGTTAGGGCACACCTAGCACCGCGTATTGCCCTGTTATGCTTTGTGATGCTTTGATTGCTCTGTTATTTATTGTGTTCCCCATCCGTTACTTCTTTCCGGTAGACCCCGAGACCGCTGCCGATACCCCCGAGATCGACTACATCGATGACCACCCCCCTTCTTGCCGGAGCAACCAGGCAAGCCCCCCCCCCCTTGATCACCAGATATCGCCTGTTCTTCTCTATACTGCTTGCATTAGAGTAGTGTAGCATGTTACTGCTTTCCATTAATCCTATTCTGATGCATAGCCTGTCATTGTTGCTATAGTTGTTACCCTTACCAGCAATCCTAAATGCTTAGGATAGGATGCTAGTATTCCATCAGTGGCCCTACACTCTTGTCCGTCTGCCATGCTATACTACTGGGCCGTGATCACTTCGGGACGTGATCACGGGCATATGCTATATACTTTATACTGTTACATTACTAATGATACTGTTCGGAGATGTGGGCTGAAGGGGCAGGTGGCTCCATCCCAGTAGAGGTGGGCCTGGGTTCCCACTACCCCATTGTTACTTTGTGGCGGAAGCGACAGGGCAGGTTGAGACCACCTAGGAGAGAGGTGGGCCTCGCCCTGGTCGGCGTTCGCGGATACTTCAATTAACACGCTTAACGAGATCTTGGTATTTTATCTGGGTCTAACACTGGCCTATACGCACTAACCAACTACGCGGGAACAGTTATGGGCACTCGACGTCGTGGTATCAGCCGAAGCCAGGGGCCTCGAGGGCTCGAATACAAGTGCTCGATCATAGACGAGTCAGCGGAAGCAACAATATCTGAGTACAGACATAAGTTAAACAAGTTTGCCTTAAGAAGGATAGCACAAACTGGGATACGAATCGAAAGAGGCGTAGGCCTCCTGCCTGGGATCCTCCTAAACTACTCCTGGTCGTCGGCAACCTGAATGTAGCAGTAGGCACCCTCAGTGTAGTAGGAGTCGTTGTCGACGGTGGCGTCTGGCTCCTGGGCTCCAACATCTGGTTGCGACAACCAGGAAGAAATGGAAAGAGGGGAAAGAAGGAGAAAAGCAACCGTGGGTACTCATCCAAAGTACTCGCAAGCAAGGATCTACAGTACATATGCATGGGTATCTGTGTAAAGGGGCAATATCGATGGACTGAACTGCAGAATGCCAGAATACAAGGGGGATAGCTAGTCCTGTCAAAGACTACGCTTCTGGCAGCCTCCACCTTGCAACATGTAGAAGAGAGTAGATGGTAAGTTCACCAAGTATCATCACATAGCATAGTCCTACCCGGAGATCCTCCCCTCGTCACCCTGTGTGAGAGCGATCACCGGGTTATATCTGGCACATGGAAGGGTGTGTTTTATTAAGTATCCGGTTCTAGTTGTCATAAGGTCAAGGTACAACTCCGGGTTGTCCTCTTACGGAGGATCACGGCTATTTGAATAGATAAACTTCCCTGCAGGGGTGCACCACATTACCCAACACGCTCGATCCCCTTTGGCCGGACACACTTTCCTGGGTCATGCCCGTCCTCGGAAGATCAACACGTCGCAGCCCCACCTAGGCACAACAGAGAGGTCAGCACGCCGGTCTAAATCCTCTGCCCGCTATTGCTCTACATGTGTGTGCTTGCATTTTGGCTGCGTTCCTTAAGACCAGCAATATTCATTTAGTATCCCTTGTAGTTATCATTTCGAGTCTCTTGATTCAATGTGTTGCGAATGCTCGCAATCCTCAACCGGATCCTTGAATTCATCCTTCTGGCTCAGATGTCATTTTGAACAGAATCTGGTTCTCGACCAATCAAATTACCACCGATTGTATCCCTAAGTCTACTCAACTTATCCATCCTTAATCAGAGCGTTTGTTCTGAGCCCTTGATTTGAAAATCACAATTCCTTTGCATTTGAGCTCTGAATTAGTCAGTTGTATCTATAGTCCAATGCCTTTGCATTGTTACTTCCTCTGGTTGAGTACCGATGCTCACATCAGATCCCTTGAGGACCACCGGATCCTTTGTTGGATTTTATCCGATAGCGTCCTTCATATTCAATCACTTTGGAAGTTCTTTCTCCATTGGTAAGTCCTATCCTCTGATTGACCAACCATGCTCTGCTTTCGAGCTTGTGTTATTTACTCCTGAAGTTTGTGGTATATATTCCTAAGAGGCCCTGATGGGTTGAACCAATTCCTTACCCAATCTATGTGAGCTCGAAAGGTTTCACGGGCCATACTCATCTGGTATTTTACCAGGTAAAACTTTCAACACTAATGTCATTATTGACAACTAGAAGTGAATGTAAGGTTGTGCTTTGGAGAAGTGGGAGTCGACCTTGAACTTGTGTTCATGCCCATGGACCCGATGTGGAACTTATCATGGAAGCTTCTTGTATTAATAATGGTCCCCTTGTTATAAGTTCATCTTGTATCCATGTTGGTCCTTTGGAAACGTGGTTCCGAACATGATTGATCATCTTTGATCCTTTTCTCGGACAAGTTGAAGTGCTTGCCTTCTGCAGATCAATACGCCTGCCCAACCTCTATTTTGATCTACCTTCGAGTAATACCCCCTGGTATCTCGAGGATATCAACCCATTACACTACATCTTATAAATTTCTAATGAAGTAGTACTGAGGGAGTCCTGGATTAGGGGGTATCCGGCAGCCGGACTATAACCTTTGGCCGGACTATGAAGATACAAGATTGAAGACTTTGTCCCGTCTCTGGATGAGACTCTCCTTGGCGTGGAAGGCAAGCTTGCCAATACGGATATGTAGATCTCCTTCCATGTAACCGACTCTGTGTAACCCTAGCTCCCTCCGGTGTCTATATAAACCAGAGGGTTTTAGTCCGTAGGACCAACAGCAATCATACCATAGGCTAGCTTCTAGGGTTTAGCCTCTCTGATCTCGTGGTAGATCAACTCTTGTAATACCCAATATCATCAAGGTCAAGCAAGCAGGAGTAGGGTTTTACCTCCATCGAGAGGGCCCGAACTTGGGTAAAAACATCGTGTCCCTTGTCTCCTGTTACCATCCGCCTAGAAGCACAGTTCGGGACCCCCTACCCGAGATCCGCCGTTTTGACACCGACATTGGTGCTTTCACTGAGAGGTCCTCTGTGTCGTCGTCATCAGGCTTGATGGCTCCTTCGATCATCGATAGCGATGCGGTCCAGGGTGAGACTTTTCTCCCCAGACAGATCTTTGTATTTGGCGGCTTCGTACTGCGGGCTATCCCGCTTGTCCATCTGGAGCAGATCGAGAGTTACGCCCCTGGCCACCAGGTCAGGTTTGGAATCTTTAACTACACGGCTGACATCCGCGGAGACTTGATCTTCGACGGATTCGGGCCCCTGCCGAGTGCGCTGCACGGTCACAATGAGGATGATTTAGCACTGCCGTCGGACAGTGTTCGGGAGATCGCACCTGCAACCGCTCCGACCCTCAATTCGGAGCCAATTATGCCATCCATGGACGGGTGGATAGACCCCGCCACGGAGGCCGCATTCTCTGTGGCGATCGAGCCAAACACCAACCTTACCCTTCACAAGAGCCGTGACTCCAAACTGCCGGATTCTTCTCCGGCCACGGACTCCAACCCGCCGGCGTCCGTGCCTGTCGATTCCGACTGGGCGCCGATCGTGGATTTCACCTCCGCGGATATTTTCCAGCACTCGCCCTTCGGCGACATACTGAACTCATTAAGGTCTCTCTCCTTGTCAGGAGAATCCGGGCCGAACTATGTCCTGCAGGATTGGGACGCGGATGACGAAGAAATTCGCCGCCCACCCACCACCCACTTAATAGCCACTGTTGATGATTTGACCGACATGCTCGACTCCGACTCCGAAGACATCGACGGTATGGACGACGATGCAGGAGACGAACAGGAACCGCTGCCCACAGGGCACTGGTCAGCCACCTCATCACATGATGTATACATGGTGGACACACCAAAAGATAACGATGATGAGGAGCGGAAGGACACAGTGAAGGACCGTTCCCTCGAAAAGCAATCCAGCGGCGGCGCAAGCGCCGCTCCAAATCCCGCCTCGGCAGAAACAGCGCTCATATAGACCCGGCAATATTGCAGGGTGAGCCAGCGGACGACGAACACGGCAACGCGGAGAATCAAACCGAACAACCCATCTCCGGCGAGGATAACAGTCCGGATGATATCACACCGAACAAAAACCTGGAGCAGCAGAATCTCCATCAAAGACTTGTCGCCACTACGCGAAGTCTGAAAAAGCAGAAGTGAAAGCTACTACCTGAATTCGATGATGAGGCCTTAGAGCCCCCGCAGTCAAAAAACAAAACAGCCACCCGGTCGGATAGACGACCTCATGGCCAACATAGAGTGGCAAACGACGCCGCACACAAGCCAGTACGCGATCCACGCGAGGACTCGCATCAAAAGGACGGCCCAATCAGATCCATCTACGGGCCAAGAAAGCGCGCTCCAGCACGCAATGCAACACAACAACCATCCGAACACCAAGGTACACCCAAATACAGGGGTGCCGCACACCCCCTATGTTTCACCGATGAGGTGCTGGACCATGAATTTCCAGAGGGATTCAAACTCGTAAACATAGAGGCATACGACGGAACGACAGACCCAGGGGTCTGGATCGAGGACTACATCCTCCATATCCACATGGCTCGAGGAGACAATCTCCATGCCATCAAGTACTTACTCCTCAAGCTCAAAGGTCCAGCCGGGCATTGGCTTAAAAGCCTCCCCGAGAACACCATTGGAAGTTGGGAGGAGCTCGAGGGCACTTTTCGGGCAAATTTTTCAGGGACCTATGTCCGACCACCGGATGCAGATGATCTAAGTCATATAACTCAACAGCCCAGAGAGTCAGCCCAAAAGCTTTGGAACAGGTTCCTCACTAAAAAGAACCAAATAGTCGACTGTCCGAACGCCGATGCCTTAGCAGCTTTCAACCACAGCGTCCGAGACGAATGGTGTAGCGACCCGACCTCAGACGGTCAAGTCTCTGTGTTTCCGTGTCATCCTCGGATCGCATGTGGTGACACACACAATACTCGAAGGATTTATAGCAGAGTAGCAACCACACACTTATTACATCGAATGTCTCAATGAGAACTTAATACAATAATATGGCTTAAGGCCATCTAATACGATAACAGCGGAAGGCTTGGAAGATAAAGTGAGTCCATCAACTCCAACGGGACAGCAGAGCTGCATGGCAACGACCTATCGAACCTTACTCCTCGTCTGAAAAGTCTGCAACATAATACGTTGCAGCCCGAGAAACGGGTCGACACATGGAATATGCCGCAATGTAACACAATAGAGTAATAACAGATAATGCTATTACTACATGCATATTTGGCTGGTGGAAAGCTCTACTGATTCTGATTTAGCGGAAAGCCAATTTTTCCCTACAACAAAGGAATGCATTTTAATTTAACTATCATGGTGGTTGAAACATCATTGAGAAGGTATAATCCCAACTCAATCCCAATTAAAGTAATTAACAACCCAGCAATATTAATTTAGAGTGATGAGATACATGTGAATACTCGGTACTAGATACTCGAATTGTCCATAACCGGGAGACGGCTAACCATGATTAGATTGTACACTCTGCATAGGTTTGCACACTTTTCCCCACAAGACTCGATCGCCTCCGATGATTTCTCGCCTTTGCATGGCGTTTGAGAAAGCGGATGACCGAGACACGATCTTTCGTAAACATTAACTCTTTACTCCGGGTAGACCATACCAAACCTACAAACCCACTACCTGCTAATCTACCTCTTCAAGAGCTTCACGTAACTTACTCAACTATGCTAGAGCCCATAATAGCTTGTGGCTGCACACGGAAGTTTCTAGCATGAATAATCTCGATTCCCTTTGAGCACGGGTGGCGGTCCATAGGAAGATCTCACGGGTACCCTTGGATTTCCAAAACAAAACAGACAACACTGGGTTCCCCAGTGCCTCAATCCACCCAGGATGTGTATTAAAGTTGCCACCTTAAGTTAACCATTAATTAGCAATATCACATCTGTCATGGATAACTCTCAAACCCAATCCACGTCTCGAGCATAGCATAGCAATATAAGCAACACGTAGAAGTAACTCCCAAGGTTTGAATGCAGGGCAATAGGTTCTACCTCATCAACTACTTCCCAACCCACAAATTAATGATATCCTAATCATGCAATGTGTGAGGGTTGAAACTAATGCATAAAAATGGGGTATGAAAAGGTATGATCAAAGTGTTACTTGCCTTGCTGACGATCCGGGAATCCTAGAGACTCGTAGTAACACGCTTTGCACTCCGGCAATTCTATCGCAAGCAAACAATACATACATAAGTAAACAAGCAAAGATGAACAAACGAAACTTCAATCGAAGAGGTTGACCGGAGAGTTCAGCTTAAGAACTCCGGTTCACAAAAAGAATCAAACCAAAGCGGAACAACGAAACTTCGAGCAGCGAAGAAGCGAGATCCGTTTACTAATCTGAACTAGGGTCAAATTTTACAGAGTCAAAAACTTGTTTAAGCTGGCTATTCGGAAAGAGGGTTTCGAGATGAAACTCCAGCGCTTGAATCGGTGATTCCGATAAGCAAGCGAAAAGTTAAACTAGAACGAAAATCGGATCAGAAATCGCGATCGGGAAAATCACGGAATAAATCGATAAAAAGAAAACGACGAACGGCTAAACGAGCGAGCGTTCGTTAGCGTAAACTTAAATGAAGAACACGTTCATTAGAACGAGCGAATGAGCGAACGCCGCTAAGTAAATAAACCGGAAAAAATAAACCGATCTATAAAAAAAAGCGAACTAGGGTTTTTTTTTAAACCGAAAGGTTCTTTTGAAAGAAACCCGCGTGAGGGCTACCTCCGCGAGGTCGTCCGTGAGGTGCGGGCGGCTCGGTCCGGGTGGGGCGGCGAGGCGGGGTGGCGCGAGGCGGGCGGCGGCGGCTCGGGCTCGGCTCGGGTCCGGTGCGGCGGAGGCGGCGGCGCGGTGGTGGTGGTTTACACGGCGGGGGTATTTAAGGGGAAGGAGGCGGTGGCTTGGGAAGGGGGCGCCTGGGGTGGAGTCCGGCTCAGGCTCCCCTCGGCGTCCGTCTGGGTATACAGCCTTGCCTGTGAAGGCGGCGGCGATGCGGGCCCATGGTGACCTTGGGCACAGTCGAGCTCGTGGCGCAAGTTTTTAAAGCGTTCATGAATCTTATTAAAATCCTAGAAAAATAAATAAAAATCTAAAATTTCCAAAACAAGTTTTCTTTGTCTAAATAAAATATTTAGAACAAGATGAACTTTTCTTGGCCCCTAAAAATGCAATTTTTAAAACGTGCAAATTTTTCTAGGGCGAATAAAATTCCAAATAAAAACAAATAAAAACCAAATAATGATTTTAACATTTTTCCTCCGATATTTCAATTATTTTGGAGAAGTCATATTATCTCCCTTCATTTATTTATTTAAAAATGAAATATTTTCTGGAGAGAAAAATAATTAAAACCAAAAATCCTCGTCTTCACTACTTGATAAAAATCAAATAGGAAAATCGAAAAATCCCCAACTCTCTCGAAGGTCCTTGAGTTGCTTAGGATTTCGAGGATTTGAAAACGGAATGCAATAAAATATGGTATGCATGGATGACCTATGTATAACATGCCAAATTGAAATTTTGGGATGTTACAAACCTACCCCCCTTAAGATGAATCTCGCCCTCGAGATTCGTGTTGGCTAGAAAATAGGTGCGGATGGTCCTTGCGGATATCCTCTTCTCGCTCCCACGTGGCTTCCTCCTCGGTATGGTGGCTCCACTAAACTTTGCAAAACTTGATAACCTTGCTGCGAGTGACTCGACTGTCGAAATCAAGAATCTTTATTGGCTTCTCCTCATAGGTCGATTACTATCCGGTGAATCGCCTCTAAGGGCACTATATCATTTAACGGTATATCGGCCATTTCAAAGATGGCACTTCTTCACCGTGATACGTGAAACACATCGTGAACTCGACAATCCTTCGTGTAACTCCAGCTTGCGTGCAACTTCTCCCATCCGTTCCAAAACACGATATGGTCCTACAAATCTTGGGGCTAACTTTCCTTTTACTCCAAAATGTTTCACTCCCTTCAAGGGTGATACTACATGAATAGGCTCTGTCTCCAACTTCATAGGTTACTTCCTTGCGTTTTGAATCCGCGTAACTCTTACATGCGAATTGAGCAATCTTTAGTATGTCTCTGATCAGTTTAACCTTCTCCTCTGATTCCTTGATCAAATCTGGTCCAAACAACCGACGGTCTCCAACCTCTCCCCACATCAATGGTGTTCTACATCTGCGTCCATACAGAGCTTCGAACGGTGCCATCTTCAAAGCGGCACGGTAGCTGTTGTTGTATGAGAACTTAAGCGTCTGACAAATTATCATCCCAACTAGATCCATAATCTAACGCATACGTGCTCTCAACATGTCCTCCAAAATCTGATTGACTCTCTCTCGCTCGGCCCATCCGTCTGCGGGTGAAAGGCGATCTTGAACTCCAATCTGGTACCCAAAGGTCCGTGTAGGTGATGCCAAAACTTTGAAGTAAACTGCGTTCCTCTATCGATCTGATGCTCCTCGGAACTCCATGCGAACATACGATCCTGGTCATATATATCTTGGCCAACTTTGCACTTGTATATGTTGTTTTCACTGGATAAAATGAGCTACTTTGGTCAAACGATCCACAACTACCCATATTGAATCATATCCTGACTTGGTTACGGGTAATCACGTAATAAAGTCCATGCCAAGTTTGGCCCACTTCCATTCGGGTATTGGCATAGGCTGTAACAATCCTGCTTTAACCACGATGCTCGCCTTCACTCTTTGACATACATCACATACGGCTACATACTCGGCAATATCCTTCTTCATACCGATCCACCGTAAACGTTCCTTCAAGTCCAAATACATTTTGGTGTTTCCGGGGTGAATCGAGTATGGTGAGTCATGGGCCTCCTCAAGTATTAACTTCCTGATCTCCGAATCGTTGGGCACATAAATCCGGTCCTCAAACCACAAGGTATTGTGCTCATCCTCGCGAAAACCTTTGGCTTTTCCTTCGCCCATATTCTCTCTTATCTTAGCAATCTCTTTGTCCTCCTTCTGAGCTTCTCAAATTTTGTTCAACAACGTAGACTGAACTTCCATTGTTGCAAGAAAACCTCTTGGAACAATATCCAATCGAAGTTCCATGATCTTTGCAGCTAACTCCGTTGGCAGTCCTTTGCTTTCAAGGATATTAGCATAACTCTTTCGGCTCAAAGCGTGCCTTTCTGACGTTGGCCTTTCTGGATGATAATGTAGCTTTATGTCGTAATCTTTTATTAGTTCGGCCATCTCCTCTGCACGAGGTTTAACTCCTTACGTGTGAAAATGTACTTCAAACTTTTATGATCCGTGTACACATCACAACGGTTTCCAATAAGGTAATGTCTCCAGGTCTTCAACGCATGTACCACGGCTGCTAACTCCAAATCATGCGTGGCATAGTTCAACTCATGTGGCTTCAGTTGTCGTGAGGCATACGAAACCACTTTTCCGTCCCGCATAAGAACACATCCGAGTCCCATGCGAGAGGCGTCACAATACACTTGAAACTCCTTATGTATGTCTGGCAAGGTCAAGATCTTTGGGGCTGTAGTCAACCGTTTCTTCAACTCCTGAAAACTTCGCCGCAATCCTCTGTCCATTTGAACTTAGTTTCCTTCTTTAGCAATTCAGTCATTGGCTTAGCAATCTTGGAGAAATTTTCAATGAACCTCCGATAATATCCTGCCGGTCCAAGGAAAGCTACGGATCTCGCCAACCGAATGGGTGCCAACCATTCGATGGATCGATCGAACCTTCTTTGGGATCTCTTGCTATACCCTCTCCCGATATAACATGCCCAAGAAATCCAACTTCCTTCAACCAAAACTCGCACTTGCTGAATTTGGCGTATAAGCGGTGTTCCACAGGTTTCTCGAGAACCAAACGCAAGTGTTCGCGTGCTCCTCTTCGCTCTTCGAGTATACCATAATATCATCAATAAACACCACAACAAACTTGTCCGGATACTCCATGAACACCTTGTTCATCATACTCATGAAATAGGCAGGTGCGTTAGTCAGTCCAAATGACATGTCCATATACTCATACAACCAAATAGTGTGGTAAATGTTGTCTTTGGTATATCCTTCTCTCGGATCTTCAACTGATGGTATCCTGATCGTAGATCAATCTTCGAAAACACCTTAGCTCCTTGCAACCGATCAAACAGATCATTAATCATTGGTAAGGGATATTTGTTCTTTTATTACTTCATTCGAGCTCGGTAATCAAATCAACAACCATCCTCGAGATTTATCCTTTTCTCCACTAAATGTACTTGGGCTCCCCCAAGGTGATGAACTTCTCTGAATGTAACCTTTCTCCAAAAGCTCCTTAATCTGCTTCTTAATTTCCTCCGGATCATTTGCGGGCATCCGATAGGGTCTCTTGGATATTGGTCCTGTACACAGCAATAGCTCTACTCGAAACTCGATGTCTCGATCCGGTGGCATGCACAGTAACTCCTCTGGAAAACATCCGGTAATCCTTTACTAGAGGTACTTCCTCTGTACAACTCCCGTGAGGGCATTCACTTGGCTCCTCCTAGGCACATGCCTAGATACATACTTAATCCTTTTTCCCTCCGGGGTGGTAAGATATATTGATTTGCTAGCACGATCAATACTTCCTCCATACTTTGACATCCGGTCCATACCTAATATCACATCCAATCCTTGCGACTCCAGGATAATTAGGTCAGATGGTAAAACATGCGTGCCAATGATTAGGGGTATCTGGGCGCACCATCTGCTAGCCATGTACTCTGCTCCAGGCGAGCTCACTAAAAGAGGGGTCCTAAGGGTTTGGGTTGGTAACTTGAAATTATCCACAAATCCCCTTGATATGTATGAATGCGATGCACCAAGATGTCGAAAAGAACAATAGCGGTAAATGGTGAACCAAAACTTACCTATTACGCGTCCGGCTGCTCTTCAACTTCCTCCATGTTAACGTGGTTCACTTGTCCTTTGTTGAATGGATTGGGTTTCTTCCAGCGCTCCCATTTCCGTTTCCATTCCTTCCTTGAGGCGGTCATTGGCATAATGCCTGTCTTCCCGCACTTAAAGCAAATAACTTGGCTTAAGTCCCTCTTGGCGGGTGTAGCTGGGTTAGAGCGATTCTGATTATTGTTGACTCCATTCCCATTCCGTTCTTCGTACCATTGTGATGATGCGATCCTCCTCCGATATGGTTATGGCCTCCATGGTTATGAACAAGTCCTCCCGAGTTCGGGGTTAAACGAGGCTTCCGATGAGCTCCGAGTTATACTTCCCTTGTCCATACTTCCTCTTACGGTTCTCAATTTGTCTTTGTTGCTTTCCTTCAAACATTAGGGCCTTTATCTACCAACTCCTGGTAGTTGTTGAAAGTTGCCACCATCAATCGCATACTCATCTCATCATTCAGCCCTTCCATAAACTTCTCACCTTGGCGGCATCTGTAGGCCACATCATCGAGGGGCATAACGTGATAACTTGCTAAACTCATCCACGTACTGGGCCACAGTACGGTTCCCCTGGCGTAGGTTGCGAAACTCACGCTTCTTCATCTGCATGGCTCTAGTTGAGACATGGGCCGTGCGAAAAGCTTGTTGGAACTGGTCCCAAGTTACATTGGCTATAGGGAAGGTAGCCGTGTAATTCTCCCACCATGCGGCTGCTGGTCCATCCAATTGATGTGCGGCAAAGTGCACCCTTTCAGCATCCGTGCATCCTGCGGTGGTTAACTCCCTTCCAATACGACGTAGCCAATCATCCGCAACTATTGGCTCGGTGCTCTTTGGAAAACACCGGCGGTTGTAACCTTAGGAAGCGGGCTAAGTTGTCCACTTTGGCGGTGGGTTATTGTTGTTATTGTTGCTGCCACAGTTACGAACTCAGCAATTGCATCAAGGTATTTTCTTCTTTGGATCAACTGGGTGAGCTCCGGTGGGAAAGTGAAACCGGTGTCACGTCTCGGAGGCATCTGAGGGTTTAGATGGAAGAGATTAGAATAGAAAAAGGTCTAATGAGAAAGCACTACCCATATGCATATGAGACAAACACAATCATTTCACTCAATCAATCAAGCAAGGGCATACAAAACGGTCTAGGACTATCGTAGAAGTGCTCATCTACTACTAATTACATGGGGGAAAATACTACTAATATTTGGTGGTCATCTAGAAATTTTGATCAGTGGAAGACTCCATGATGTCTGCTCCAGCTTCGTCTTCGTAGTCATCATCACTTGGACCAGAATCGGTGTCGTCGATGATGATGTAGTTGTCCAGACAAGCGGGATCTTCTTCCTCTTCTTGCTCCTCCTCTTTGGGTGCTGGTCCTCCCATGAATACTCCGATCTTCTTAACTAGGTCGTCATTCTTCTCTAGTAGTGTCTTGATTTCTTCCTCATATCCGTCGGCGTGTAAACTTGAGTTCTTCCTCCATTTCGATGATCCTAGTTTTCGCCTTCTTCAACTCCATCATGTCTGCGCAAGACATCCGGTTCTCCCAAGGCGTCGAATGTGCTGGTTTAGCTCTTGGATGTAAGCTGCAATGGATCTATCCTTCTTGGTGCTGATCACTTCCCATTGCTCGTCTCGGCGCCCACATATTTGATATATCGTGTCTTTAAGCTCTCTCGTTGTAGACTTCTCCAATGCGTCCTATGGTAATGTGAGCTGCCATACTCTTGCCAAGGCTCCGGTGGGTGCTTCAAAGAAAACTCTTTGGGCTTGGAAGTTGGAGAGAACGTCCTTCCTGGAACTTGTACTTGAATCATCCAGCGCTCTTCTTCTGGTAGAGTAGCATTGTACATCCCGATGAAGCTTGGTATTCCAATATTCAGGTACCTAGTGACTTCCTTCAAGTGGCGTCCCAAAAGGTGTGTCTTCATCCGGTTGTGCAAACTTGTTCTTCATCTCCGTCATCCTAAAGAGTGGAAAAATGGAGAGGAGTCAGAAATGAGTAGAGAAGAGTGACCTATGGTTTATCTTAGTGGTCATGTCCTACACTCAGCGTGTGCTCTGATACCATCTTGTAGCGACCCGACCTCAGACGGTCAAGTCTCTGTGTTTCCGTGTCATCCCTGGATCAAGAATGTCTTGACACACACGGTACTCAAGGATTTATAACGAGTAGCAATCACACACTTATTACATCGAATGTCTCAATGAGAACTTAATACAATAATATGGCTTAAGGCCATCTAATACGATAACAGCGGAAGGCTTGGAAGATAAAGTGAGTCCATCAACTCCAACGGCATAGCTGAGCTGCATGGCAATGACCTATCGAACCTTACTCCTCGTGCGAAAAGTCTGCAACATAATACGTTGCAGCCCGAGAACGGGTCAAGACATGGAATATCGCGGCAATGTAACACAACAGAGCAATAACGGGATAATGCTATTACTACATGCATATTTGGCTGGTGGAAAGCTCTACTGATTCTGATTTAGCGGAAAGCCAATTTTCCCTACAACAAAGGAATGCATTTTAATTTAACTATCATGGTGGTTGAAACATCATTGAGAAGGTATAACCCCAACTCAATCCCAATTAAAGTAATTAACAACCCAAAGAATATTAATTTAGAGTGATGAGATACATGTGAATACTCGTGTACTAGATACTCAGAATTGTCCATCACCGGGGACACGGCTAACCATGATGAGATTGTACACTCTGCAGAGGTTTGCGCACTTTTCCCCACACGACTCGATCGCCTCCGATGATTTCTCGCCCTGCATGGTGTTTGAGAAACGGATGACCGAGACACGATCTTTCGTAAACATTAACTCTTTACTCGGGTAGACCATACCAAACCTACAAACCCACTACACCGCTGATCTACCTCTTCAAGAGCATCATGTAACTTACTCAACTATGCTAGAGCTCATAATAGCTTGTGGCTGCTACGGAAGTTTCTAGCATGAATAATCTCGGTTCCCTTTGAGCACAGGTGGCGGTCCATAGGAAGATCTCACGGGTACCCGGGATTTCCAAAACAAAGCAGAGACAACACTGGGTTCCCCAGGTGCCTCAATCCACCCAGATGTGTATTAAAGTTGCCACCTTAAGTTAACCATTAATTAGCAATCTCACATCTGTCATGGATAACTCTCAAACCCAATCCACGTCTACGAGCATAGCATAGCAATATAAGCAACACGTAGAAGTAACTCCCAAGGTTTGAATGCAGGGCAATAGGTTCTACCTCATCAACTACTTCCCAACCCACAAATTAATGATATCCTAATCATGCAATGTGTGAGGGTTGAAACTAATGCATAAAAAGCGGGTATGAAAAGGTATGATCAAAGTGTTACTTGCCTTCTTGACGATCCGGAATCCTAGAGACTCAGAGTAACACGCTTCGCTCCCGGGAATTCTATCGCAAGCAAACAATACATACCTAAGTAAACAAGCAAGGATGCACAAACGAAACTTCAACTAAAAGAGGTTGACCGGAGAGTTCAGCTTAAGAACTCCGGTTCACAAAAAGAATCAAACCAAACGGAACAACGAAACTCGAACGGCGAAAGAAACGAGATCCGTTTACTAATCTGAACTAGGGTCAAATTTTATAGAGTCAAAAACTTGTTTAAGTTGGCTATTTGGAAAGAGGGTTTCGATATGAAACTCCAGGCGCTTGAATCGCCGATTAGATAAACGAGCGAAAAAGTTAAACTAGAACGAAAATCGGATCGTAAATCGCGATCAGAAAATCGCGGAATAAATCCGATAAAAAGAAAAGCGACGAACGGCTAAGCGAGCGAACGTTCGTTAGCGAAAACTAAACGAAGAACACGTTCGTTAGAACGAACAAGCAATGACGCCGCTAAGTAAATAAACCGGAAAATAAAACCGATCTATAAAAAAAACGATCTAGGTTTTTTTTTAAACCGAAGGGTTCTTTTGAAAGAAAACCGGCGGCGAGGGCTACCTCCGGCGAGGTGCGGGCGGCTCAAGGGGTCCGGGTGGGGCGGCTCCGCGGGGCGGTGGCGCGGGAGGCAGCGGGCGCGGCTAGAGGCGGCGGCGCTGCCTGCTCGGCTCGGGTCCGGGCGCGCGGAGGCGGGCAAGGTGGTGGTGGTTTGGCGGGGTATTTAAGGGGAAGAGGCGGCGGTGGCTTGGGAAGGCGCTGGGGTGGAGTCCGGCTCGGGCTCCTCGGCGTCCGTCTTGACGCCTGTGCCCTTGTGAGGGAAGGCGGCGGCGATGCGGGCCGGCCTGGCGGGGCCTTGGGCGGGGTCGGGCGCGGGCGCAAGTTTTTCTTTTAAACGTTCCGCCGAATCTTATCAAAATCCTAGAAAAATAAATAAAAATCTAAAATTTCCAAAACAAGTTTTCTTTGTCTAAATAAAATATTTAGAACAAGATGAACTTTTCTTGGCCCCTAAAATGCAATTTTTAAAAGCGTGCAAATTTTTTCTAGGCTTAATAAAATTCCATATAAAAACAAATAAAAACCAAATAATGATTTTAACATTTTTCCTCCGATATTTCCATTATTTGGAGAAGTCATATTATCTCCCTTCATTTATTTATTTAAAATGAAATATTTTCCGGAGAGAAAAATAATTAAAACCAAAAATCCTCGTCTTCACTACTTGATAAAAATCAAATAGGAAAATCGAAAAATCCCCAACTCTCTCCGAGGGTCCTTGAGTTGCTTAGGATTTCGAGGATTTGAAAACGGAATGCAATAAAATATGGTATGCATGGATGACCTATGTATAACATGCCAAATTGAAAATTTGGGATGTTACAAATGGCTTGCCAGACACCTCGGCCAAGAAAAGCCGAGAACAATGGCCGCATTAACAAGCCTCATGACCCGCTTTTGCGCAGGCGAAGACAGCTGGTTAGCCTGATGTAGCACCAGTGACTCAAGTACATCCGAAGTCAGGGACAGGAACGGGAAGCCACGACGTAGCAAAAACAAGCGCCGGAATAAAGAAGACAGCCCGAAAAACACGGCGGTAAACACCGGATTCAAAAGCTCTCGGCCGGGCCAGCAAAAGCTGCCACCCAAAGGCAACAGGGATGAACTGTCCAGCCTAAACAAGATTCTGGACAAGATATGTCAAATCCACAAAGACTTCGACAAAACCTGCAAATCATACCCACAGAGAATGTTGGGTCTTCAAGAAATCCGGCAAACTCAACGCCGAACACAAGGGGCTGGATACACCAAGTGAAGACGAGGACAAGCCTCGCAAATAAAGAACTGGGGAACATAAGAAGTCAAAACAGTAAACGTATTACACGTGACGAAGGGGAAAAACAAAGCGGCGCTCCTAGAGACACACGCCCCAGGACCCATTACCGCAGAGTTCTGCCACTGGTCGTCCCAACCGATCACCTTCGACCATCGGGACTACTCGCCCAGTATCCGACATGCAGGATGGGCTGCCTTGGTGTTAGACCCAATAGTCAACGGATACCACTTTACACGAGTCCTGATGGACGGTGGCAGTAGATTAAACCTGATATATCAGGACACAGTCCGCAAAATGGGCATGGACCCAACAAAAATTTGCCATAGCAATACTACCTTTAAAGGAGTAACGCCAGGCCCAGAAGCCCATTGCACGGGCTCCCTGCTACTAGAGGTTATATTCGGCTTACCCGATATCTTCCGAAGCGAAAAGTTAACCTTTGACATCGCTCCATTTCCAAGTGGCTATCAAGCACTACTCGGACGCGAAGCTTTCTCCCGCTTTAACGCAATATCGCATTACGCTTCTCTCATGCTTAAGATGCCTGGTCCGCGTGGCATCATTACAGTAAAGGGAAATATTGAGAGCTCCTTGTGCGCGGAAGACAGTGCAGCTGCCTTGGCAGCCGCACACTAGACGGCCTCACCAAATAAAGCATCCCACAGGTCGCTAAGACCACGGACACGGTTAGACGAGTCCGGTGTAGCTATATACAATTGACACAGGTTTGATGGCTATACCCCTATAATAATACAAGGGGCTCAACGCGTGTAAACAAGTGACAACTAGACTCAACTTTACTAATCTTGACCGGTATATGGTTTATTTAGTATAACCTACCTTTTTGCACGACTACTTTTTCAACTAAGTTCCTCTCTTATACAGATGACCATCGTGCTACGCCCGTCCAGGATACGGCACAACAGAGACACAGGCGCAGACGTGCAGCAGGGACGCGTTCCAAGGATTCTTTTCAGATTAAGACCCTGCGTAAACATTTTTTACTGTATCTTGTTGATAAACATCCCTCGGATTCTCAGTACAACTGAGAAGGAGGCTGACGTATTGGCATGTGGCCACGTCAGAACATTGCACGTACCTGGACACCAGGGGCTTATTACAAAGGGCACTATTCAGCCCAGTTTAAATCATAAAGACCGAACACCTTAGGGAGTGTTCGACGTCGCGAGTTTGGCCCTATATGCATCAGCTCCGAATCATGTCTTTGGTCAAATGTTGGGTTTGCCCGGCTCCTGTGTTTTGCTGCCTTACGTTCCGCTCTATCGGCTAAGGCGGCACCAGGAGAACTACTGCGACAGTTCTTGCCATTCCTGGGACGAGCACCTCGAGAGAAAGCCGAAAACTGACTGTCATGATATAGCGTGAGACTGGTCAACCACTCGATGACATAGCGGAATCTTGTGGATTCCTCCGCCTTGACGAAGGGTCGTTTCCCGGCCAGGCATGTACGCACCCCGAACTCGGATGAGCGCGAAGCCACCAGGGGCTACATAGTAGCCCCACTGTCAAACTCCTATGGCTAAGTGAAAGTGTTAAAGCATTATAGTCCGATTGCCTAGTTCGCTACGCTATCACCTCCTTAATGAACCAAGACGTTGGATCAAGTGTGAACACGCGTCTTCTGCGAGCACTCCCGCATTATATGCGTGAGGGATGAAGCCGACGACTGCCATCTTTCAGGTTATATACATATATACATAAACGGCCGCACAGGAGGTATTATAATTCTTTCAGGTAAAATTACAAAATAGCCTTTACAATTCAGAAAAACATTGTTTTTCAATGGGAATACATGTCCTTAAAACATAATATTCTTCGAGCAATGCGCTTCTATTGAACGAGCGCCCGCAAGAACTTCTCGAAAGTAGTGCTCGGCAGGTACTCGGCTCTCATCCAATCTTGGGTTGCAACGGCGGTGGCCTCCATCTCCGCCCAGTATGTCTTGACACGGGCAAGGGCCACCCGCGCCCCCTCTACGCACGCCAACGTCTTCATCGCGTTGATGTGCGGCACCGCACCAAGGAACTGCTGCACCAAACTAAAATAACTGTTCGGCTTCGGCCTTTCCGACCACAGATGATCCACAACAGAGGCGAGTCCGGACAACCTATTCAGTTCGTCCCATTCGGCCAGCTGATCGGTCAACGGAAGCGGACGCTCTGGAACGCTAAATTGTGACCAGAAAAGCTTTTCCACGTCGCGATCTTTCCGATCTCGGAAGTATTCGGCCGCATCGGCCGCACTCGCTGCTAAGTCCAGATATGTATCCGCAGAACTCCACAGCCGGTCCAAAGGGGCATACTTGGGATCTCCGAACTTCATCCGCAGCAAAAAGGGCTTCCCAGCCGCGATATCCCCGGCTTGACGCAGCTCCTCCTTCATCGCTCTCATTGCAGAGCGGGTGTCTTTGGCCGCTGTCGTGGCCTTCTCCAGGTCTGCCCTCTTCGCTTGATCTTCCTTTTCAAGAAGCTTGCATCGGTCAGCGGCATTCTTCAATTCCACAGCCATCCTGGCTATTTCCTCCTTGCTTTGGTGGTGAGCAGCCTTTTCGGCTTTCAGCTCCTCGATTGCCTTTAGGGAAGCCGCATCGCTTTTTCTGGCTTGTTCTTTGGCTCGGGCAAGCTCCGCCCGCAGGTTCTCAACGGCCGCATCTCCATCTGCATTCACAAACATGTTATAGATACTGGCATTATGCTCCTCTTATCATGTGTCACTGGAGAAATCGCATACCCTGCGCCTCGTCATGCCGCTTATTGACAAGTACGATGTCGGCATCCGCCACGTCAAGCTGCCACTTTAACTCGGCAAACTCATCAGTCCGGCTGGCCACCGGACATTTTGCCACCTGCATATTAAGTCGGCAGGCTTATTCCTGGGATTATGATCCTCTGTACGCCGTCGTTTCCGACAACACCCAGAGTCTCAGGGGCTACTATCTACACAGGGCACACATAAAAAATGTGCGGTACTGTCAAAAAGTACATCATTTCACGTACCTCAAAACCCGTCAGTAGACTCATAAAAGCTTCATGCAACCCGCTTTTGGCGGACGAAATCCTCTCAATCACCGTACCCATCAAAGTGCGGTGCTCTTCCGAGATAGCTGCTCGCTCTAGCAGGTCCCTCAGTACGTCCGACCGCACACCAGACGGTGCCGGACTCTTTTGATTGCCCTCTTTAAGAGCTGGACACAGAGGACTTTGGGTGGCCATAGGATTACCCTCCGGCCTTGCTGGATCAGGAGAAACCCTCCGTGACGACACCTCGGGGTCGCCCGACTCACAAGGCGGTATGGCGGGGGGAGGCGATCCGCTCTCCATCATCTCTGGAAGAAGGTCCCCTGAAGACGAGCTCTGCTGAGAAGGGCTAAGATCCGAACTGCAAGACAAACGCTTCGGTTATCTCCCTCGGAAGTAAGGCAAGACATTTTCATTATCAAGTATCCTTTTTACTTACAGCTCGTTGGAGGGCTGATCCCCTTGAGGGCATTGTACAGCCGGGGTATTCTTTGGGGCAGGACCCTCCGGCGAAGATTTCTTCCCCCGTTTAGAGACCATTGTCTCCGGGTCCTCGGAGGCGGTCCTCTTTCTTCCCTGGGGAGAGGAACTTTCAGTTCCTCCTCCCCGGCTAACCTCCTTCGCGGAGATGGTAGCCTCTTTGTTCCCCCCCTTTATCTTCTCCTGAAAGCGCTTGGTAAGGCGCGATCTCCAGCATCCTGGTTAACACGGGGTCCGGTGAGGTCTCAGGGAGGGGGGCCGGACACCTGATCAACTTCGCCTTCGCTATCCAGTCCTGGCCAAAATGCGGCCTTTTTAGGGCGAAGTTACGATAAACAAATAGACAGTGTGTTTGGAGGCAGGGCTACTTACTTGGGTATCCGGGCGATTGCTGCTCAGACCTGCATCCTCAGTGATGTCCGGACACATCATTTGTGATCCGAAGAAAAATTTGTACATCTCGTCAGGCGTCATGCCGAGGAAGTGTTGAAGAGCTCGCGGTCCCTCCGGATTGAACTCCCACAGGCGGAGGGGACGACGTTCGCAGGGCAGGACTCGGCGGATTAACATGACTTGCATCACCATGACCAGACTGACGTCTCTCTCTAGGAGATCTCGGATGCGGCTCTGTAATATGGGCACATCCTTTACTGGCCCCCAGTCTAGCCCCTTGTGGACCCATGACGTTAGTCGTGGCAGGGGACCTGAGCAAAAGACAGGAGGGGCCACCCACTTGGTACCCCGGGGAGCAGTGATATAGAACCACTCTTCTTGCCATAAACTGGGCAAATCTTGGAAGGAGCCCTCGGGCCATGGGGCGTCGGCTTTTTTGCTTATTACGGCGCCCCCGCACTCTGCGTGCCGCCCCTCGATCATCTTCGGTTCCACTTTGAAGGTCTTGAGCCACAGTACGAATTGAGGGGTAATACGGAGGAAGGCTTCGCACACAACGATGAATGCTGAGATGTGGAGGATAGACTCCGGAGCTAAATCGTGGAAGTCCAGCCCATAATAGAACATGAGCCCCCTCACGAAGGGATCCGGCGCGAAGCCTAGTCCTCGGAGGAAGTGAGATACGAACACGAAACTCTCACCAGGTTTGGGAGTGGGAATAACTTGCCCTTGAGCAGGCAGCCTATGCGGGATTTCGTCGGTTAGGTACCTGGCCTCCCTTAGCTTTATTATGTCTTCCTCCGTAACGGAGGAAGGCATACACCAACCTTGAAGGTTGGATCCGGACATAATCGGAGGTCCGAAGCGCCTAAACCTGAGCTTTGGGTGTTGGAACTCGAGGCAGGAGGCGGATTCGATTGAGGTCGAAAGAAAAGAACAGGCCTTGGTCTCTTTATAAAGAGATTGAATACCAAGTGCCCTCCTTGTGACCATTTGGGATTTACCTCCAATCGAGGGGTCGTACCAACGGGCGCGATTAGGTTACCCACGTCCGTGTTGATGAGAATCCCGTAATAAAGGGGACACGATCTCTGCTCCGAAAAGACGTGCCAAGGAAAACGCCTCGCGAAACGCGCTGAGGTTGGTTGTAAAAAATGATTCGAATAAAGGCTTGGTTGTGGTGTGATGTCACGTTACGGGATACGTCAGCAGATTAGATTTGTGGAAATATTATTCTCTCTACGGTGGTACGTGGAACTTGTTTTGTAGAGCCGGACACGATCCTCATGTTCAAAATCTTCTATGAAGTATTCGGAGGAGGAACCCGCCTTGCAATGCTGAAGACAATCTGCGCGCCGGACTCATCGTCATTAAAGCCTGGTTCAGGGGCTACTGAGGGAGTCCTGGATTAGGGGGTATCCGGCAGCCGGACCATAACCTTTGGCCGGACTATGAAGATACAAGATTGAAGACTTCGTCCCGTGTCCAGATGGGACTCTCCTTGGCGTGGAAGGCAAGCTTGTATCTGGATATGTAGGTCTCCTTCCTTGTAACCGACTCTGTGTAACCCTAGCCCCCTCCGGTGTCTATATAAACCGGAGGGTTTTAGTCCGTAGGACCAACAACAATCATACCATAGGCTAGCTTCTAGGGTTTAACCTCTCTGATCTCATGGTAGATCAACTCTTGTAATACCCAATATCATCAAGATCAATCAAGCAGGAGTAGGGTTTTACCTCCATCGAGAGGGCCCGAACCTGGGTAAAAACATCGTGTCCCTTGTCTCCTGTTACCATCCGGTTTTGACACCGACAAGACGCACAGTTCGGGACCCCCTACCCGAGATCCGCCGGTTTTGACACCGACAAGTAACTTTCCCCGTCATGGTCACTCCATGGGTTATGGGTTGTCGTCAACCAAGAACACCGATTTGTGAATCAAATCAACACTGTGATTCAGTACTTCCAGTACTTCGTTGTTGAGAATTTTATTACTCCATCACTTCATTCCGAGCCTGATCGGCTACATCATTATCATGCTAATTTTAACTGTGCTACCTGGTCCTTCTTCCCGGAGCACAATTTTTGACGATGAGCTAAGCTTATGTCGACTTTCCTCGTCATATCTTTTTGCCTTGAACAACAAGCAGGATTCCGAGTTTGTGATGTACTCGTGGTTCCAATAACTTTTTGCTTCATCATTCCTTTGACTTCATGTCATCGCCGATCGATTACACCTTCATGAAATCTCTCGACAATTCTGTCGTGATCATCATCAACATTTTGAGCTCTTCCAATATATCAATCAAATTCATGATGGGAAATACCATCCTTTCCCCTTGATGATTTGTGTTATCATCGACAACATTTTTCCCTTCCCCCAACACAAACTTTTTCGTGTTTTGTGTTATACCTTGAGTTCCTTGCTATCCAGCATTTGTTCTTTACACTGGAGTATTACCATCTTTTATGTCAAGAATGTCGTGAGAATTTCACCACCTCTTAAGAATTCTTGATACAAGTGATACTTCTTGCCATATCCGTTCATTCCTTGGTCCCCGTGTTGTTTCTAACCGGAAAAATGACAATTGAACTATGATGTGCGACTCCAAAACTTCTAGCAACCCTATTGCTTTGAAGTTAATGGTCGATATTTCATTCTTAGACCATTAGTTATCGAATCACCATTCTAACATTGATCATGCTACCTAAGCCCATATTTTGGGTGCACCTTTCAACCAATGGTTAATTGTGTATGTTTTCCTCGAGCATACATCACTATACCATTTGATCTGACAAATGTTATCTCATTGTTCACATAATTGTGGAAATCCATCTTGTTGGAAATCTCGATGAATTTTCGCTGAGACCATCAGCCACCTCCTCATCCTCTCCTTGGTTTAATGATGAACTCTTGTTTCGGAACTCGCTTCCATAGTTTTATTTTCCGAGAATCTTGCTATGTTAACTCGTCAATTTGTGTTGCACCTTTTCTTCTCAGGCATCCTGAGTCTGAGGTATCCTGACCCCAATTAGATCTGAAACTCGGTCAGATATGATGGTTGGAACATTTTCCAAGAGTCATAACATTGGTCCTTATATGAACCGGTAAGGTGATTCCATTCCTAGCACACCTGGCCGGAGGACCTTCCTTTTTAGCAAGGTTAAACATTCTACCATGAGGAAATTGTAAGAATTATTCTACAAGTTGTTCCTAATGGATCCTTCCTGTATCCAAAGTCTGACCTTTGCTTGAAGACCATGTGAATGCTATCTCGAAGCATGTCTGTGGTAATCCAATTTTCAATAAGAGCATTTGAAGCACAATGCTAATTTTTCTTTATCATTTATCCTAACACCATTGTATGGGTAATATCATGAGGTTCCTCCCCCCTTACCTAAATGGTTTTATACTTTCTATTCTGTCATGGATATCATGCTCCGCTTGTCCTTGGGAAGGATATACCCCCGAAATATGTGTGTATACACATTTCCCTTCCATTGTTATGTTTAAACCTCGATAACCACTTTTCCTTTCCGTGGGGTTTTGTTTAAACCTTCTTGTGATCTAAGCAGTAATATTCTCCTGCTTATGTAAACACCTCGGTGTACAACTCTGTCAGCAAGTACCTGTTACTATTGTTGATGACATTCTGGTAACCACCGATGGACGAGAACTTTGCCTAGTGGTCCGCCTCATTCAACGAGCAGGAAGATGGTTCTCTTCGTCCCTCGCCCTTGGTACCGATGTTGTTGCCGACATAACCGACAGACAATCCTCTGACATGCCTTGCTTACATGATCATGCAAGACGTCACCGCCCTTCCTGCTTTTAACCCACATTGTGGGCCCATAACCCACAGTTCCACATGATCGAAACCTGACTCCACTGTAAGCCCCCTGTTCCCAAGGTTGTTCCTCACGCGTGGCCTCGTAAGTAATTCATGAGCCATCTTCCGAGAGATCATCAATTCCGTTATCAGACACAACACTTATTCCCATAGTTCTTAAGCACTCTCACATTCTAATTCAAGAAAGAATGATTTCCTATCAGCTTGGAACTTCTTATTACACCTTCTTACTCTACTCTCGATGACTTTCTTGAATGTCAACACGAGAGATGCCTCTATACCTCATTCACCGAGATAGCCCCTAGGTACCTAACAGGTGTTGAACTCCGTCCTTCCTGAGTTTTTCCACTTAACTTCCCGACGGATATCCTGAAGAAAGGGTGACGACTTCATCATGATGACATGAAGAAGAGA
This sequence comes from Aegilops bicornis, assembly GCA_021605145.1. Taxonomy (NCBI): domain Eukaryota; kingdom Viridiplantae; phylum Streptophyta; class Magnoliopsida; order Poales; family Poaceae; genus Aegilops; species Aegilops bicornis. Next base: position 340,839,314 of record CM038673.1, on the reverse strand, counting down.
AAATAAGACATTAATGTAATAGATCAACCTCTTCGAGAAGAGCAACCAAGACCGAGAAGATCCGTTAGAATTTCACAACCACAAATTTCCCCCTTACACCACCTCTTAAATCTCGGGACGAGATTTCTTATAGTGGAGGAGATTTGTAACGCACGGTAGTTAAACTACAGTAACGAGACACTAATGGTGCCATGTCATCCCAATTAAATTTCTAAACCTCACTTTGATCCAAACTGAATTCAAATTCAAATTGAAAAGAAAGTCAAATTATTATTTCTGCAAACGGTAAAACAAAAATGTTTATTTGGGTTGCAATAATTCACTAACTAATTTTCATAAATAATCCAATATTATCTGGAATATTAAATTGCCCCTAGCTTAGTTAAAATAGTGCCCAAAACAGCCTTTTAATCCATTTGTATTTAAGCAAAATTCAAATGAGTTTAGTTAAGCTCCAAACTTTTTGTGCCTTTCACAAATATTACGTAGTAATTGTATGGCAAATTTCATATATAACAAAAATCATTTGATGGCACAACCTAATGCAAAATAGGATCTGAAAATAAAAAGAAAAGGGTAAAAGAGAAATGGACCTAAACTAAGGTGCCACTGGGCCATAAGTGGCCACACGGCCCAGCCCACCAAAACCTTCCCCTACCTCCCGCCTGAGAGCAGGAGGGTGTGCGTGGCGTACATCCCACGGCAGCCATGGCCGTGGATGCCCTCCACGTCGCCTCCCTGGGCTTATAACTCCGTCGCCCACGAACCCTAGATCGAGCCCAACCCCCCCCCCCCCTCTGGACCTCACATCTCTCCTCCTCACCTCGCTCTGCTCCACTATAGTAGCCGCCCAAGACCCCCGTCGCCGCCGCGTCGTCGTTGCCGTTCTCCGAGGCTTCCCAGAAACTGCTACAAGGTGGCGAGAGCCTCCCAACCTCGTCACCTTCACCTATTCGCCTCAAATCGAGCAGAACGCCACTTAGGCTCGTCATCGCCACTTCCTCCACTACATGGCAGCAGCCTTGATCATCTCGTCGATCTCCACCGTCGGCGCCTCCCGGCCTCGCCGAAGCTCGTCCACGGCCTCCCGGGGTGAGCCTCCGCCCATTCCCCTTTTGCCCCTCTCGCCTGATGTTGTTTGTCGCTGCCCCACACCGCCTTTCAGGCTCGGCCGTTGGCGGGTCACGCCATGCCCTCACGGCGCCTACACCTCGCACCACAGTCGCCCCCATGTGCGCCCTTTGCGCCCGTCAATCGGCCGCTTGCTGGTCAGTTCCATGGTCAGCGCCTCACGCGTGCACGCGCGCCCGCCTATCTGCTGCTCCTCCTAGCAAACTGCTATTGCTATACTTATTGCTGCTGCTCTGCTCCTACTAAGCTGCTTACTGTTGCTTAGTTTCTTCTTGTCGCTAGGTCTTCTTCTTGCTTACGCAAAACCGCTCTTGTTAAATCGATGCCGCCACGCCTTGCCGCTGCTGTTACTGATCGGCCATGGCCGAGCTGTGTGTGTGTGTAGCGTGTGTGCATACTATGAGTATGTGTGCGCGAGTGTGTGAGCAGCAATGTGTGTAGCTGGCTAGCTTATGGATAATTAAGCCCATAATTAAGTGCTAGCTTAGTCTAATTAATAGTTAGGATAATAGCTAGCATATGACATGTGGACCCGCTGTTAAACTAAAAACTAAGTTGAACAAAAATATATCTAAGTCAATGGCAAGCGGGACCCATTGTACTGTTCACTTTGACTAGTCAAACTGACTTGGTCAATTCGGTTTAATTAACAATAATAATAATATTGGAAAATCAATTAAAACTTTGAAATTTAATATAAAAGAAACCATAGCTCGGATGAAAATACTTTGTACATGAAAGTTGCTCAGAACGACGAGATGAATCCGGATACGCAACCGGTTCGTCCGCCACACATCCCTAGCATAGCGAACACACAACTTTCCCCCTCCAGTTCATGTGTCCGAAAACGTGTAACACCGGGGATACTTTCCCGGTTGTTTTCCCCCTTCGTCGGTATCACCTCGTACCGCCTTAGGGCACACCTAGCACCGCGTATTGCCATGGTATGCTTTGTGACGCTTTGATTGCTCTGTTATTTATTGTGTTCCCCATCCATTACTTCTTTAGGTAGACACCGCAGAGACCCCGTCGACACCCCCGAGATCGAAGCTACATCGACGACCACCCCCTTCTTACCGGAGCAACCAGGCATGCCCCCCTTGATCACCGTGATATCGCCTATTCTTCTCTATCTTGCTTGCATTAGAGTAGTGTAGTTATTCTTTGCTTTCAGATTAATCCTATTCTCGATGCATAGCGTGTCATTATTGCTAAAGTTGTTACCCTTACCGCAATCCTAAATGCTTAGTATAGGATGCTAGTATTCCATCGCTGGCCCTACACTCTTGTCCGTCCGCCATGCTATATACTATCGGGTCGTGATCACTTGAGGAGGTGATCACGGCATATGCTATATACTTTATACTGTTACATTACTTATGATCTTGTTCAAGATGGGGGCTGAAGGCGGTGGCTCCATCCCGTGAGAGGTGGGCCTCGGGTTCCCCGACGGCCCCGGATTACTTTTGTGGTGGAGGCGGCAGGCAGGTTGAGAGCACCTAGGAGAAAGGTGGGCCTGGCCCTGGTCGGCGTTCGCGGATACTTCAATTAACATGCTTAACGAGATCTTGGTATTTGATCTGAGTCTGGCTACTGGCCTATACGCACTAACCAACTACGCGGGGATAGTTATGTGCACTCGACGTCATGGTATCATCCGAAGCCTTCTTGAGGTCAGCGACTGAGCGGCGCGCGCCAGATTGGACCATAAGCCTGCTCTTGTATTAAGGGGGCTAGTTCTGCTTCAGGCCGCCCACGCAACATGGAGGTGTGCAATGGGCGATGGGCCTAGACCCCTACGCGCATAGGATTTAGGGACCGCGTCTTTGACCTCTCTCAGGCTCTAGGTGGGGCTGCGACGTGTTGATCTTCCGAGCCCGGGCATGACCCAGGAAAGTGTGTCCGGCCAAAGGGGATCGAGCGTGTTGGGTAATGTGGTGCACCCTTGCAGGGAAGTTTATCTATTCGAATAGCCGTGATCCTCGGTAACAGGACAACCCGGAGTTGTACCTTGACCTTATGACAACTAGAACTGGATACTTAATAAAACACACCCTTCCATGTGCCAGATATAACCCGGTGATCGCTCTAATACAGGGCGATGAGGGGAGGATCGTCGGGTAGGAGTATGCTATGCGATGATACTTGGTGAACTTACCATCTACTCTCTTCTACATGCTGCAAGGTGGAGGCTGATAGTAGCGTAGTCTTCCACAGGACTAGCTATCCCCCTTTTATTCTGGCATTCTGTAGTTCAGTCCACCGATATGGCCCCTTTACGAATACCCATGCATATGTAGTGTAGTTCCTTGCTTGTGAGTACTTTGGATGAGTACTCACTATTGCTTTTCTCTCCCTCTTTCCCCTCTTTGCATTTCTTCCCGGTTGTCGCAGAACCAGAGATGTTGGAGCCCAGGAGCGACGGCATTTGCACTGACGCATTTACTCCTACTACACCGAGGGTACCCTCATGCCACGCTCAGCCGATGACCGTGTGAGTAGTTTAGGAGGATCCCAGGCAGGAGGCCTCACGCCTCTTCGATCTGTATTCCAGTTTGTGCTAGCCTTCTTAAGGCAAACTTGTTTAACTTATGTCCGTACTCAGATATTGTTGCTTCTACTTGACTGCCTATGATCGAAAGCACTTGTATTCGAGCCCTCGAGGCCCCGGCTTGTATTATGATGCTTGTATGACTTATTTATTTTTAGAGTTGTGTTGTGATATCTTCCGTGAGTCCTCGATCTTGATCGTACACGCTTATGCGTGTATGATTAGTGTCTCGATTGAATCGCGGGTGTCACAATAACAATACAGGCCCAAAGGTACTTCGTCAGCTCCTTGTTCCATGGGGCTAGATCGAGGTACTCTGGCGTGCAAAAGTTGATCTTTGGCCTCATTGTGGCATCAAGGAAGGTGCGCCACTACTTCCAATCCCATGAGATCACGGTTGTCACTCATTTTCCATTGCAAAGGATACTCCAAAACCTTGAGGCTACTGGAAGAATAGTGGAGTGGGCTTTGGAGTTATCCAACTTTGGTTTGAAGTTTGAGAGCACATCAATTATTCAGAGCAGGGCGCTGGCAGAGTTTATTGTAGAATGGATGCCAACCCCTAACGAGGAAGTAACAGAAACAACTCTCCCCGGCAAGGAATCACCCCAAGAATGGATTATGTATTTTGATGGTGCTTTTTTCCTACAAGGAGCAGAAGCTGGGGTGCTTCTCGTTGCCCCCGCCGGGGAGCACTTGAAGTACGTCATCCAAATGCACTTTCCCGGGAAGAAGCCACCAACAATATAGCTGAGTATGAGGGGCTCCTTGTCGGGCTCAGGATTGCAGTAGAATTGGCAATCAAGAACCTGACCATAGGAGGAGATTCACAGCTTGTGGTGAGACAAGTCAACAAAGATTATCAAAGCCCATTGATGGAAGCATACGTCGAGGAAGGGAGGAGATTGGAGGAGCACTTTGACGGGTTGCAAACAGAGCACATACCCTGGGAAGAAAACATCATAGCTGATCACCTTTCAAAGTGTGCTGCGCAGAAGCGTCTTGTGGAAACAGGAACTTTTGATCTCCGTCTCTCTTAGCCCTCCGTATCGCCAGCCACAATTGTGTGGAAAAGGAGAAAGTTGGACTATGGTAAGCCTCTCCCGGTCGAGCTGTCTGCTCCCGGCAGAGACCCTTCCAGAAACAACTCCTCACAGCCTGCCGAACCACCCCCTCCAGCCGGGCCTATGGACCCCGCGAACGAGGATGGTGCTCCCACAGCAGAGGAGATGCCGCTAGTCCTCGTTGCCGAGCCCCAGGCTCCAACTTGGGCAAGGCACATCGTCCGCTTCCTCCAAACTAGAGAACTTCCTGGCGACCAAGATTAAGGTGAGAAAGTAGCCCGGAGAGCTAGTATGTATCAGTTTGTCGATGACACTCTGTATAGAAGGAGGCCCAACGGTGTGAAATTGAAGCATGTCTGCCGGGAGGATGGAAAGGAACTTCTGGCTGAGATACACAGAGGAATGTGCGGCTCACACATTAGATCAAGGGCATTAGTTGGTAAAGCATTGCGGCAAGGATTCTATTGGCCCATAGCCCTCTAAGATGCGGTCGAGCTCATCACGACATGTGAAGCCTGCCAGTTACATTCCAAGAGAACAAACCTGCCTGCCCAAGCCCTTCAGACAATCCCTTTATCATGGCCATTTTCGGTCTGGGGGCTCGATATCCTCGGCCCCTTCCCCCGATGAAAGCACAAGTGCTCCCTAGGTGGTTTTGGTAATTAATGTCAACATATCTCTTGTTGGACTAACACTTTTATCTAGTATGTTTCAGATAAGTTCAACAATGGAGTGCCATGGACTAAAGGATGGGGGAACTCCTTCAAGATGCTAAGGACAAAGATTGGCTCAAGCTTCAATTTCAAGACTCTTCATTTTACATTTTAGTGATCCAAGATCACATTGAGTCTATAGGAAAAGCCAATACTATCAAGGAGGGATGAGGTGTTGCTTGGTGAGCCTCTTGCTTCAAGTGCTTAGTGATATGCTCCAAATACCCTCAACTACTTTCCCATTTCCACACATATGTCCTAAACCTAAAGTCAAACCCGGCCCCACTGATTCTTTCTATCCGGCGCCACCGAGTTTGGATGTCTTAGCCACTGCCACAAACCCTAGGCAAATCGGTCTCACCGATAGGGATCTCGGTCCCACCGAGATGAGATTGTAATCTCTGTGTGTATGTCCATTATCAAAATCGGTCTCACCGAGTTTGAGCAATCGGTACTACCGAGAATACAATGCACACTCTCTGGTTAACTTATTATCAAAATCAGTCCCACTGAGTTTGATAATGGGTCAAACCGAGTTTGCCTGACCAACTCTCTAGAAAGCTTATTACCAAAATCGGTCCCGCCGAGTTTGTGTAATCGGTCTTACCGACATTACGTTATGCCCTAACCCTAACTTGAATCGGTCCCACCGAGTTGCATTCGGTCCCAATCGAAACCCTAACGGTCACATTGTTTGCTAAATCGGTCTGACCGAGTTTAACGATTCGGTCCCACCGAGTTTGGTAGATTGTGTGTAACGGTTAGATTTTGTGTGGAGGCTATATATACCCCTCCACCTCCTCTTCATTCGTGGAGAGAGCCATCAGACTAAACCTACACTTCCAGCATCCTATTTATGAGAGAACTACCTACTCATGTGTTGAGGCCAAGATATTCCATTCCTACCATATGAATCTTGATCTCTAGCCTTCCCAAGTTGCTTTCCACTCAAACCCTCTTTCCACCAGATCCAAATCCTATGAGAGAGAGTTGAGTGTTGGGGAGAATATCATTTGAAGCACAAGAGCAAGGAGTTCATCATCAACACACCATTTGTTACTTCTTGGAGAGTGGTGTCTCCTAGATTGGCTAGGTGTCACTTGGGAGCCTCTGACAAGATTATGGAGTTGAACCAAGGAGTTTGTAAGGGCAAGGAGATCGCCTACTTCGTGAAGATCTACCGCTAGTGAGGCAAGTCCTTCCGTGGGCGGCGGCCATGGTGGGATAGACAAGGTTGCTTCTTCGTGGATGCTTCTGGGTGGAGCCCTCCGAGGACTCAGCGCAACCGTTACCCTTCGTGGGTTGAAGTCTCCATCAACGTGGATGTACGATAGCACCACCTATCGAACCACGCCAAAAATATCCGTGTCTCCAGCTGCGTTTGAATCCTCCAATCCCTTCCCTTTACATTCTTGCAAGTTGCATGCTTTACTTTCCGCTGCTCATATACTCTTTGCATGCTTGCTTGCTATATGTTGTGAATGTTAAACTTGTGCCTAAACTCCACTCAAACTTTAAAGAAACCTAAAAACTGCACCTTTGGCTCTTAGTGTCGAATCACCCCCCTCTAGACACCTCTTCTCAAGGTCCTACAAGTGGTATCAGAGCATTGGTCTCCATTGCTTTGGTTTAATCATCATTGGAGGAAGATGGATGAGTCTACTTTGGGGAGTCTTAGACATAGAGTACCTATTCTTGATGGAGAGTATTTTCATGAGTGGAAAAATGAGATGCTTGCAATTTTCAATCAATATCATTTGAACAAGTACATTGCTAGTCCTTGTGCACCTTGTGTTGATCCTATGCATCCTACCCTTGATGAATCTATTGACATGACTAGAAATCTTAGAACTGTTAATCTTATCACTAGAGGCTTGCCTAGAAACTTGATTATAAAACTGCCTACTCTTGAGTGTGCCTACACTATATGGAAATTTCTTGAAGAAACGATTTCCTGATTATTCTTTGAAAAAATCTTGATGAAATTCTCTATAAGTCTATTGCCTTGAGTAAAGATGAATACTAGTGATCCTATGTTTGGTGATCGCTCTATTTGAACTCACCGATCTTATGCGCACCAAAGGAGATGTTGGAATTATTAGTGATATTATTTCCGGAAGCTATAAGAATTCATAAGCAAGATCATTGTCGAACTCACTCTAACGAATCACCCTCTCTAGGATTTGATCCACCACATGACGATGTTGAACATGGATACTATGATGAGGATGATGATGGTGACTTCGATCTTGATGATGCAATGAGACACTTTGGTCTTATGGCAAATCTTGAGGATATATGTCGGGGAGGAAAGGAATGGGTTCTTTATAGTGGATGTACCGATCACATGACCGAGATAAAAAATATGTTTCGTGAGCTTGTCGATAATGATAGTCCTCGAAAGTATGTCACTTTCGGTGACAACTCAAAGGGTAAGGTGGTTGGCCTTGGTAAGGTGGCCATCTCACATGATAGCTCCATACAAAATGTCATGCTCGTTGAATCTCATGGGTACAGCCTTTACTTTCAAGATTCTAGACTTGCTGATTTCGGTTTCAATGTTCTATTCTTGAAGTAGATTGCCAAGTGTTTCGCCGAGATAATCATAAAATGGTCTTTACTTGGTGTGCGTGGGGTGATCTTTACATTGTTGATTTCACTAAAAAGGCTCAACCTAAAACTTGCTTCATTGCTAAAATCCTCAAAAGGCTGGTTATGGCATGTAGACGATTAGGTCATGTTGGTATGCGAAACCCTTGACAAGCTTATTAAGGGGAATCATATCCTTGGAGTTAATGATGTCATATTTGATAAGGATAGACTTTTACCCTTTGCTTGTCAGCGGGTAAACAGGTTGGAGGAAGGTATCCCGTGAAGAACATCATGACCACCGAAGAGGCCACTCGAGCTACTTCACATGGATCTCTTTGGTCCCAACTCTTACAAGAGTCTCGGTGGAAATTCTTTTGGTCTAGTTATAGTTGATGATTTTTCCAGATTTACGTGGGTGTTCTTCCTCGATGATAAATCGCAGGTTCAGAAGATCTTCAAAAACTTCGCCAGGAAGGCCCAAAATCAATTTGAAGTGAAGATCAAGAAGGTTCGCAGCGACAACGGAACGGAGTTCAAGAACGCAAATGTGGACACCTTTCTTGACGAAGAGGGATTTTCACGACAGTTCTCAAATACATACACACCTCAACAAAATGGAGTTGTTGAGAGGAAGAACCGATGCTCATCGAAATGGCGTAGAACGATGCTTGATGAGTACAAGACGTCAAGCACTTTGGGCGTAAGCGGTTCAGACTGACTTGTCGTGGCAACAAATCGCTTGTATCTTCACAAGCTACTCGGCAAGACGGCATAACGAAGCTCCTCACTAGGTAACAAACCCGAAGTTGGATACTTTCGAGTATTCGCCCAAAGTGCTACATTCTTGATAAGCATCGTCATTCTAAATTTGCTCCTAAGTCTCATGAAGGTTTCCTACTAGGTTATGGCTCAAACTCTCACACATACCGTGTCTACAACAATTTCACCTCAAAGGTTGAAGAGACGGTTGATGTGAAGTTTGATGAATCTAACGGCTCGCAAGTAGAGCAATTGCCAATTGATGTAGGAGACAAAGATCCTTCGTAAGCAATCCAAGACTTGTCTATTGGCAAGGTCCGTCCAACGGAGGTGAAGGAGAGTACCTCGTCCGGTCAAGTGGAAGCTTCTACTTCACGACAAAAGGTGAACCAAGAGTTGATACGGAAGCATCCACAAGTGGGACACACCAAGATGAAGAAACGAGGAAGTGCATCAAGATGAACGTCAACAACCTCCTTCTCCATCACGACAAGAGAATGACAACGCCAACAATGAAGAAGGCCAAGAAGAAGAACAAGATGAAGAAGATGTTCAACGAAGATCCAAGCAAAAGCTTTCACGAGTTCGAGCAAGAATTGCTAAAGACCATCCCGTCGAACAAATCTACAATGATATTCAAACCGAGAATCACTCGCTTTTCGTTTAGCTAACTTTTGTGAAAACTATTCTTTCATCTCTAGCATTGAACCTATGAAGGTTGAAGAAGCTTTGGAAGATCCGGATTGGATAAATGCTATGCATGAAGAGCTCTGAGTAACTTTGAGAGGAACCAAGTTTGGACATTGGTTGAGAAGCCCGGCAACAACCACAACATCATCGGTACCAAATGGGTGTTTCAAGAACAAGCAAGATGAAGATGGACAAGTAGTTACATGAAAGCAAAGCACGTCTCGTGCCGCCCAAGGCTACACACAAGTCGAAGGTATGGACTATGGTGAGACTTACGCCCGTTGCTAGACTTGAGTCCATTCGCATCTTACTTGCCTATGCTAATCACCATGATATCACCTTGTACCAAATGGACATTAAAAAGTGGTTTTCTAAATGGTGAAATAGAGGAGGAAGTTTATGTTAAACAACCTCCCGGCTTTGTCAATCCTAAGAAACCCAATCATGTTTACAAAATTCACAAAGCTCTTTATGGACTTAAACAAGCTCCTAGAGCATGGTATAAATGCTTGACCAAGTTCCTTATTGAAAAAGGCTTTGAAATTGGGAAAATTGATTCTACACTTTTTACTAAAATGGTTAATGGTGAACTATTTGTGTGCCAAATTTATGTTGATGATATTATATTTGGTTGAACTAACCATCATTTTAGTGAAAAGTTTGGGAAGCTAATGTCGGAGAAGTTTGAGATGTCTATGATGAGTGAACTCAAATTCTTTCTTGGGTTGCAAATCAAGCAAACTAAGGAAGGTACTTTTGTCTCTCAAACAAAGTACACTAAGGACTTATTCAAGAAGTTCAATATGCAAGAATGCAAAGGTATGTCTACACCCATGCCTACTAGTGGACATCTTGACTTAACCAAAGATGGTGAACCGTTGATCAAAAGGTTTATCGCTCTATGATTGGTTCATTGTTATATCTATGTGCTTCACGTCCCGATATTATGCTAAGTGTGTGCATGTGTGCACGATATCAAGCTGCTCCTAAAGAATGTCATCTTAAGGCCGTGAAAAGGATAGTGAGATACTTAATCCATACACCAAATTTTGGCATTTGGTATCCTAAGAGGGCCTCTTTCGATCTTGTTGGCTATTCCGACTCCGGACTATGCCGAGACAAGGTTGATAGAAAGTCCACTTCGGTACTTGTCAATTTCTTTGGTAGATCTCTTGTGTCTTGGTCCTCCAAGAAACAAAACTTCGGTATCCTTATCCACCGTCAAGCTGAATATATTGTCATTTGGATCATGTTGTGCTCAATTACTTTGGATGACCCAAACTCTTAAAGATTATGGGATATATGTGAGACATGTTCCATTGCTTTGTGATAATGAAAGTGCTATCAAAATTGGTCATAATCCTGTGCAACATTCTCGAACTAAGCATATTGAAGTTCGGCCATCATTTCATTCGAGATAATGTTGCTAAGGGTGACATTGATCTTAAGCATGTTCACACCAAAAAGCAATTAGCGGATATATTCACTAAACCTCTTGATGAGAAAGTGTTTTGCGAGGTTAAGAGGAGAATTGAACATCATCGATGCTTCAAACTTGGAGTAGAAACTCCATTGGATACATGCAAGACATGAGCTTATGACTAATCCTTCATATTTCTTTTATGATGAAAAACTTATGTCTTGGATATATTTGTATCTTGCGTGTTATCTAACCCATGTAGGTACTTGGTTGAATCAAATTCCATGAGGTTGAAACCTACTCATGTTTTGAGCAATCTCTACATCACCAAGTCTCTACACGAGGTGGTTGAAGACAAGGAAGCACGAAACCATTCAAACATATCCTTTGACAAATTCTATGTTGAGTTTCATGATTGCCATTTTTGGATATACAAGTGCTCTTCCTTGCAAGAACTAACCCATGTAGGTAGATGGACTCAAATTCCAAGTGGTGCTCCAAATTCTTGATGAGCTACATCAACCTTGAGAAACTCACACAAGTTCAACTACATGGACAACACCACCAACCAAGGTATGTTATTCCATCTTAGAAAAGCTTTACTCCGAGTCATGAGCTAAAGCCACTCGACAAGATGTGAATACATCAAGATGCTTAAACAAAAAATGGCAACCCCATTTTGAGCTTAAACGAAGAGTATGACCTATGATCAAGTGATCTCACTTGACTCCTAAGTCAATATACTCTAATATAGGTGACTTTGTCGCCGACCATCTCTAGATGAAGTTCTCTTGTGTTTTCTTCTGTATTTTTGCATTTGTCTCATGCATATTTGTTTCCCCTTTCAAAAAAAACTTCATCTAGATTTCTTTCTGCTTTCTCCAGATTTTCTCGTGATCTAATTCCTTGCATATCTTTCAGTTAATTCCTTGCAAATCTTTGTGAGATCTTACTAGTCTAGTGAGTTGAGGTGACAAGTGTTTTCTCTGCAATGAACTTCGGTTCCACCGATTTGTTATTTTCGGTCCAACCGAATCTTTTTGATGACGCATCAAGTATACCACTCGGTGCCACCGATGTCATAACAGGAAAAACTCTTTGCTACTTATTCTGTGTTTCTTCTGACCCAGCTCCACTCAATGAATCTTGTCCTCTACAAGCATCACATTTTTATCATTGCTTTATGTTGTGACTCAAGGATCAAACCCATTCACGAAAAATTCCAGAGGGAGAGAGAGAGATTACATCTTTATCAAGCCCTTCTTGGAAATTGATGTCAAAGGGGGAGAGAGAGATCACATCAAAGCTTATCACTTAAAGAGAAGGAGAAAGAGAGATCCTTCAGGGGAGAGAGAGAGATCTCTGTGGGGAGAGAATACTAGTAGAAAGTATTTCTCAAGGATCCCCAGATGCTTGGTGTTCAAGAGGAGAGATGTCACATGTCTTCTTGAGGGGAAAAGACATGTTCATATGTGCTTACTTGCATTAGTTTACTTTAGCTCGATCATCATTCATATCTTTCATTCTGCTTTTCCTTCAAATTTCCCATTTTCTGCTCCCTATCTTCTCCCAAAGATCCCATGTTAGATTCAGGGAAGCAAGACATCTAAGGGAAAGAGATCATTTAAATTCATTGCATATCTTTACTCTTTGGGGACATGTCTAATCCAATGTGGTACTCAGTACTCACTCTCTACATGTCATCCCCTGTCTTGGTATTCTTGTGGTTTCTTCTGCTTGCTCGCTAGTAGATGCATCTCGTGGTTATCTAACCTTGTTTTCACAGGTTCATTCCATCCTAAGCCAACTCAAGACCACAAGGTAAGTATATGCATCACAATCATGTGTATGAGGAAGTCTTGCTGATGTACATACTGTTTGCAAGAAGGACTCATGGGCATGAAGGTATTTCCTTTAATATTTTTTTTTGCCCTTCTAGAAACAACTCCTCACAGCCTACCGAACCACCCGCTCCAGCCGGGCCTATGGACCCCGCGAACGAGAATGGTGCTCCCACAGCAGAGGAGGTGCCGCTAGTCCTCGTTGCCGAGCCCCTGGCTCCAACTTGGGCAAGGCACATCGTCCGCTTCCTCCAAACCAGAGAACTTCCCGGCGACCAAGATGAAGGTGAGAAAGTAGTCTTGAGGGCTGCAAGATGTATCGCTTTGTCGATGACACTCTGTATAGAAGGAGGCCCAACGGTGTGAAATTGAAGCATGTCTGCTGGGAGGATGGAAAGGAACTTCTGGCTGAGATACACAGAGGAATGTGCGGCTCACACATTGGATCAAGGGCATTAGTTGGTAAAGCATTGCGGCAAGGATTCTATTGGCCCATAGCCCTAAGATGCCGAGTTTGAGCTCATCACGACATGTGAAGCCCGCCGCTACATTCCAAGAGAACAAACCTGCCTCGCCCAAGCCCTTCTTGAGACAATCCCTTTATCATGGCCATTTTGATGCGGGGGCTCGATATCCTCGGCCCTTCCTCTCCGATGAAGCACAAGTGCTCCCTAGGTGGTTTTGGTAATTAATGTCAACATATCTCTTGTTGGACTAACACTTTTATCTAGTATGTTTCAGATAAGTTCAACAATGGAGTTGCATGGACTAAAGGATGTGGGAACTCCTTCAAGATGCTAAGGACAAAGGATTGGCTCAAGCTTCAAGCTCAAGACTCTTCATTTTACAATTTAGTGATCCAAGATCACATTGAGTCTATAGGAAAAGCCAATACTATCAAGGAGGGATGAGGTGTTGCTTAATGAGCCTCTTGCTTCAAGTGCTTAGTGATATGCTCCAAATAACCTCAACTACTTTCCCATTTCCACACATGTGTCCTAAACCTAAAAGTCAAACTCATTGCCCCACCGATTCTTTTCTATCCAGGCGCCACCCCGAGGTTTGGATGTCTTCTAGCCACGCCACAAACCCTAGGCAAATAGGTCTCACTGGATAGGGATCTCGGTCCCACCGAGATGGGATTGTAATCTCTACTGTGTATGTCCATTATCAAAATCGGTCTCACCGAAGTTTGAGCAATCGGTACTATCGAGATTACAATGCAAACTCTTCTGGTTAACTTATTATCAAAATCGGTCCCCACCGAAGTTTGATAATCAGTCAAACCGAAGTTTGCTCGACAAACTCTCTGGAAAGATTATTACCAAAATCGGTCCCGCTGAGTTTGTGTAATCAGTCTTCTTAAAGATTACGTTATGCCCTAACCCTAACCGAATCGTCCCACCGAGTTGCATTCTCCCACCAATCTAAAACCTAACGGTCACATTATTTGCTAAATCATTACGGCCGAGTTTAACGATTCGGTCCCACCGAGTTTGGTAGATTGTGTGTAACGGTTAGATTTTGTGTGGAGGCTATATATACCCCTCCACCTCCTCTTCATTCGTGGAGAGAGCCATCAGACTAAACCTACACTTCCAGCATCCTATTTCTGAGAGAGAACTACCTACTCATGTGTTGAGGCCAAGATATTCCATTCCTACCATATGAATCTTGATCTCTAGCCTTCCCAAGTTGCTTTCCACTCAAACCCTCTTTCCACCAGATCCAAATCCTATGAGAGAGAGTTGAGTGTTGGGGAGACTATCATTTGAAGCACAAGAGCAAGGGAGTTCATCATCAACGCACCATTTGTTACTTCTTGGAGAGTGGTGTCTCCCTAGATTGGCTAGGTGTCACTTGGGGAGCCTCAGGCAATATTGTGGAGTTGAACCAAGGAGTTTGTAAGAACAGGAGATCGCCTACTTCGTGAAGATTTACCGCTAGTGAGGCAAGTCCTTCGTGGGCGTGACGGCCATGGTGGGATAGACAAGGTTGCTTCTTCGTGGACCCTTCGTGGGTGGAGCCCTCCGTGGACTCCTGGCGCAACTGCTACCCTTCGTGGGTTGAAGTCTCCATCAACGTGGATGTACGATAGCACCACCTATCGGAACCACGCCTAAAATATCCATGTCTCCAATTGCGTTTGAATCCTCCAATCCCTTCCCTTTACATTCTTGCATGTTGCATGCTTTAGTTTTCGCTGCTCATATACTCTTTGCATGCTTGCTTGCTATATGTTGTGAATGTTAAACTTGTGCCTAAACTCCACTCAAACTTTAAAGAAACCTAAAAACTGCACCTTTGGCTCATAGTGTCTAATCACCTCCCCCTCTAGACACCTCTTCTCATGGTCCTACACCCGAGCAATCGGGAGCTCTGAATTCTTGTTTGTTGCCATCGGTAAGTTTACAGAGTGAGCGGAAGTGACTGCCGTGAGAAAGGTGACTGCTAAGTCGGCTATCAAGTTCTTGAAAGAGTTGGTGTGTCGTTTTGGAGTTCCGACAAGGATCTTCGCCGACAACAACGACCACGAATTCCACACGCCACGTTCATGCAATATGCTCGTATTCGGATGCAAGATCTCATTCCCTCTCGCGGCACACCCCCGGAGCAATGGATAAGCTGAGAGGGCGAACGCTGAAGTGCTACGCGGACTCAAAACAAGAACTTTCAATACGCTGCAGAAGCACGGCATGCGGTGGATCGAGGAGCTGCCGGTAGTTCTATGGTCCCTCAAAACGACACCTAACCGAGCTACCAGGCAGACTCCCTTCTCCCTGGTCTACGGGGCAGAAGCAGTTATCCCCACCGAACTCATTGACGGTTCCCCTCGAGTGCTTTCCTACGATGAAGTAGCGCAAGATCAGCACCGGCGTGACGGCGCTGTGCTACTCAAGGAGAACCGTCTCCGGGCTGTGCATGCTACCAGCAAGCCCTGCGTCGCTATGACAGCCGCAGGGTTCATGCCCGGTGTTTTGACGAATGTGACCTGGTCCTTAGGCGCATTCAGTCCGCCAAGGGTACAAACAAGTTATCACCAAAGTGGGAAGGCCCTTACCGGGTGGTACGAGTCACCAAACCCGGCGCAGTCCGTCTGGAGACCGGAGCTGGCACTCAGTTGCAAAACTCATGGAATATTGAGCATCTCCATAAGCACTACCCGTAAGCCACGAGGCTGTTGGGCACTGCCCGGCAGCCACCCTTTGTCTGTGCCTTGCCTCTCGTGCATGTAACCCCTTGTACAAAGTCAGGCGATGACCCCTGCAAGAGAAAATAAAGAAGTTACCAGAGGGGGGGCCCCAACTAAGATTGCATGCATGCATGAGCACACCAATATCACTGCATAAGCATTTCATGAGCATTTGCATATGCATATAGATAGGATTGCATCCTGCATTCATTCTCATCTACATGGAGTTGCAGGTTCACTCGCCATGAACTTGGCCCGACAAAGGACGAGAAGATTGCACGACATTAACGATCCTCGGCAAAGCCAAACAGATAAGTTTTACCTCTTGTCCATTGGTGTTCACCTAAGGCTATAACTTTGCATGAGAAAACCTCGCCTCTCTTTTGAAACTTAGGTGCTCCCATCCATGACTCGACCACTGCTTGATTAGGATGGTCCCGAGCTCTTTTGGTAAAAAGGAGCTGGCAGGGGGTTGGCCCCTCTATCTGTTCCCCGGCAGACGTAGCTCTCCAGCAGACAAAGAGGGTGCCGGCAGGATATACTGCCGGGAAAACTCATTTCTTTTTATTAAAGAGGCACTCCACATCTGCATGGACATACACATGCACGGGTTCCCGGCAAGGTTCATCTTTTTTCATTCATATGCTAATACAAGTACAAGCATTACAGAACACAAAGATGGACTCGAGAGATACATTATTTGCATTAAAATCTGGCAAGTGCCAGCAAGTTTAAGATTGAAAAAAGATAAGTGCTCCGTAATGCCCTTTCTTGTCCCTCTCCTCCTAGGTGCAGCCGTCGAAGGCAAGGAGGGCAAAAGGAGCACCTGGGCGGAGGCCCGGCCCGCTCTCATCGGGCTCCAGGAAAGGCAGCCCGGGGGGAACAGAAGCGCGAGGGAACTCCTCGATGGAGAGCACAGCGGAAGGCGGCCCCGTCGACCACCGTCACCAGGGCCAGCAGGACTCTGTAGGGCTAACAGAGGTGCAACCCGAGAGGAAGCCTGCTGGAGTCCAGCTGGAAGGCTGCTGGAGGAGCCCGGCGGCACCATCCGCATTCATGCATCCAACTCCCCGGGAAATCGCACTACCCGGGAGGAGATGCGGATGTAGATGATGGTGCTGCCGCCTGATGAAGATGGTGTAGGCGGTGATCAGCCAGAGTCAGAGTCATCGCCCCTCCGCCCGCTGCCGTCGTCATCACCATCACTGTCCTCCTCGTCGGTTTCGCTCGAGGAGGAGTTTTCGTCATCGGTCGAGCTCTCTGCGTAGCACCTTAAGCGACCACACGAGCGCCCGAAGATCTTGATGGAGAGTAGGCCGTTCTCCATTAATTTGAATTGGAGGACGTGCCCCTTCGAGAAGCTGTGAGTACGGGCAAAAGTCTTCCACCGGTGGCGAAGATACATCACATGAGGAGCGGGGAAGTCGACAACAACCCTCATACCTCCATTCCCGCAGCCCCTCATGTGCAGCCGCAGAGTGCGTGGTTGCTCAAGCTCCATCTCCCGCGCAAAGGGAGTTGGGAGGTGAAGGTGACCACACACGGGCTTGTACAGCCTGATGACGAAATCCTGGGGTTGGTCGCCAATGTGGCCTTCCATCGGGGGAGGAGACGCCGGCGGAGGCGCCGCCGAAGCACCGCCCCACCCTCCTCCTTCTCGAGCAGTGCGGCGACCACGGCCTCGTCCACTTCCTCCTCTCCTTGCGGATGATTCCGCTGCCTCAGGGTCCGGGGGAGGAGGGGCACGCTGTCGAGAAGAAGCCCTCGTCGCCGCAGCCGGAACACCACCACACCTCACCCTCGCACCATGACTAGAAAGGAAAGGATCACGAAGGAGAGGGAGAAGTGTGTGCAGAAGAATACTGCCCCGGCCACTTTTATAGGGAAAGGCACAGGGGGCTGGCCCTATCCTATGGGAAACGGTCGCCCCTCTCCTCCAATACGGCCTCTCTACAGCAACTGCGACTTTGAGAGTCGAGGTCGCCCCTCTGCTCCAACCATCGACGCTCAGTTTTGAGTCATGGCACTCCTCCCCGTGCCCTCCGCATCCACCACCTACCACGCCCAATGCATGTGTAACACGTGGTGAGGTACATGCGGAACGGGGGCGAGTGGGATGGCACTTTCTGCCCCGTGATCATGGGGCGACGAGAATCCGCATGCCACGATCCAAGTTCTTCCATGAAGCCGTGCACAACGCGCGGGGAAACCAGAAAATGGCCCGAAATCAAGACTAATGGCAAACCCCTTTAGCGATCCTGCCTGTGCACTTATTAGGCCCTACCACGATGACGCTCAGTAGTGCGTTCGGGGCAGGCCGGGGGGCTTCTGTCGGTGCAACAGAACCTGGCTCCGTTGCCCAGACTGTGTACATGCACAAGGTAAAGATTGAAACACCAGCTTAAGTCAGAGATTGAAGAACCAAGAGATTTGAAGAGCCAATATGCAGCTCAGAAGGACCAAGATCAAGCTTGAGGAGCAAGATATCGGCAAGAGAAGGGCCTCCCTTACCGTGCAGGCGAGCCCGGCAAGGGGTGAGGCCACCACCAGAAGCGAGCTATCAACACTACAAAAAAAATACACTTCCGTGATGATACGTGTTTGTCATAGTAGGTCACGTTTTTTGTCATGCATGTACATCCATGACAAATTTATGACATAATCAAGATAGTCATACCTGTCCTGTCGTATAAGTGTTCCATGACATTACCAAAATTATCATCACGGAGGTGTCCACTTTCATGATGATAAATCGCGCGTCACAGAAGTGCTTTCGTCAAGGGTGACCTACACGTGGCATCCACCGTAACGAAACGCCGTTAAGCTATCATGTCCGGTTTTGGATCCGATAACCCGTTAACAGCCCCGACCAATGGGGATTTTCCATGTGTAAAATCATCATTGGCTGGAGGGAACACGTGTCGGCTCGCCGTTGGGACAGATGTCATCCACTCATTGGACCCAAAGCGCCTATGATACGTCGACATGCCAAAGCGCCTATGATACGTCGACATGTGGCATGGCCCAATAGAGGCCCATTCCTATGAAAAGGCCGGCCCATTTGACTTGCTCAAAAGGTGGCGGGCCGGCCCACGACAAGCCTGTTAACGGCATGTTCGCATATAGCCCATTTACAACCCGCTAACCCAGGGCCCGTTTACGACCTATCCGAATTAGGCTCAGTAGCATCATCTGGGCCGTCCAATATAATTCCAGCCCGTTTTAACTTTTGGCCCATGTATGGCCCATGACGTCTTTCGGCCCATATGAGGCCCTTAGTAACCCTCGCCCATTAAAGGCGCTGTGGTAAACTGGCCCGTAATGAACAGTGTATCACTTTATACCCATTAACGGCCCATTATTCCGTTGGGCCGTTCCAGCCCATGTTATCTTTCGGCCTTCTCAGGGCCCATTTATTCTTGGGCTCATTTCCAGCATCTGTTTACTTTCGGCCCGTTACTGTCATTTTCTGCTTGTGGGCCAAATTCAGCCCGTGGTTAGAGTCGGCCCGTTAATACGTTGGGCCATTTTCATAGCGTCATCAAATACGGCCGATTAAAGACGGCCCGTTATGGTCGGCCCATGAACGGACGATTTCAACTCTAGCCCATTTACGACCATAGTGTGGTCTGTTATTGGCCCATGTTTGTGACCAACCGATCATACAACCCCAGAGAAGGCCTATTGATGATATGGCCCGTAGAAGGCCCATTGTGTCTACGACCCGTATAAGGCCCATTGTTTCTACGCCCCATAGAAGGCCCATTGTTTCTATGGCCCTTAGAAGGCCCATTGTTTTTATGGCCCGTAGGAGGCCCATGTTAACTACAGTAAATATGTATCCAATGTTTAATGTGACCTAGTTTTAAAAAATAGGATATTGCGGCAACTAGCAAACCGCGGAAAATTAACTGAACTGACTACAAGAAAACAAATAAACAAGACAATAAGGAAATAAATAGGCGAGAGCAACTTACGCTTAGGCTATCACGGCTATTACACATATTACATCCACTAGGCATCAAAGTTCGCCACCAAGGTGCAAATATAGATAGGAACAAAGCGACATATAAATGCCGCAAAGAAACAAGTCCAGAACTGAAACCACTTCAGAAGAGCTCAAGAAACAATATCCAGGGTACCCATAATGCTGGCAAGATGCTTAGCAGGCTTATTAACTTTCTCTTGTTTGGCGCTTAAATCCTCCAGCACTTTCTATTACACCAGAAAGTATGCATCTGAATTCTGCAGCGACTTCCTCGCCAATTCTTCGCTTCCTGTCAGTATAACATCGATCGATGTCTTTCAACCGGAAGTTGAGACTCAAGAAGCCAAGCTGATTCAGCAAATGAAGTTCAAGAGCTGGTGCCGAAAGAGTAGCCAAGAATTTGAACACTACATTAAGACATGACTTTGGGGTTGTCTCAGTGTCTTCATTATAGTTTTTATCATCTTTCTTGGAGACCAGCAAGGATGTCTCACTATCTTGAACCTTATCTGCATTACTTCTTGTACCATTGCATAACGGGGTACTCTTCTCCAATATTTTATCCGCATTCTAAAAGAGAAACAAATAAACACATCACAGGTTTACAATGTAGTATATGAAACTCATTTTGGTAAACCAGTTTAGTAGTAAGGTGGACAGGATAACAGCATGAAACAAACATATATCTATGTAGTATGGTCACTATATGGTCTATATCATTTTAGTTTATGTTGCCAAATCAAGATAGATACGATTGAATCATATCTATTTAAGACAAAGCAGCTTAGACAGAATATAAGTGTGGGAAACTACACAACAATAACAACACTTGTAAGGTGCATGGCATGAGAATATAACTTTTTATTCAATTGAAACTGAAATCAACATAGAGCAAGTTACAACAGCAAACACGTTAATGAAACAGGTTTAAAACATACCTGTTTCGCCATTGGAGTTTCAATTACATCCTTCAAATTTGAAATTAGTTGGTATGAGTAAATACGGTGATGCAAGAGCAAAGTAGTATGAACCATAGCTACGGAACCTGACCTGAGAACAATTCTTCTTCTGCTTTAAGCATTGACTTGGGGTTCGGAGTGGTGGTCCTTGTGCTTTGGGCACCGCAGCTTGCCTTACTAACTGCTCGTGTTTGGGTGCTACTGTGGTGGAAGGTCTTGTGTCAACGGGAACTGGGTTACTATTTGCTGGGGTTGGGGTTAGAAGGGGTGTAGCTGGTTCTCTGTCCAACTGGGTAGGGGTACAATCTGCGTGAGTCTGGGTTATGTGTGGTGAGACCGTGTTTTTACTCCCACAGATACTGCCGTCACCCCCTCCAGTTGAAATGGTTGATATACAAGAAAAGTAATTGAATGTACAAACATTGTAAGATAGACAGGTGCAATGGATAGTAGGGAAGAAAACAGGGCATCAAATAATTCACATTTATGTTGTCTAACCAAACAAAATAGCAGGACATAATTTCACATATATGATGGCTAATTAAACAGGATAGCATGACACAATTTCACATGTATGATGGCTAACTTAATGGTGATAGAATGACATACTTCAAAATATGATGACTATGTAAACAGGATGACATGATATAACTATACGATGTGTCTATTAAAGTGGTTGGCGTGCCATAAATCACAAACATGCCGTCGATGGAAACATGATGGCATGATATAATTCACGGATAGAATGACATAATTCAAAATATGATGACTATGTCAATAGGATGACATGATATAACTATATTATGTCTTTAGAAAATGGGTTGGCATGCCATAATTCAGATACATGCTGTCTATGTAAACATCATGGCATGATATAATTCAAATATATGATTTATATACTAAGGAAGTGAGCGAGAGGGCAATGCATATATGATGTGTCAACTAAGGAGGTGGCATTCAATATCGTGTATATGATGTAAAAACTAAGCTTTGCAATACAACATATGCATGATATGAGTAATATAACCCTGCCAAGTTTGAGCATACACCTCACGGGGATAATAGGACTAGTCATCTGCCTCTTAATCTTCCTCTGAAGAGCTATATGTAACCAGCAAGATATCTGCTTCACCAGGTAGCATTGTCTGCTATGAAGACATTGTTTTCACTCCAGATTTCTCCATCACTACTTCAAATGGCTGATGCACAGGAAGAGCAGTTGAATATACAAACATTGTCGACAAAAGCAATGAGAAATACAAAAAAAGACGGCATGATATAATTCACATATATGAGGCTTGGGTGAACAGCATGGCATTGCATAATTCACATATATAATGCCTTGCAACAAGATAGCATTGCATAATTCACATATATAATGTCTTGCAACAAGATGGCATTGCATAATTCACATATATGGTAATTAGACACCAAACAGGTGGCATTCACACAAAGCATGTCTAAACTAAGCAAATGACATAGCAATGCAAGATACCATACATACGATATGAGCATCATAACCTGCCAAGTTAGAGCATGCACCTCGGGGGATAGGACTGGTCACCTGCCTCTCAGATCCTCCTCCGAGGAGCTATCTGTGAATCAACAAGACATGTGCTTCACGAGATAGCATTGCCGCTCTCAAGACCTTGTTTCCACTCCAGATTTTTCCATGACTGCGTCAATGGTCGATGCACAGGAAGAGTAATTGAATGTACTAAAATTGTTGACAAATTTAACACGTAATAAAAAAATGATGTCATGGTATAATTCACATATAAGATGGCTGCCTAACCAGGGTGGCATTGCAAAATTCACATATATGATGCCTGGCTAAACAAGATGGCATTGCATGATTCACATATACGATAAAGAAACTAAACAGATGGCATTGACACAAAGCATGTCTAAACTAAGCGAGATGACATCTTTAATGTATCTGATATAAGCAATGCAAGGCACCATATGCATGATATTACCAACATCAGCATGCCAAGTTAGAGCAAAGACCTCTTGGGGTAAATAGGAGTGGTCTTGTGCTTCCGAATCCCCCTCAGAATAGTTATCTTCCTCTTGATTACGATCCAAAATGGGTGGAGGGGGGCTACCTTTGCGCCCACCATGGAGCCATCGCCCCGCATGAAATTTTATTGCCACGCAAGGCTTGTCTCTTTTGCTCTACATGTTCGGTTCCATTGTGTACAATAACCCATATGCATAGGAATAAAAACATAGTGAGATTATGTAAGGAGTGCATGCACAAATCCAGAGTGATGGTAGCAAACTGTGGATAGACCCAAAACAAATGATAGCAGGTAGATAATAGCTTTAGTCAAAAAATACAAATAATGGCTCCTTTAATGTTTGTCTGCACCCAACATGAAACTCATATTAGACACCCGAGATTAACCAGATAATAGACAGATAGTAATTTGATTGCTGCCTTAAATATTCCCACAACCATTTAAAAACTCAAGTTTCAAAGATAAGTTTGGACCTCGAGTCGGAGTCTAATAGGTGAACCACGACGATAAAGTATCATGTCATCATATTAAGCGATGCATAACGTGGCAGAGGCGGAAGAGTGTGACCTCTCTTGCGGACCCGTGTAGTCCTCAAGGTCATCTGCTTCGATTGATGATGGTAATGCAGGTTGTCCTGGCTGCAAGCGGGAAGAAGATCTGAGGCGGCGAAAGACATTCTGGAGAGCGGATCCCTGCTGTGGTGAACCCTTCCGTCCTTGGAGTAGCTGAGATGGGGTGGAACACAGCACCGCAGGAGCAAGACAAACCACGCAAGGTTTTCTTTGAGACATATCTGTAATAGAAATAATTGTGTAAGGGCTTGTTTGAATTTGAGGATTCTAACAATTCAGGGATAGGAAATAGACAGGAATAGGATACGAATGCACGTGCAAAAACAGAGAATTTAAAACACAGGATTTACGCCAATCTGGGTATTTGGTTCACAAGAATTGGAAGATCACAGGATGCAAAGAAGCATGGTGAGATTAAGTCAAACCACAAGAAGTGTACAACCTCTTTGGTGAAGCCATGTCGATCTCCAGTGATTGGGTTGGCCGGTGAGGATGCTCCGGTGACTTGGTCATTTGAGGAGGGAAGAAGATCTTAGGCGTCTGGAGATGGAGCCCGAAATCTTGCTCCGACTGTGATGGAGGGTTTCGCCGCTGGAGCAGCTCCCGGTGAGTTGTCTGACGCGAGGTCAAGGTGACAAGAGAGACAACGTTAACCTGAGTGGAATTCTAATAGCATCTCCAATAGATGACGTAAAATACATAACCACAAAGTGCTAGATGTATACATCAGCCGCTCATCTCTGAACTTAAGCGTCAAACTGAATTTAAGCTGTCAAACTGAACTTAATCATCAAAACTGAATTTTGCTGTCCAAAATGAATTTTACTGTCGAAACTGAACGCACTAGAGGTGAGGCTACAAATCAGTCAACTGACTTTTTCATCTCTGGTCAGCCGATTTTTCAGTCGTTGGATACGAAATCAAGGGCCTGCAGTTCATCTTCAACCTCCACCCCCAAGAGCCGCCAGCCACAACCGGCCAAACAGCCATTCGCCGCCATGTCAGGCGGCGGTCGCCGCCCGCCTCCAAAACACTCCCCA